>VFSX01000119.1:180000-200000 GCA_016618255.1 Chlamydomonas sp. UWO 241
CCGGCTTGACTGGCCACAAGGCCACTACTGTGACCCTGAGGAAGGTCCTCTCCTATATGCTCCTTGCCAGAGATGTCTCTCAGAGACCGCTGTTTGGGGTAGTCTAGCCGGCGGGAGCGGTAGTCTATCGGCCGGGAGCCGGCGGTACTCTAGTACTTAAGTGTGCTGGAGTATCGACGGGTGTCTCTAGTAGAAGAGTAGCCTGCTTAGCTGAAAACCCCGTGTTACTGTTGCTGTTACCACATTTGGGTCACAGGTTGGGTGGGGATGGCCGCTAACCGTCCGGACGGTAAATAATTAAGTAATTAGTTGTTTCGCGTCTCGAGCCTCTTTGACCCCTCACACCAGGGTCAATACATAGCGGGTGTGCACGCAACGCTTGCCGCTGTGCTGCTCTCGGCAAGAGCTTCCCAACGCACCCTCTCCACGCTATCTCCCACCAAGTGCGGGTTGGTTTCTGGGAAATTGAAAATCCAGCCCCGTGCGGTATACGGCTTGCAGGGGGATCACTGGAAGAGACGCTTTGCCTTTCCAAGTACATACTTCCGAGAAAGCGCCGGCAAGGCCGAATTACAAAACAAACGTACGCGCTGTCCACGGGCCACGCATGGATGCTGGCGCTCCCACCTGCACACACACACACACACACACACACACACACACACACACACACACACACACACACACAAGGCGTCCAACAAGACTGTAAAATCGACCACACACGAGAGAGATATCGTTAGAGATATCGTTACAGAGAACTCTGCACGGCAGACCTAGATAGGCTGCTTCTAGTCATCAATTGAGGAGATTCCGTTTGAAGGCGGGAGACCAACCGTGCGCCAGCAAGAGGGTGAACAACCTCATTCGTAAAGCAGTGAGGGTAAGGGGCAGTGGCGGGTCATTGACGGCTGTGTTCGTCAATCCGCCTCGACTGAGTTTAAACTAGGTGTCGGCAGAAGGACTTCCACAGTTGTGGAAATCATGCTAAGATGATCCACTCGGTGGTGACTCGCTCGGCGAACTCGGGGCGCTCGGGGATGTCGCGTGTGAAGTTGAAGAGATGGATGTTTGCGGAGGGCGTAGAACGTGACGGAGTGGGCGCAAAAGTCACCGGCGTGAGCCGGCAGAAGGTGATGGCGCCGCCGGCATAGAGCGAAGTCGTGTCCCAACAGCGGTAGGCGTGCAAGTGGGAGGCAGTGGGAGGGAGGCAGCGGGAGGGTAGTCGGAGGGAGAGGGGGAGGGTTAGGGAGGGGCGGGGGGCACAAGATGGGGTGGGGTGCAGCGGGGATGGAGGGGTGGAAGACAGGAGAAGGGAGGGAGGAGAGGGGAGAGAGGAGGGAGCCACACTGTGGCCCGGCCACATGGCGCATACATAGGCGCTGGTAGCATGGGGGGGGTGCATGGGGTGCATGTGCGCGCATGGGGCGCATGGGGAGGGGCAACTCCATGTGACGAGCATGTGGGTGTATGGAGGTCGACGGGGCGGCAGTGGGATAAGCGGTGGGTCTCTTGAGGTGGGGCGTGGGGTCGAATGAACGACTGGGCAGTGGGCGGTGGGCGGGACGGTGGCGGCTGGAAGGAACTCGGTAGCTCAAGTTGAGCGCTGGCTCGGGCCGCATGGCGGTCGAGGTGATGGCACTGAGATACCTGGGCTCCGTTGTCTGAAGCTGCAGAGCTGCGGGGGGAGGGAAATCTGTGCGGTAGGGCGTCATGTGTTTTTTGCCATGTGGAGGGCGTGCGAGAGAGTGCGGATGGACTGAGTTCCTGGATGCATGCGTCGACTGGCTGCTTAATTGGCAGCCCGACGACAGGGGGCGTACGGAGGAGGAGAGGCGGCGAGAATCGGCGGGGGCATGGGTGAAGGGGGTCGACGTAGGCGGCGGCGATGACTGCGCGGGCGCAGCGCCCACAGAGTGGGGCGCCCACAGAGTGGGGCGCCCACAGAGTGCACACACACACGCACACACACGCACACACGCATACACGCATACACACGCACACACACCTGCAGATGGAGCGGCTTGCACTGCGCCTGCACCACCGCAGTTGCACACACACAAACACACGCACACACACACACACACACACGCACGCACACCTGCAGCTGGAACAGCTTGCACTGCACCTGCACCACCGCAGTTGCACACACACACACACACACACACACACATACACACACACGCACGCACGCACGCACACCCGCAGCTGGAACAGCTTGCACTGCACCTGCACCACCGCAGTTGCACACACAAACACACACACACACGCACACACGCACGCACGCACGCACACCTGCAGCTGGAACAGCTTGCACTGCACCTGCACCACCGCAGTTGCACACACAAACACACACACACACACACACACACATGCACACGCAAACACACACACACAAACGCACACACACACACACACACCTGCAGCTGGAACGGCTTCGGCTGCGTCTTTACCGCAGCGGGAGGGGTGGCAGATGGGTAGCCGTCAGGCAGCACGCCCGCGCCAAGCACCTGCACAGTGTATGTGTGTGTGAGTGTGTGTGTGTGTGTGTGCGAGAGTGTGTGCGTGTGTGTGTGCGTGTGTGTGCGTGTGTGTGCGTGTGTGTGCGTGTGCGCACGCGCGCGTGTGTGTGTGTGTGTGTGTGTGTGTGTGTGTGTGTGTGTGTGTGTGTGGTCGATTTTACAGTCCGTCGGACGCCTTTGATGGCGCATTAGACCCTAGGAAAGAGGCCAGCAGCTGTCAAAATTAGACGCCTAGCATGCCATCTGCCATCACGATTGCTGTGCACGCGGTGCGTGTCTCAAAACAGGCAACAAGGAAGTCGGCCAACTCGTGCCAGAACCTGGGGTTCTCCTGGCCTGGCCGAGGATTCATAAACTCCCGCATCCGCTCATCTAAATCAGCCTCCTCGGGGCGAGAGATGGACCGAAACAGGCTGTGGGCCCGCACCCGTGCCTCTTCATAGGCAGGGCACTCAAATACCATGTGTGCCTCATCCTCTAGCCCACCGCATAGACAGCACGCCCGCTGGCTGCGTCGCTGCCTCTGTCCCGCCACGGCGTAGCGCCTCCGCTCTATCTGCAGCTCATGGAGCCCCATCTTGAACCTAGCTAGAGCCGTGATCCGGCCAGCCCTGAGCTCAACAGGGCCGGCGGCTCGCTGTCGCTACCCGCCATCCACCGCATTTAGGTCAGCATCTTAAAGCCGCGCGACCACTCCTCAGGTACATCTCGCACGGTAGTGCCGCTCGGCAGCGCCGGTGTGCTTGTCGCGGCGGCCAGCCACGCCGCGGTCGCCACGTCCAGCAGGTTGGTGATGCGTACCGGTCCCTCCTGGTCCCACGCCAGGGTGTGCCCCACAGTTCCGAGGCACACCTGCAAGCGTGCCGCCCAGCACGTCCCCCCCGCTTCCGCCAGCCCCCAGCTCTCCCGCATCGCATCTTTAAGCAGGTCACCGTCAGGCCGCCCCCGCGCCTTATCCCAAAAGCGCGTCGCCTGGCGCAGCCAATCTGCCGCCAGCGGCCGCCACCCCGCCTCCCGCGCCAAAATACCCAGTTGCTGCCCGTTGCTGCGGACTCCTAGGGACGCACGGGGAAATTGCAGAAGCACTTCTTCCAGGGTGCGCCATCCGTCGCGTGCGGCCTTAGCGCCCCTCCCACTCCTGCCTCTCTCCCACCGTCCGTGTGTGTGTGTGTGTACATGTGTGTGTGTGTGTGTGTGTGTGTGTGTGTGTGTGTGTGCGTTCTCAGGTTCAGAGTCGCAGAAGGGAAGCCATCAGGCAGCACACCCATGCCGAGCACGTGCACAGCGTACGTGTGTGCATGTGTTTGTGTGTGTGTGCGTGTGTGTGTGTATATGTGTGTGTGTGTGTGTGTGTGTGTGTGTGTGTGTGTGTGTGTGTGTGTGTGTGTGTCAAACCCTGCTATGTGTGCGTGTGTGTTATCGGGTGAAGGTTGAAGGGTGGCAGATGGGAAAACCATCTGGGAGCACGCCCGCGCCGAGCACCTGCAAAACCAGGGTTTGGGGGTCCAGTGGTCAAAACGGAGCATGGCGGGGGCAAGTGGCGCAGGGGCGCTGAGAAACCGCAAAGCACGACCCCCCGGCATGCCCTCAACACGGTGCCCCCGAATCCTGAAAAGGCAGCACATGTGTCTTCTCTCTCTCTCTTTTTACAAGTACCAAAAACCCACCCGCGGCAGCCCGAACATGGCGGGCAGCAGGTGCCCCGGGAGCGCTCAAAAAACCCAAAGCACACACCCCTGCCCTGAAACCCCGTGCCCCTAACCGCCCGCAAGCTCTCCCCCAAACCTGTGAATGCAACACCTGTTTGGTTACCACTCCCCCTTCTATGAAGCACAAACAAAAACACCACCCCCGCAGCAGCCGAAACACGGCAGGCGGCAGGTGGCGCAGGGGCGCTGAGAAACCCCAAAGCACAACTTCCAACTTACCCTCAAAACGGTGCCCAAAATCCTGAAAATGCAACACACGTTTCCGCGTTTCCCTTTCTTCTTTTAAGCACAAAAAAACACCCACCCGCGGCAGCCCAAACACGGCGGGCGGCAGGTGGCGCAGGGGCGCTGAGAAACCCCAAAGCACACACCCCCACTTGCCCTTGACACGGTGCCCCAAACTGCCCGCAGGCCCTCCCCAAAACCTGCGAATGCAAAACATGTAAAATAAAAGTAAAATAGGCACCCACCCGCGGCAGCCTGGACATGGCGGGCGGCACTTGGCGCAGGGGCGCTAAGAAACGCCATAGCCCCCCCCCCAACTTGCCCTTAAAACGGTGCCGCACACCCCGACTGCCGGAAAATGCAACACATGTGTCTGCGTTCATCTAAAGTATATTTTTTTAAGTATAAAACACCCAACCGAGGCATTTGCCGGGGGGTATGAAAAGCCTATTTTCTTAAGCTACTGATTCAGCAGCTAGGCAAAACTAGTGGCACTCGTTCTGATTGGAAGCCTTTTTCGGACACGTTTGGCGTTTGAGCGTGCTCAGGATAGGGTCGGGTGGAGAGCCGTGGTGTTCGGTCCGGCTGCCCCTCAGGCGCCGGCCCCTCCACCACGGCGGTCAAGTAGATTGGCAAGCGCCACTTGACCCCCTATCCCCTAGAAGCAGTTAGGACCTATTTTGGAGGCGTCGCACAATAGCTCTCCTTTTTGCTCTGGGACTACACGTTGGCAGGCAGCCGGCTGGTGGCTACCGCCCCTCACAAGTAATTGTTAGGGCCAGAACTGGACTTGGGTCTAGGCGGTGGTACTAGGACTAGAGGTAGTCTTTGCTGGAAAGCCGATGTAACTGTAACTGTAACTGTATGAAAAGCCGGGGGAGGTGGCATAGAGACCTTGGGCTTCTATTGGACTTGAGCCACCACCCCCCCACCCCCCCAAACTTTGGTTGGTGGACAAGGAAAGCTAAGCTTCTCCTTGGCTTCTTCTTTTAGAGTTCTTTAAATATCGGAGAGAATCGGCGAGGCTCATGGCCGGAAGCTAGGCTCAGCCCGAGCATGGCGGGCGGCAGGTGGCACGAGGGCACTGAGAAACGCCATAGCCCCCCCCCCCCCCCCGCCCTCGCGCCTCAACTTGCCTTAATACTGTGCCCCAGAACCTGTGAACGCAAAACATAAAAAAAAATTGTCACCCACCCGCGACAGCCCGAGCATGGCGGGCGGCAGGTGGCGCGGGGGCGCTGAGAAACACCACAGCCCCCCCCCCCCCTCAACTCGCCCTCAACACTGTGCCCCAAACACTGGAAATGCAGCACATGTGTCTGCGTTTCTTTCTCTTTGTTAAAGTACCAAAAAGCACCCACCCGCGGCAGCCCGAACATGGTGGGGGGCAGGCGCAGCGGGAGCTCTGAGAAACACCACAGCCCCCCCCCCTCAAATCGCCTTCAACACTGTGCCCCAAACACTGGAAATGCAGCACATGTGTCTGCGTTTCTCTCTCTTCGTTAAAGTGTAAAAAAAACCACCTGCGGCAGCACAAAAATGATGGAGGGCAGGCGCAGCGGGAGCTCTGAGAAACACCAAAGCACCCCCCCCTCAACTCGCCCTCAAGACTGTGCCCCAAACACTGGAAATGCAGCACACGTTTCCGCGTTTCCCTCTCTTCTTTTAAGCACAAAAAAACACCCACCCGCGGCAGCCCAAACACGGCGGGCGGCAGGTGGCGCGGGGGCGCTGAGAGACCCCAAAGCACAACTTCCAACTTACCCTCAAAACTGTGCCCCAAGCCCTGAAAAGGAAGCACATGATTCTGCGTTTCTCTCAATTCTTTTTTAGTACCAAAACACCCATCCGCGGCAACTGTAACATGGCGCGCGGCAGGTGGCGGGGGGGCGCTGCGAGACCCCAAGGCACAACCGCCAAGTTGCCCTAAACACGGTGCCTCAAACCCCGAAAATGCGGCACATGTGCCTGTGTTCCTCGCTCTTCTTAAAAGTTTAAAAAAACGCGTCAGCCCAAACATGGCAGGTGGGGCGGGGGCGCTCAAAAATCCCAAGGCACAACCCCCAACATGCCCTGAACCCTGCGCCCCAAACTGCCCGCATGCCCTCCCCCAAACATGCGAATGCAGTACACACATGTTTTGGTGTTTCTCCCTCTCCTTTAGAGTAACCAAAAACACCCACCCGCGGCAGCCCGAACATGGCGGGCGGCAGGTGGTGGGGGGGCGCGCGCACGGCGGCGCGCGCGGGAGTCGCGGCGGCTCCGCCCTTCCGCGCTCCGCGGCTGGCGCCCAGAGCAGCACTGGTGCCGGCGCCTGGGGGGGGGGGGGGCGGGGGGGATGAGGGTGAGCTGGGAAAGCAGCGAGAGAGAGGGGGCGCATTGGGGGGTGGGGGGGTACATTGGCAGAGAGAGAATGAGATAGATATATATAGAGAGAGAGAGAGGAAAATGAGAGAGAGACAAATGCCTCCGCCCTTACGCGCTCCGCGGTTGGCGCATGATGCAGCACTGGTGCCGGCGCCTGAGGGTGTGTATGCGGGGGGAGGGGGGGGGGAGGGTGAGCACTGTGCGGGGCGGAGTGGGGTGGAAGGTGATAAGGGGAGCGAGAGATCAGGGGGGCAGATCGGCGGGCAGAGAGGGGCTATGGGGGAGGGAAGGGGGGACTGCCGCCCGGTGCAGCACTTGGTGCCGACGCCTGGTAAAGGGGGGGGGGGGGATGAGGGTGAGCTTGGCAAGCAGCGTGAGAGAGGGGGGCGCGTTGGGGGGGTGGGGGCACATTGGCAGAGAGAGAATAAGAGAGAGAGAGAGAGAGAGAGAGAATGAGAGAGAGAGACAAATGCCTCAGCGCGTGCGCGCTCCGCGACTGGCGCCTGGTGCAGCACTGGTGCCGGCGCCTGGGGAGGATAGGGAGGAGGGGGGCAGTTGGCGTGTGTGTGCTGGGTGGAGGGTCTCGGGGAGAGGGGAGCACGTCGGCAGGCAGAGAGAGGGAGAGAGTGGGGGAGAGAGAGAGTGGGAGAGAGAGAGAGAGAGAGAGAGAGAGAGAGAGAGTGGGAGAGAAAGTGGGAGAGTGTGAGGGAGAGAGAGTGGGAGAGAGTGGGAGACAGAGAGAGAGTGGGAGAGAGGGAGGCAGAGAGAGACTGAGACTGGGACTGAGAGAATGAGAGAGGGGAGGGGGGCACATCGGCAGAAAGAGGGGGAGAGAGAGGGAGAGACAAAAAGGGAGAGGTAAAGAGAAAGAAAGAGAGAGAGGTCCAGGAGAGAGAGCTGCTGCCGCCTGCTGCACGGACACCGCCTCACAACCCCCGCCGTTTGCGCCGCTGGTGCCAGCGCTGCCGCCGTCGCCGCCACCGCCGCCGGCAAGACCCCGGCCCAGGTCCAGGGTTTAGGGACGTTAACACTCCCAATCTCCACCGCTAAGGTTTGGGTTAACACCTAAAGGTATAAGGTTTAGGGAGGTTAACACTCAAAACACCCACTGTTTGCGCCACTGGTGCCAGCGCCTATGCCGCCACCGCCCCCATCAAGACCCGGGCCCAGGTCCACCGACCCGAGTTTGCACCGCCGCAAAATGCCATCGGTTTCTAAACGTAAAAAGGGCCTAGAAATGATGGATATTACAGTCTGTGTGACACCAGTAATGATGTATAAGACCGGTGTCGGCGCTAGCGCCCGACACCTTAAACTCAGTTTCAGTGGGCAACTGGCTGGCTACCTGGTAGGGCACTGGACCTAGGCAGGACACTGGGCCCCCAGATCCACCCTATACCACCCAGGTAGTGACAGCAACGCATTGTTGGTGTGCGCCTGTGTTCTACTACTAGTCCCGCCGCCGCCATTGGCTCCAGCAATCTCCTCCATGCCCGCCAGCAATCTCCTCCACGCCCGCCAGCAATCTCCTGTATGCCCGCAAGCAATCTCCTCCATGCCCGCCAGCAATCTCCTGTATGCCCGCCAGCAATCTCGTCCATGCATGGGCGCCGCCATGCGATCTCCATGCGCCGCGCCGCGCTCCATGCGCGCCAGCACCCGTACCACCCGCCTCATTCCCGTTCTTTAGCCATTCCCCGTGACACCTATGGCTGATCCTTGTTCCGCCGTCCCCTTTGGCATCTGTAACCCGTATCCTCTCCCTGTAGCCTCATTCCCCGTTCTTAACCGCCATCTCCATTATGGTGCCCGCCCGCTGGTGGGGCCTCGCCTCGCCCCATGCCGCACGGCTAGTGTATTGATTGCTGCGCCATCTATAATCTGCGCCTTGGGGCAGGGAACCCCTGCGCCACAACCTCCTCACAAAGCCTAGCCGCATGTGCCTCGCTTCCCATGTTTCTCAATTTCTCGCCATCCGCTTCCATGCCCGCCTGCAATCTCCTCCACGCCCGCGAGCAATCTCCTGTTTGCCCTCAAGCAAGCTCCTCCATGCCCGCCAGCAATCTCCTCCATGCATGCACGCGCAGAGCGCCGCCATGCAACCCCCATGCGCCGCGCGCGCCATGTGCGCGCCGCGCCCGCCAGCTCCCGTAGCCTCATTCCCCGTTCTTTACCCATGCGCCGTGACGCATTAGCCTTGTCCGCCGTCCCCTGGCATGCATAACCCGTAGCCTCATCCCCGGTAGCCGCATTCCCCGTTCTTAGCCGCCATCTCCATTATGGTGCCCGCCCGCTGGTGGGGCCTCGCCTCGCCCCATGCCGCACGGCTGGTGCATCGATCGCGTCGCCATCTAATAATCTGCGCCTTGGGGCAGGGAACCCCTGCGCCGCAACCTCCTCACAAAGCCTAGCCGCATGTGCCTCGCTTCCCATGTTTCTCAATTTCTCGCCATCCGTCTCTCTCTTCCATCCAGGCACAGTAAACCATTAGGGGCCGCAATCTGCTTGAGTTCCGATCGTTGTGAGAGGGGGTGCATGCTCGCCGCAATTCTCGCCATCGTGCATCGTGCTCTCCATCGTACCGCTGCCCCATCTGCCACATAGCCTCGCCCCATCAGGACCAGTTCACCAGTAGCGCTGTGCGTCAGAGCCGGTCAGGGTAAATTTCCAGATTTTCAGCCGCCCAGTACCAAGCGCAGTTGTCCCGGTTGTCCGCCATCGAGCGGCGCCAGGGCGGGAGCCCCTGGCGAAGAGCTTATGAACACAAGCACACAGAAATAAAGGGCATATTGACGCAGCCCCCGTACACTCTCAAGACACCGTTTGTGCCGCTGCCACCAGTGCCGCCGCCACCGCCGCCGGCGAGACCCGGGCCCAGGTCCAGGGTTAAGCGAGGTAAACACTCCCGATCCCCAACATTAAGGTTAAGGTTTACACCTAAAGGTAAAGGATCTACAAAGGCATACACTCACACACCCCACCGTTTGCGCCGCTGGTGCCAGCGCCGCCGCCACCGCAGTCGAGCCCCGGTCCGAGGTCCATCGACCCGAGTTTGCACCGCCGCAAAATGCCATCGGTTTCTTTACCTATAAAGGGCTTATTGTAACTAAATGCCGTATTAATGCAGCCCCCGTACACTCTAAACACGCCGCTGGTGCCAGCGCCGCCGCCGCCGCCGCCGAGCCCCGGGCCCAGGTCCACCAACCCGAGTTCGAGCCGGCGCAAAATGCCATCGGTTTATAAACTTATCTAGGGCTTATTGTAACTAAAAGGCGTATTGCTGCAGCCCAGTACACTCTCAGCATACCGTTTGCACCGCTGGTGCCAGCGCCGCCAGCGCCGCCACCGCCGAGCCCCGGGCCCAGGTCCACCAACCCGAGTTTGAGCCGGCGCAAAATGCCATCGGTTTATAAACCTATCAAGGGCTTATTGTAACTGAAAGGCGTATTAATGCATCCCAGTACTCTCTCAGCACACTGTTTGCACCGCTGGTGCCAGCGCCGCCGCCGCCGCCACCGCCGAGCCCCGGGCCCAGGTCCACCAACGCGAGTTCGAGCCGCCGCAAAATGGCATCGGTTTATAAACCTGAAGAGGGCTTGTCATAACTAAAGGGCGGTTTTGATGCAGCCCCCGTACACTCGCAAAACACCGTTTGCGCCGCTGGTGCCAGCGCCTATGACGCCGCCGAGCCCCGGCCGAGGTCCATCGACCCGAGATCAAGCCGCCGCAAAATTCCATCGGTTCCTAAACCCAAGAAGGGCCTATTGTAACTAAAAGGGCATATTGACGCAGCCTCCGTGCACCCTCAACACACCGTTTGTGCCGCTAGCGCCGCTGCCACCGCCGCCGCCCCGAGCCGAGTTCAAGCTGTCGCAAAATGCCGTCGGTTCCTTAACTTAAAAAAGGTCTAGGGTCTAACACACCGTTTGCTCCGCTGCCACCAGCGCATCCGCCGCCACCGCCGCCGAGCCCCGGACCAATGTCCACCAACCCGAGTTTGAGCCACCGCAAAATGCCATCAGTTTATAAACCTATAAAGGGCTTGTTGCAACTCAAGGGCGGTTTTAATGCAGGCCCCGCACACTCTAACACACACCGTTTGCGCCGCTGGTGCCAGCGCCTATGCCGCCGCCAAGCCCCGGGCCGAGGTCCATCGACCCGAGATCAAGCCGCCGCAAAATGCCATCGGTTCCTAAACCTAATTAAGGCCTAGGGCCTAACACACCGTTTGCTTCGCTGCCGCCAGCGCCGCCGCCACCGCCGCCGCCGAGCCCCGATCCGAGGTCCACCGACCCGCGCGCCACATCATCTGCTTCCTCAGCTGAGAGCAGCCCCTGGTGCGGCCCTGCGTGTGTGTGTGTGAGAGTGTTTGTGTATGAGTTTGTGTGCGTATGTGTGTGTGCGTGTGTGTGTGTTGTGTGCGTGTGCCTGTGTGTGTGTGTGCATGCGCGTGTGTGTGTGTGTGTGTGCACGTGTGCGTGTGTGTGTGTGTGTGTGTGTGTGTGTGTATGCATGTGTGTGCGTGTGTGTGTAAGTGTGTGTGTGTGTAGAAAGAGAGAGGACAAAGCCACCTCGTCTGCCTCGTCAGCTGACAGCAGCCCCTGGTGCGGCCCTGCGTGTGCGTGTGTGTGTGGGGGGGGGGTATGCGTGTGTGTGTGTGTGTGTTTGTGTGCGTGTGTGCGTATGCGTGTGTCGGTGCGTGTGTGTTTGTGTGTGTGCTATGCGTGTCTGGTCGATTTTACAAGACCTGTGCTTGCACACCCAAGAACAGAGGCCAGCAGCTGTCACGAACAAGCAAGCCGCAACCGAGCGTGAGAAAACCTGTGAGTGTGGTCGCGAACGCGTGCGACGCGTTGGCTGCTGCCTGGCCCCAGCCTAAATCATGAACATTGCGAATTTCGATTAATAGGAAATAAGAACACGAGCTTGCCTAAGCGCACCAGCGTCACCACAGTTGAGCATCCCATCGCAGTCCGGCCCCACGAGCAGGCCGCGCCCCAGCGTGAGCAGATCAGTGAGCGTGGCCGCAAACGCGCTCGAGCCTAAACACCAAAAATACGAATTTCAATTAATAGGATACAATCATATCAGCTTGCCCAAGCGTACCGCGTCCCCATAGTTGAGCATGCCATCGCAATCCAGCCCCACGAGCAGGCCGCGACCGAGTGTGAGCCGATCTGAGAGCGTGGTCGCAAACGCGCCCCAGCCTAAGACATGAACACTGCGGATTTGAATTAATAGGAAACAATCATACGAGCTTGCCCAAGCGCACCCGCGTCCTCACAGTTGAGCATCCCGTCACAATCTGGCTCCACGCGCAGGTCGCGTCCGAGCGTCAGCAAATCATGAGAGCGGTCGCAAGTGCACCCAACATAAAGAGTCAACATCCTAAGTGAAATCAGTTGAAAGTGAGTTGATTTTTGAAGTTTCAATTAATAAATCAGCACAAGACCTACCAGCGTCCCCAAAGTTGGGCATCCCATTACAGTTCGGCCCCACAAGCAGGCCGCGCCCGAGCGTGAGCAGATATGTGAGTGTGGTCGCAAACGCACCCGAGTCTAAAAATGGTATTCTGCTGCTTCTACAAATTAAAAAAGTGAAATCCTGAAACGTACCCGCGTCCCCATAGTTGAGCGCCCCTTCGCAGTCCGGCCCCACAAGCAGGCCGCAACCCGAGCGTCAACAAATCCGCGAGCGTGGTCGCAAACACCCCCGAGCCCCAATAGTTGATATAACCAGTCGAAATCTGCAAATTGAATTAATCAATCAACACAAGACATAACAGCGTCCCCATAGTTGAGCATGCCATCACAGTCCGGCCCCACCAGCAGGCCGCGACCGAGCGTGAGCAGATTTGTGAGCATGGTCGCAAACGCACCCGAGCCTAAAAGGTTGACAGATCTAGTTGAAATTTGAACATTTACTAAATGAACCAACACTTGGAAGACCTACCAGCGTCACCATAGTTGAGCATGCCATCACAGTCCGGCCCCACGAGCAGGCCGCGACCGAGCGTGAGCAGATCGGTGAGCGTGGTCGCAAACGCGCGCGATGCGTTGGCGACTGCCTGGCCGCGCACTTGTGACTTGTGGTCGTTGGTGGGCTCCATCTCGGCCGCAACTGTGTGTGTGTGTGTGTGTGTGTGTGTGTGTGTGTGTGTGTGTGTGTGTGTGTGTGCGTGTGTGTGTGCGTGTGAGTGTTGCCTGTCTGGCCGCGAACTTGTGACTTGCGCTCGTTGGTGGGCTCCATCTCGGCCGCGATTGTGTGTGTGTGTGTGCGCGTGTGTGTGTGTGTGTGTGTGTGTGTGTGTGTGTGTGCGTGTGTGTGTGTGTGGAGAGATGGCTGCCAATGCGGGAGCAGCCAGCCTAGAAGGTGTGACTGTGAGAGAGAGTGTGTGCGTGCGTGTGTGTGTGTGTGTGTGTGTGTGTGTGTGTGTGTGTGTGTGTGTGTGTTGCCTGCCTGGCCGCGAACTTGTGACTTGTGCTCGTTGGTAGGCTCCATCTCGGCCGCGACTGCGTGTGTGTGTGTGTGTGTATGTGTGGAGAGAGATGGCAGCCAATGCAGGAGCAGCCAGCCAAGAAGGTGTGACTGTGAGAGAGAGTGTGTGTATGCGTGTGTGTGTGTGTGTGCGTGTGTGTGTGTGTGTGTGTGTGTGTGTGTGTGTGTGTGTGTGCGACGCGTTGGCGGCTGCTTGGCCGCAAATTTGTAGTCGTTGATAAGATCCATCTCGGCCGCGAATGTGGGTGGGGGGGAGGTGTGTGTGTGTGTGTGTGTGTGTGTGTGTATGTGTGTGTGCATAACGTGTTGGCTGTTGCCTGGCGGAGAACTTGTGACTTGTAGTCGTTTGTAGGCTCCATCTCGGCCGCGACTGCGTGTGTGGGGAGATGGGGTGGGCAGGGTGTGTGTGTGTGTGTGTGTGGGTGGGTGTGTTACCCACAACCATTCCCCCACAACCTTTCCCCTTCCTCCCCTCACACCTCCACCATCGAGATGCACGCCAAGGACCCACCCACAGCGCCCATCATCGACACCATCAACAAACACCGAGCTGCGTTCATCGGTCCCCTCATCCGCCACCTCCCTCCCTCTCCATCTCCTCAGCCCCTCCACCCTCCCCACCCCAGTCCCGCCATCTTCCCCTCTCCTCCCCCTCCCCAGCCCCTTCACCCTCCACACCCCATCTTCCCAGCCACCGCCGCACTTTTCATGTGCTGTCGACCGGACGCGGATGGCCTCCACGCGGGAGGGGCCATCACGTCGTACCGGCAAAATGCAGGTGACATTTTCACATCCCAACGGTTTCGAGACGCCGTCAAGAATCGCTTTGACCAGTTCAAACGAGAGCGAGCCAAGTACGCCGCGTACCCAGAGCTCACGCGCATCCTCGAAAACCGAGTCCCACCCGGATGGCTCACCCTAGCGAGATTTCCACAGCTGTGGGAGTCCAAATGCGGCGATCTGATTAAGGCGGGATAGAGGTTGCGAACACCACACAGCCTCAGAGAGAGTGAGAGTGATCACAGTCAGTTTAGTCAGCGTACAACACAGCGTACTTAAATGCAGTGCCTCAGAGGCAGCCCCCCCGCAGCAGAGTGGCATTATATCCCCTCATAGCGACGAGTGGTCTCCCGCTGTTGACAGACGCCCTTTTGCCGACCTCTGGAACGATATCGCCGTTATCTTTGTAACGATCTGGAATGGAATGGAATGGAATGTGTTACCCACAGGCGATGCGGGAGTTGCCAGATAAGACTGTGCGAGAGTGTGTGTGGGGGGGGGGGGGGGGGCACGTGTTTGTATGTGTGTGTTTTTGTGCGTTTGTGTGTATGTGTTTGTACATGTGTGTGTGTGTGTGTGTGTGCGTGTGTACATGTGTCTGTGTGCTCGTACATATGTGTGTGTGTGTGCTCGTGCGTGTGCGTGCAGACTCAAGGCGAGGGCTGCACCGGCTCGACGTCACCCCGCGCGGCTGCACACACGCACGCACATACACACACATGCACACACACACACGCACGCACACACACACACACACACACACACACACGCACACACAAACACAAACAAACACATACACAGAGAGAAAGAGAGAAGGATTTTCGTTCGAGTCGTTACACACGCGCGCGCACACACACACACACACACACACACGTACACACACACACGCACTGTCGGCCTCGCTCGCCGTGACCTCGCTCAGCTTCACGCTGGTCGTCCACACGCGCCACTCGAGGGACCAGCCGTCGGGGCTGCCGCCACTGCGTGTGTGCGCGTGTGCGTGTGTGTGTGTGTGTGTGTGTGTGCAGCTTCGCGCTGGTCGTCCACACACGCCACTCGAGGGACCAGCCATCTTGAGGGGCACCGCTGCTTGTGTGTGTGGGCGTGTTTGTGTGTGTGAGTGTGTGAACTGTCTAGAACCTGTGTGTGTGTGTGTGTGTGCGTGTGCAGGCAGTCAACACGCGCCATTCTAGGGACCAGCCGTCGGAAACGGATCCGCTGCGCATGCGAACGATTCATCTCTCTCTCTCTCTCTCTCTCTCTCTCTCTCTCTCTCTCTCTCTCTCTCTCTCTCTGTAGGTGCACACGTGCATTCGTGCGTGTGTGTGTGCGTGCATGTTTGCGTGTGTGTGCATGTGTGCATGTGTGCGTGTGTGCGTGTGTGTGTGTGTTGGCAGCACCCCCCCACCTGATGCGGCTGCTGGGCTTCGCAGCGTCTCCCTTCACGGGCTCATTGGAGTACCCCACGAGGCTTGGTGGCTTGCGCGGTTGGGGCGCCTGTGTGTGTGCGTGCGTGTGTGTGTGAGAGTGTGTACGTGTCTGCACGTGTGTGCATGTATGTTTGTGCATGTGTGTGTGTGTGTGTATACGTGTCTGCATGCGTGTGCGTGTGTGTCTGTGTGTGCGTGTGCGTGTGCGTGTGTGCGTGCGTGTGCGTGTGCGTGTGCGTGTGCGTGTGCGTGTGCGTGTGCGTGTGCGTGTGCGTGTGCGTGTGCGTGTGCGTGTGCGTGTGCGTGTGTGGGTGCGTGTGCGTGTGCGTGTGCGTGTGCGTGTGCGTGTGCGTGTGCGTGTGCGTGTGCGTGTGCGTGTGCGTGTGCGTGTGCGTGTGCGTGTGCGTGTGCGTGTGCGTGTGCGTGTGCGTGTGCGTGTGCGTGTGCGTGTGCGTGTGCGTGTGCGTGTGCATGTGCGTGTGCGTGTTCGTGTGCGTCTGTGTGTGTGTGTGTGCGTAGGTGCATGTGTGTTCGTGTGTGTGTGTGTACTGCTGTTAGTACAGGCATTGCCGGTGCAGAAAGATTTAACAGCAACAGCAACAGCAAACAGCAAACGGAAACGGCAAACGGCAAGCGGCAACAGCAATAGCACCAGCAGAAGCACCAGCAGCAAGCGACAGCCGCGACAGCCGCGACAGCCGCGACAGCCGCGACAGCCGCGACAGCCGCAGCCGCAGCCGCAGCCACAGCCACAGCCGCAGCCACAGCAACATCGGCTTCCCAGCAAATACACCAAACAACGAAACCACAGTGCTAAGGACCTACCTGGAAGTGGTACAAGAGGTGGGACTTCGCGGATCGCATCACGCACCCCCACCTGCGTGCACATGGGAGGTGTGTGTGTGTGTGTGTGTGTGTGTGTAACTGTGTGCGTGTGCGTGTGTGTGTGTGTGTGCTTGTGGTTGTGGGTGGGTGTGGAGGTGGAGGTGGAGGTGTGTGGAGGTGTATGTGTGTGTGTGTGTGCGTGTGTGTGCACACATGAGGTGCGTGGGGCTTGGCGGATAGCATCACGCACCCCCACCTGCATGAACACGTGAGGTGTGGGTGTGTGTAACGGTGTGTGTGTGAGCGTGTGTGTGACTTTTGTGCCCACTCCGTCACGTTCTCGGAGTGGGCGGACGCCCTCCGCAAACATCCATCTCTTCAACTTCACACGCGAAATCCCCGAGCGCCCCGAGTTCGCCGAGCGAGTCACCACCGAGTGGATCATCTTAGCGTGATTCCCACAACTGTGGAAGTCCTTCTGCCGACACCTAGTTTAAACTCAGTCGAGGCGGATTGACGAACACAGCCGTCAATGACCCGCCACTGTCCCTTTCCCCCACTGCTTTACGAGGTTGTTCACCCTCTTGCTGGCGCACGGTTGGTCTCCCGCCTTCAAACGAAATCTCCTGAATTGATGACTAGAAACAGCCTATCTAGGTCTGCCGTGCAGAGTTCTCTGTAACGATATCTCTCTCTGTGTGTGTGCCGGTGTGTATGTGTGCGCTTGTGTGTGTGTGTGTGTGTGTGTGGAGGGTGGTGAGGGTGTGGGTGCGGGTGTGATGGTGTGTGTGGGGGGGTGCTTGTGGTTGTGGGGGTGTGGGGGTGGAGGGGGGGTGAGGCACGGACACAATGCACACCCACATGCACGCACACGGGGTGCACAAGGGGTGCATGTCTGGTGTGTGGTGTGTGTGTGGAGGGGGGAGGGATGAGTGTGTGTGTGTGTGTGTGTGTGCGTGTGGCGGACACATTGCGCCCCAATGCTCGGTGCTCTCTGTATCTCTCTCCCTTCCTTCTTCCTTCCCTCCCTCCCTTGCTGAACGACCCCTACACACACACTTGCCCCGCGACGCCTTCTTTATATGTTTATATGTTTATATGTTTATATGTTTATATGTTTATATGTTTATATGTTTATATGTTTATATGTTTATATCTTTATATCTTTATATCTTTATATCTTTGTATCTTTATATCTTTAAAGTTTGTGTCCTGCATCTCCCTCTCCCTCTGCCTCCTCTCTCTCTCTCTCTCTTCCTCACTACATCCCTCCCTCTCTCTCATCTCTTCCCCCCTCCCTCCCTCCCACCCTCCTTCAACGACCCACCGTCCCACTTCCACCACGATGCCGCCAGGCCCCAGCAACCGCACGTCCACGCAGCACCGCTTGTGCGCCTCCGCGCGCAGCAGGCGCACGAGCGCGTGCCTGCGCATGGCGCGTGCATGCACATCCGACATCAGATAACTGTCCAGAATAACGCATCCAGAATAACCCAAAACTAAAGCATCACGCAAGCAGGGCATGCAGCATCGCTTGTGCGTCTCCGCGCGCAGCAGGCGCACGAGTGCGAGCCTGAGCATGGCACGTTGCATGCAAACACAATTTTAGACACGCATTAAAAACACGCATCACACGAGCAGCGCCGCGTGTGCGCTTAAGCGCGCAGCAGGCGCACGAGCACGTGCCTGCGCATGTTGGATGCACACACAAATTCAGAAAAAAAAACAAAAAAAAACAGGCGAAAACAGATGAACGCGCATCACACGCGCCACTGCTGCGGTGCGCCTCCGCGCGCAGCAGGCGTACAAGTGCCGGCGCATGGCACATTGGATGCAAACAAAATTGTAGACACAAATCAGTCCCAAACGTTTCAAAAACACGCATCACGCGCACCACAGCTGCAGTGCGCCTCCGCGCGCAGCAGGCGCACGAGCGCGTGCCTGCGCATGGCACGTTGGATGCACACACAGCTTCACACAAAAACTAGAAACGGTCGAGAACCCTGTCGAAAACAGAAGAAAAAACGCGCCGCAGCTGTGGTGCGCGTCCGCGCGCAGCAGGCGCACCAGATCTTGCCTGCGCAGGGAACGTGCATGCACACCCGACATCAGATAAGAGTCCAGAACACATCCAGAACAACCAACCCAAGACAAACGCATCATACAAGCAGGGCACGCGGCACCGTGTGTGCGCGTCCGCACGCAGCCTGCGCATGGCACGATGTATGCAAACATAATTTGAGACACAAATCAGTGCAAACCGTATAAAAAAACGCGCATCACACGAGCGGCGGCGCTTGTGCACCTCCGCGCGCAGCAGGTGCACGATCGCGTGCCTGCGCATGGCACGTTGGATGCACACACAGCGTCAGACACAAAAAAAACGTCGAGACCCGATATAAAACACGCGTAATGCGCGCCACAGCTGCGGTGCGTCTCCGCGCGCAGCAGCCGCACGAGCGCGTGCCTGCACATGAACCGTTGTTCAAGGGTTTAGTGAGGGCTTCCGAACCCCTAGGGATTGTGAGGGTTCAGTTCCATGCAAACACACGCTCAGAAAGAGGTCAAGTCCGAGCCAAACAAGGCGCCCAGAGGGCACAAAGTATATCACGCAAGCGAGGCCTGGTGAGCAGCAGGCGCGCCAGCCCGTGCCTACGCAAGGGGCTGGGGTTTCGTTGCAAAGCTCACAAACTCAGAAAAAGGTAGCGCCCAAGCCAAAGAAAGTGTCTAGAGGACCGAATTCGTCACACGCGCGGCACCTCTGCGCACAGCGGGCGCACGCGTGCGTGCCTGCGCATGGCACGTTGGAAGCACACACGATTCAGAAAAAAAATCGCATCACACGACTGTAAAATAAATGTACAGTCACACATATTTGTACAGTCACACACAAATGTACATCACACGACTGTACAATATGTACATAAATACGCGCCACAGCTGCGGTGCGCCTGCGAGCGCGTGCCTGCACTTTGTTCAAGGGTTAAGCACACACCACACGAGGTTGACGGCCCCAGAAGCCAGCTTCACGCAAAAGCACGGCGTTTCGTCGTCACCACCCGGCTTGGCCCCCGGCACGTCCCTGGCTTGGCCTCTGGCTTGCTAACCCTAAAATTACACACCTCTGAGACCCCAAAACGAACACACGCACGACAGCAGGTCATCTACCCCAGTCACCGGCTTCACTCGGAGGCACGGCGTGCCCGCCCGCGGCCCCTGGCCGGCACGTTCGTGGCTTGCTGGACCTTAGGACCCTTGACCAACCCAAAGTCCCCCCAAAAGACGTAGACGCAGACGCGTGGGTACGCACCATATGAGGTTGTCGGCCCCAGTCGCAGGCTTATCTCGGAGGTACGGCGCGCTCGCCACCCGGCTTGGCCCCCGGCACGTCCCCGGCTTAGCCCCTGGCTTGCTGTAACCCAAAACTCTGCACGTCTGAGACCTCAAAGCCACACATACGCACACGCATGGGTGCGCACCACATGAGGTCGTCAGCCCCAGTCGCCAGCTTCACGCGAAGGCGTGGCGTTTCGCCGTCACCGACCGGCGTGGACCGCTGCTGCTCTTGCCACCCTCCCGGCTTCCCGACCCTGGCTTGTTCAACCCTAAAACTATGCAAATATTTTACCCCAAAACAGACACGCACC
>VFSX01000119.1:205000-255000 GCA_016618255.1 Chlamydomonas sp. UWO 241
AGGCAGCTGCCCAGCAGCTGCCGCCTTTGCGAAGACCGCGAGGTCATCGAGAGTTGCGCTGTCGACCTGTGTTTGTGTGTGTGTGTGTGTGTGTGTGCGTTTGTGTCAACCAGCATGAAAAGCAGTGTGCAGTAATGAACGGTGACGGTCTGCTTGCTCTGATGAGGCAAGACACACAGTCACACACACACACGCACAAGCCACTGGCAGCGAGGCTGCCACACAACAGCACGGGCCCACCCCATCAGACACACACACACACACACAAACACAGGCAGGCACACACACACACACACACACACACACACACATACACACGCGCACACCTATGCCGTCAGATGCAAACACCAGCCGCACACACACACACACAGGCACAGGCACAGGCACAGGCACAGGCACAGGCACAGGCACAGGCACAGGCACAGGCACAGGCACAGGCACAGGCACAGGCACAGGCACAGGCACAGGCCCAGGCACAGGCACAGGCACAGGCACAGGCACAGGCACAGGCACAGGCACAGGCACGGGCGCAGGCACAGGCACAGGCACAGGCACAGGCACAGGCACAGGCACAGGCACAGGCACAGGCACAGGCACAGGCACAGGCACAGGCACAGGCACAGGCACAGGCACAGGCACAGGCACACACACACACGCACACACACAGGGACACCCACCCCGTCAGCTGCAGACAGAGGCAGCGTGTAGCTGCCCAAGAGCCCCCCTCAGTTGAACGCAACGGTGCAGGGTGCAGGGACACATGCACGCACACATATACACACACACACACACGCACACACGCACGACGCACACACGCATGACGCACACACGCATGACGCACGCACATACGCACACGCATGACACACACGCATGACGCACACACGCATGACGCACACACGCATGACGCACACACGCATGACGCACGCACATACGCACACACACACACACGCACACACGCACACACACACACGCACACACACACGCACACACGCACACACGCACACACACGCACACACGCACACACGCACGCACACACGATGCTGACCTACATGCGGTGGATGGCGGGTAGCGACAGCGAGCCGCCGGCCCTGTTGAGCTCAGGGCTGAACAGTGCTGCCCGGATCACGGCTCTAGCTAGGTTCAGGATGGGGCTCCATGAGCTGCAGATAGAGCGGGGGCGCTACGCCGTGGCGGGACAGAGGCTGCGACGCAGCCAGCGGGCGTGCTGTCTATGCGGTGGGCTAGAGGATGAGGCACACATGGTATTTGAGTGCCCTGCCTATGAAGAGGCACGGGTGCGCCGACAGCCTGTTTCGGTCCATCCCTCGCCCCGAGGAGGCCGATTTAGATGAGCGGATGCGGGAGTTTATGAATCCTCGGCCAGGCCAGGAGAACCCCAGGTTCTGGCACGAGTTGGCTGACTTCCTTGTCGCCTGTTTTGAGACACGCACCGCGTGCACAGCAATCATGATGGCAGATGGCATGCTAGAGGTCTAATTTTGACAGCTGCCGGCCTCTTTCCTAGGGTCTAATGCGCCATGAAAGGCGTCTGACCGACTGTAAAATCGACCACACACACACACACACACACACACACACACACACAGGGACACCCACCCCGTCAGCTGCGGACAGAGGCAGCGTGTAGCTTCACGCACACATACACACACACACAGACACACACACAACACACAGACACACACACGCACACACACAGGGACACCCACCCCGTCAGCCGCAAAGGGAGGCCGCACACACACACACACACACACACACACACGCACGCATACGCACACACACACACACAGGGGCACGCATCCCTTCAGCCGCAGACGGCCGTAGCGTGTAGATGCAGTGTACTGCCCCACAACAAGGTGTTCATGGATTATAGTGTAGAGCACACAACAGCACGAACGCACCCCATCAGCTGCAGACAGCGGCAGCGTGTAGCTTCCCAGCAGCACCCCGCTGTTGAACGCAGCAGCAGTGCGGGCGGGGGGTGGCACAGGTGCACACACACATATACACACAAAAACACACGCAGGCACACACACACACACACACACACACACACACACACACACACAGAGACACCCACCCCGTCGGCTGCAAACATCGGCAGCATGTAGCTTCACGCGCGCACACACACACACACACACACACACACAAAGATACACACACACAAACACACACGCACACATATACACACACAGACACAAAACACACACACACATACACACAGTGACACCCACCCCGTCAGCTGCAGACAGCGGCAGCGTGTAGCTCCACGCACACACACACACACACACACACACACACACACACACACACAGGAACACACACACGCAGCACACCCACCCCGTCAGCCGCGGAGAGAGGCAGCGTGTAGCTGCCCAGAAGCACCCCGCTGTTGAACGCGGCAGCGGTGCGGGCGGGGGGCGGCACCGGCACGCTCGGAACCTGTGTGTGGGGGGGTGTGTGGGTGTGGGTGTGGGTGGGTGGGTGGGTGGGTGCGCGTGTGTGTGTGTGCATGTGCGTGCATTTGTGTGCATGTGTGTGCATGTGTGTGTGGGTGTGTGGGTGTGTGGGTGTGTGGGTGTGGGTGTGTGTTTGTGGGTGCGTGCGTGTGTGTGCGTGTGTGACCCACCGCGCCCGCGTCGTCGCACTTCAGCGCCCACGGGCGATCGAGCTCGCGGTGCCTTGGAAGCGGCAGTCCCGCGCGTGCGGCGGG
The DNA here is from genome assembly GCA_016618255.1 of Chlamydomonas sp. UWO 241. Classification (NCBI taxonomy): domain Eukaryota; kingdom Viridiplantae; phylum Chlorophyta; class Chlorophyceae; order Chlamydomonadales; family Chlamydomonadaceae; genus Chlamydomonas; species Chlamydomonas priscui. The sequence continues at coordinate 207,732 of VFSX01000119.1, forward strand.
CGGGAGCGGCGGTTGGGACGCCTGCAGCGGTGTGTATGTGTGTGTGCGTGTGCGTGTGTATGCATGTGTGTGTGTGCCGGTGGACCAACGGTGCACGCCAGGTGTTGGTGCTCTGCCGACTAGCGGCTCGCGGCAGGCTCACAGGTGCCGTATCTCAGGCATCTGAATACAGAGAAGCAACACCACGCCACTGGCACCCACATTGACAGCCACCAGCCACCACCCACCAGCCGCCAGCCACCTTCCACCAGCCACCAGCCACCAGCCACCAGCCACCTTCCACCAGCCACCAGCCACCAGCCACCAGCCACCAGCCACCAGCCACCTTCCACCCGCCACCCACCACCAGCGGATCATCGGTGCACGCCAGATGGTGCCTCGCTGCCAAAGAGCGGCTCGCAGGTTCCTTATTTTATGCTGCTGAATACGGGAAAGTGACACACACGCTGGCATCCACCTCACCAGCCACCAGCGGGCGCTCGTCCAGCGGGTGAGTAGTGTACGCTAGGTAGTTGTGGCGCACTGCTGAAGAGCAATAGCTCTCCTTTTTGCTCTAGGACTGCATGTTGGCAGGCAGCCGGCTGGTGGCTACCGCCCCTCACGAGGAATTGTTAGGGCCAGAACTGGACCTGGGTCTAGGTGGTGGTACTAGGACTCGAGGTAGTCTTTGCTGGAAAGCCGATGTAACTGTAACTGTAACTGCTGAAGAGCGGCTCGGGGGTTACTTATTGTAGTGTTACTATTGCATGCATCTGGACACAGGAAATCAACACACGACTGGCACCCACCTTGACAGCCACCAGCAGGCTCTCGTCCAGCGGATCGACGGTGCTTGCCAGGAAGTGGCGCTCTGCCGGAGACAGCCCCACGGTTGTGCCTGCGGGGAGAAGGGGGGGGGAGGGGGCAGATGGGTGTGTGTGTGTGTGCGTGTGTGTGACTGTGCTCATGTGAACCCCGACTATGTGTGTGTGTGTGTGTGTATGTGTGTGCGTGTGTGCGTGTATGTGTGGATGCGTGTGCTTGTGCATGTGCGTTTGCGTTTTTGTGGGTGGGTGAGGGTCTGTATGAGAAAGAAAGAGGGAGAGAGGGAGGGAGAGAGGGAGAGAAAGAGATAGGGAGAGAGAAGGAGAGGGAGGGGGAGAGGGAGAGAGAGGGAGAGAGAGGGAGAGAGAGGGAGAGAGAGGGAGAAGGAGAGAGAGGGGGAGAGGGAAGATACAGAGAGGGGGGAAGGGAGAGAGAGGGAGGGAGAGAGGGAGAGAAATAGAGAGACGGAGACAGAGGGAGACAGAGGCAGAGAGATAGAGAGACGGAGACAGAGGGAGACAGAGGCAGAGAGAGGGAGAGAGGGGGAGAGGAAGAGGGAGAGACAGAGACAGAGAGGGAGGGAGACGCACCCGTGGCGTGCCCGAGCACCGTCCGCTCCAGCAGCGTCGCCGCGCCACACGCCGCCACGGCATCCGACTCCTCCTCCTCTCCCTCATCGTCGTCATCCGAGTCGTCGTCGCTGTCGCTGTCACCGTAGTTGGCACCCAGCAGGAACGCCAGTAGGCCGCCGGCGCTTGCGCCGGCGGCGTCATCGTCATCGTCGTCCCCGTCGTCGGTGGTGGTGGTGCTCACATCCATCGGGACCACGCCGCTCCCATCGCCGCGGCCGCCCATCCCACCGCGACCGCCATACCGGCCGCCTCCGCCTCCGCCTCGCCTGCCGCCGCTCCCACCGCCGAGGTCGCCCACCCCACCGTGGTCGCCATACCGGCCGCCTCCGCCTCCCCTGCCACCGCCCCCACGGCCTCCCCTCCCGTGCTCACGGACACTCTGGCCGCCGCTGCCGCCGCCCCCTCGTCTGCCCACTGGCGGTGCCGTCGCCCCCTCCTCCTCCCCAGTGGTCGTGCTCTCCTCCATGGCGACCACGCCACTGCTGCTCCCACCGCCGCGGCCTCCGATCCCACCGCGACTGCCGCCCCCGTCGCCTCCTCCTCCCCTGCCACCGCTGCCGCCGCCCCTGCCACCGCTCCCGCGGCCTCCCCTCCCGCCGCTGCCGATCTCACGGACGCTCCGGCCGCCGCCCCCTCCCCTGCCCCCTCCCCCGCCGCCGCCACCGCCATCGTCATCGTCGTCGCTGCTCCCCAGCTCGATCACCTCATCGCTCGAGGGCGCGCGCCCTGGGGCTGCGCGCGGCACTGCTTGGCATGGTGCACACGCATCGGCAGCGTTTCAGTCGAGACACGAGGTCGAGCAGGCGGGCGGGCAAGGCCGAGGCGGCAACTGGGTTGGTGACGCACGCGTGTTCAAGGCGGCAACTAGGCCAGTGCTCCATGTACACGCCTTGGTGGTGCGTGGGTGCGCCACACACCTTCAGCACTGCATGGGCGCATGCATGAGCATGGGCGCATGGAGATCGCCCCATGTGTATGGCAAGAACCATGCTCACCACCGCCCGAGAAGAAATCGTCCAGGGCGCGCTGCACGTTGCCTCCTGCCGCAGCAAGCAGGGCGGCCACCTGGGTATTTTGAAGGTTGGGCAAAATCGAGCGGATCTGCTCGACAGCGCTGCTCGACAGCGCTGCTCCAGAGCCTGCCGCCGAGGTGCCCGCCCCATCCATGGTGCGCTGCGCGTCGTAGTTCTTCGCCTCGAGAAGTGCGCCCTGCACCCTAGGCAGTGTGTTTTAGAGAGTCCACTCCATCGCCGTCACCAAGTAGGGTACGTCGCGCGTAGCTTAGATGGGTTGTGTAATTTTCATGCTTGTGCTTGACAATTTTACACAGAAACCCTGTTCAAAACCCTAAATGCGATGCTTTGAAACAGGCCTGCACTCACGCCGCGGCCGCCCACTCCACGGTGCCTCACGACACGCCTCAATCCACACGCCTCACTCCACACGGTAGCACACATAGGGGGGTGACACACACACACACACACACACATACACACACACACACACACACACACGCGCGCCTGCAGGCTTGGAGCAGCTGCGACACACACATATGGTTAGGGCATGCACGCAAAACGTGAGGGACAATTGGGGTGATGCGGTGTGATTGGGTCCCGACAGCACACATACACTCACACGCCTGCACCCAACCTGCACCTGCATGGGCGCCGTGTCGATGATGATGGATTTTACAGTCGGCGTGACACCAGTAACGATGTGTCAACACGTGGCAGCACACACACGCAGAAACACACACACACACACGTCCCTCTCTGGCTGCGAAAGCACCGTCTACGGAGCGGTAGCCGGCTCTGTTGCACACAAGCGTCCCTCGAGGCTACCAACGCATCAGCGCTCAACCCCAGGTGCCGTTTGCGCCACTGATGATGATGATGATGATGGATTGTATAGTCGTGTGTGGCGCACCTACAGGCAGCATATTCGACCTTTCTCGGCGTATAGCGCACGGGCACTACAGATGGGTGGCTGGCTAATAGTGGTGGGGGGCTAGTAGGTAGGGGCTGGATCTAGACAGGGCATTCGGCCCCCAGATCTAACCTCCTCCCCGTGGGGGCACAGCGGGGGTCCACAGGCCTCGTGTCCCCTAGACCTCCACTGAAGCGGCAGCCACTACTCCCCCAGTCGGAAGGACTAGGGCAGTGGAAAACGCAGCAGGGATGGCACGAAGGCGAGGGGCTAGCGCGGGGACGATGGGGTTGAGTGTCGCTCCCGGCTGCTGGTGCTAGGGCAGTTGGGGCTGCGCAGTTTACAAGCTTGGCCTGGAGACACCAGGTGCTGGCACGGGATGGCTAACTTCATTGTCACCTGCTTTGAGACACGCACCGCGTGCACAGCAATCGTGATGGCAGATGGAATGCAAGGGGTCTGACTTTGACAGCTGTTGGCCTCTTTCCTACGGTGTAATGTGACATCAACGGCATCCTCCGTCGGAACGGCATCCGACAGACTATACAATCGACCCCCCACCCCATCCCCCACCCACACATGCGCGACACACACTCATGCCACGTGTTCTCCAGCACTGCTGGGCAGCTTCCATCCAGGCCTGTTATGTGCGCCAGCCTCTGGAAGTGCCGTGGCTTGGCCAGATGCGACCGAGGCCAAGCTAGGTCAGTCGCTGGGGGCCTCTGGCGTCACCCCTGCACCAGCTAGACCAGTCGGCAGCAGTCGGCAGCAGTCGGCAGCAGTCGGCAGCAGTCGGCAGCAGTCGGCAGCAGCAGTGCAGACCCAGGATGCAGACCACCTGGGTCTGCACTGCTGCACTGCAGACCACCTGGGTGCAAACCTATGCCTTTGCATTGGCTGGGTGAACGCGTGGCTGCTGCCCATGCGCGACCCCTTGCAATTGGCGCACTTCTCACTCCCCTCACTTTGGCGCCACTTATCACTCCCCTTCCGGTGCCCTTCGAATTCCCACTTCCATCCCCGCTCCCCCTCTCCGCGACGGTGAGCAGTTCTCATTCTGGACCGCCTCGCTCGCCTGCTGTGAGTTGTCTATCACCTGTTCCCTCCCTCCCTCCTGCAGCGAGCAGTCCTCGTCAGGAAGCGCCTCCTGGCGGCTGCTGCGGCTTGCACATTGGCCCATTGTGGTCAATTACGGGTGAAGGAATATTCACAGCTGTACAGAACACAAGTGGCTCAAATGGCTCGTCGTCGTCGTCGTTTGCATAACACAACGGGAGCGCCTAGACCCTGAGTAAAAACACAAGGCCCCAAAAGCTAAAGCTACAGCCAGCGAGGCGATCACACTGAGCCCCCCAGCACAGTCCCTCGTCGTGACGAACCGCAAAGGCTACTACGCACGGTTCTGAGAGCCAAGTGCGGAAATACGAGCCCATGTCCACACTCGACGAACACTGAGGCGGCACGCCCCTAACTCGTTCCCACCTCAACTCCTCCGCCACCCCCGGGGCCCCACACGGCCCGGAGTGCCTCAGCACCATCCCTCTCCCTCCCCCCGACAAAAGTAGCATTGCCCCCCGCTGGAGGGTTGCATCGCTTAAGCGGATTGTGCAAAGGGGCAAAATGAGAGCCAAAAAAAGTCAGAGACCCTCAAGCCAAAACACCCCGGTCCGCAAGGAGTAACCCGGGGAGTACACACATATAAATGGCTCACCATCGCGCCCATGCACCTCCCCACACCCCACACCAATCACTCTCGCCGCCACGCAATTGGCTTGTCTAGGCTTGGTTTCGATGGGGATGGAATTGGACGGGTGATGGTATGGGGTGTTGCTTGCTGTGCATCGTCGCGAAGGGCCGTGCGCGCCAGGCGTGTTTGGTCGTTCGATGTGTCGTCCCGTTTCTGGGGGAAGCCTGCGATCGGAACTTCCAACCGGCACTGGCGTCAATAACAGGCACACTGGACAAACCCTAAAACCCCAAACCCTAAACCCCAATCCTGCCCATTCATGCACAGCGCTGTGTGTGCATGAAGCAGGAGGGGAGTATGTGGCATTGCAACCGTCCACCTGCAACCGACAACCCGCAACCCTGAAACCCTAAACCCTAGACCCTTGATAGACGGCCGGCGTGTGTGCATGGAGCACAGGGATGTGTGTGTGCTGGAGCAGGGCAGGGGGATTTACTTGTCTCCACAAAGATTATCGCAAGGAAGGATCGCAAGCGTGCGTGCACCTGCAAGATCAGTCCAGGCCAGATCTGATCAATGGCACGCATGTTCGAGCCGAATAATAGGGCCCTTTCGCAGGGCGCACACATGCACACACCGCATCATCACCAGGTGTATGTTGCGGAGCACGCGCCGTCTCCAGAGGCGCTTGTGCACCTTACCTTACACCTTGTGGCTGCTGGGAGGCAGCTGTGGGTGAGATTCTGTGTTGACCAAAGTATCCAACGAGCGCAGCATACACACGGGAAAATATGCTAGGTAGACTGCTCCACAGCCGCGACGGCGTGCCTCGTCGAGTTTATTCAGGGCCGAGTGACGGTGGACGTAACTGGCTGGTCTGGCATTGTGCTGCACCAGGCAGCACCAGAGGGAGCTGGGGGGTAGAAAGTACGGCGGGTGCTTGGCGGAAATTGTCGCGATTAGTGGTGGCTGGGTGTCACAGGCAGTGGCGTAAACGGGTTGGTACATTTGTATACACGTGCGCGCCCGGAGGACCCCTTTGCGTGGGTTAAGGTCTAGACTAAAAGTCTAGGGGGGCTCTACTGGGAGAACCAGGGATGTAAAGTACTTAGTACGGGTATAATATGCCAATATATTTTTGAAGTATTAATGGGGTACTAATGGGATGGGCTGATAAATACGCGATAAGTACGGCAAGTACAAAACTCTTTGTTTACAGCTGTTGTGAGCATTTCCACAGGTGCACACGCGCTCAGTCCTCATTCCCCAGCCCCCAGCAAGACTTCCAGCAGTTTGAGGCTCTTACCACAGCGCCCGGAGCCCTAGGTCCTCAGAAGAGGAGGCCCCTCAGTGCCACACAGTGTGTGGGGGGGGAGGCCCCATGTAGGGATGCAGGAGGTCATGGGAGAGAGAGAGAGAGAAGAGAGTGGTCCACCATCTCGTCGACTTCGGGCATGAGCGCCGTCCGTAGTTGGGCGGAGCAGTCGATCGCAACGCTGAATTCGGGTTGGTTGGTGTGGCCACACCGGCCACAAAAAAACGGCCGTTACACACGCCCCTCCGCATGGTTTTGAGCCATTCTACTTACTATGAAAAGCCGACAAGGCGGGCTATCCACGCGTATGCTTGGATGTCAAATCCATGCAGAATTGAGGTCTGTGACGCTCCCCACACTTTTTCGGCGTATTTATTAAAATAATAATGCCGTACTAATCAAAATGGGTCGTTGATTAATTAATACGCGTACTAATGGTCCCCAAATGCCGTACTTTACATCCCTGGGGAGAACCCGCAAGGCCACGCAGCGCGCCAGCCAACCATGCTGCATAAACGGGAGGAGAGTGGCAATCACCCACCCATTGCTATGTCTGCGGCTGCGCCATCCACGCGCACGCACTCATGATGATGCGGCTCAGGAGACAAACGGGTGCCGGTGCGCGTCCTCAAGACGACATGTAGCCCGACATCAAGAAAAGGCACCAGAGTATGAAGGTCGCTGACATGGCTCATTGCAAGGCCGGCCTCCAGCCTCCTCTCGACACTATTTTCTTAAGCTACTGATTCAGCAGCTAGGCGAAACTAGTGGCACTCGTTCTGATTGGAAGACTTTTTCGGACACGGCGTTTGAGCGTGCTCAGGATAGGGTCGGGTGGAGAGCCGTGGTGTACGGTCTGGCTGCCCCTCAGGCGCCGGCCCCTCCACCACGGCGGTCAAGTAGATTGGCAAGCGCCACTTGACCCCCTATCCCCTAGAAGCAGTTAGGACCTATTTTGGAGGCGTCGCACAATAGCTCTCCTTTTTGCTCTGGGACTACAGGTTGGCAGGCAGCCGGCTGGTGGCTACCGCCCCTCACAAGTAATTGTTAGGGCCAGAACTGGACTTGGGTCTAGGCGGTGGTACTAGGACTAGAGGTAGTCTTTGCTGGAAAGCCGATGTAACTGTAACTGTAACTGTAACTGACATGGCTCAGCAGCCCCAGTTATGGCAGCTGACCTGACGAGACAGCTCCCTCAGCTTCTGCCACCCTCTTCAGTCCCCCCCCACACACACACGGGTGCGTACTGTACACTGGGAGCAGCAGCTTCAGGCTGACGCCCTGTCGGCAGCCCTCTCCCGCTGCTGCTGCCGCGCTGCCCCCGGCAACGCCATCCATCCACGGCCATCATGCGTACGGCCATCATGCGTACGGCCATCATGCGTACGGCCATCATGCGTACGGCCATCATGCGTACGGCCATCATGCGTACGGCCATCATGCGTACGGCACCATCGTACGGCCATCATGCGTACGGCCATCATGCGTACGGCCATCATGCGTACGGCCATCATGCGTACGGCCATCATGCGTACGGCCATCATGCGTACGGCCATCATGCGTACGGCCATCATCGTACGGCCATCATGCGTACGGCACCATCGTACGGCCATCATGCGTACGGCACCATCGTACGGCACCATCGTACGGCCATCATGCGTACGGCCATCATGCGTACGGCCATCATGCGTACGGCCATCATGCGTACGGCCATCATGCGTACGGCCATCATGCGTACGGCACCATCGTACGGCCATCATGCGTACGGCCATCATGCGTACGGCCATCATGCGTACGGCACCATCGTACGGCCATCATGCGTACGGCCATCATGCGTACGGCATCGTACGGCCATCGTACGGCACCATCGTACGGCCATCATGCGTACGGCCATCATGCGTACGGCACCATCGTACGGCACCATCGTACGGCACCATCGTACGGCACCATCGTACGTACGGCACCATCCATCCCCGGCCATCATGCGCACGGCTGCGGGATGGAGGGTGCTGACCATTCAGCAGAGGTGGGGGAGGTGATTTGCAAGGGAGCAATCTCGAGGACATTCCTTTCGTTGGGATTCGGTGCGGCTGATAAACCAGCAGTGGGACTTCACAGACATCTTAGCGCTTAGATGTCTGTGAAAGCCCACTGCTGGTTTATCAGCCGCACCAAGTGCCAACATGACCTTCCATCTACCTGCCCGCTACTCTGGCCTCGGGCTTTTCTGCAGAGAGCCAACTTCCGCATGCGCGCGGCTGCAGGCACGCGTGGCGAGTCGCACGTGCGGACTCACGTTGGAGTTTGGCGAGTGGCGCGTGCAGACTCGCTCCGACCATCCCGTCCCGGGCCATACCAGACTGTCTTTGGTGGAAGCTGGTTGCTGGAACCGCTGTGCCCAGCAAGTTCACAAATCTAGGGAACACAGTTTTACAAATGGCTGTCCTTGCGCTTGCTGTGCCCAAGCGTTCAGCGGGAGGAAATCTGTGACATTCCCAGGAATGACTGGACACAAAAATTAAGTAATAGTAGAGGGTCAGTAGAGGGTTGACCGCGATGTACCGCGCCTCCTCGTGTGGGCAGGTTGCGTTCGCAGAGCCACTGCCTTTTTTAATCAAAACATCGAGCGGCGTGCAGCCATCAACATTTTCCCATGTTCATTCGCCCGCCCCTCCCCTGCCCCTCCCCACCACATGATGTAAACAAACTCTCCTGTGACCTACGGGCCGGTAGGTTGGAACCACAACAGTACAAGGCAACCTGGCACTCGTGGTGCTGCACGGTGGTAACAGGCTGGCACACACGCACACACACACATAGTCAGGGTTCGCATGTGCGAAGCCACGGTCACCCACGACGCATGCGTCTAAATGAGATTGGCGGCAACTAAAAAGCACGCGTCAACCTGTGGATTTGGTCAACCAGGGAAGCCAGAAGAAATTTCCAAAGTTTGGTGTCGCCCGTTTTGGCCACTTTTCCCCCTGGGGTGGGCCCAGGTTAGGTGGGGATGGCCAGATAGACAAGGGGGAAGGAGCGTGGTGCTGCGAGGTGCTGCGAGGTTCTCTAAATTTTCGCCGTCGGTTAGAGCTTTCATGGTGAAACTGCAAGCTCCAGCAAGCTAGGGTGGTGGGGTGGCGGGGGGGGGGGGGAGCATCAGAGTAACAGCCTCTGCACATCTGCACACACACAAGCACACACACACACACACACACACACACGCACATCTGCTCATCAGCGTCACCGCAACAGCCTCCGCACATTTCTGGGCATAAGCATCAGAGTAACAGCCTCTGCACATCTGCACACACACGCGCACACACACACACACACACACACACACACACACACACACACACACACGCAGATATGCGCACCGTGCGGGACAAGTGCGGTGGTGCGCTGTGCGTGGGTCCTGCCAGCGCACGCCCTTGCACACACACACACACACACACACACACACACACACACACACACACACACACACAGAACACAATGAATGCTGCCTGCTATTGTCTGTGTGCTACTGCAAATGTGGCTCTCCAGCTGAGAGCCAGCCAGCTTCTCTTTTCCCCGGGTGCGAAGTGTGGCGTACTGCGCACCTCCGCGGGGGGGGTGGCTACCAGACGAGATCCCTGTATACATTCGCACCGTGTGTGAGGGCTTGGTCATAATCTCAGGTCATTATCTCCCAACACACGTTGCAGACAGCACAATGAGTTAGCCGCCGGGAAAAAATCCGCTCATGCACGTGCGCCAACACACGTGTGTCGGAGCGAACACGTGCAATACCTACGCACTTGGAGTGTCGGCAAGCACAGGCGGAAGCTCGCACTCAAGCGCACACTCCCACTCACTGGCGTCTCATTCGCTGGCGCGGACCCTGCCCCTGCCGGCGCTTGCCGCCGGGGCAGGCGCGCACAGCTTTCGCTCAGAGCCCATGCGAGAACACTCCCAGCACTCCACTGTATCGCACGCGTCGACCATGCAGGAGGCGCCGAACAGCCTCTTCTACAACTACCCGTCAACTAGTGGCCCAAGGAAGCCTCCTGGGCGATGGGCGCACACTGGGGTGCGGCTGGGCAACAGGTGGGGCGACATGAGTTCACGTTGCATGCATGCATGTGGGCGGGGGGTGCCATCATGGCATGCAAGGTGTTGCGCATGGGCGCACCCCTGCACGTGTCAACATCGTGCCGATGCCCCACCACCACCACACACACACACACAACATGTGCATGCACACACACACACACACACACACAAACACACACAGACACACACTGTGCACGCACACACACGCACGCGCGCACCGACACACGCACACACACCCCTCCACACAGCTCCACTGCCGTATTTTTTGGCGGCATGGGTAAAGACGACATGCTGGATGATGTGTGGCTGCTCGACATTGACACCCTCGCTTGGAGCTGCATTAACCCGTCAGCGGCGACGACAAAGGTATTGTGTGCGTGTTGTGTGTGGTGGAGGGGGGACGTGTGTGTGTGTGTGTGTGCACACATGTGTGTGCACACACGTGTGTGTGTGTGTGCGTGTGTGTGTGTGTGTGTGTGTTGATCTCCCCTCCCTCCTCGTCCTCGTCGTTCAGGACCGGCCCGCCAAGACGCTGGCGAACACGTACGCACACACGCACGCACGCACGCACAAACACACACAAAATTGTCCCGAGCATAAAATTTGTGCAAAAAAAAAACTTGCCCAGAGCAGCGCCTCCATTCCCTGCCGCCGCGTCCCCTTCAGAGGGTAGCCCCAACTTTCTGTAGCGCAGGCGGTTTGGGCCGGGGTGGGGGTGCGGGGGGCGTGGTTGGGACGTAGTCTGTAACGGGACATGGGACATTGTTTGGGACACGCACACGCGTACATGCACACACTCATGCACAAGCAGACGCACGCACACCCACACCCACATCCACATGCACACACACAAATGCACGCACACACGCGACACACTCACTCACACGCGTGTGTGCATACACAACCACATGCACGCACACGCACACACACACACACACACAAAATGGTCCCGAGCATAAGATTTGTGCCAACAAAAACAAGCCCAGAGCAGCGTCTCCGGGCCCTGTCGCCACTCACACACACACGCACACACACACACATATGCATACACACATACACACACACAAATGCATGCACACACACACTCAACACACTCACTCACACACACGTGTGCGCATACACACCCACATGCACGCACGCACGCACACACACACACACACACACAGGACCGGCCGATTAAGACGATGTCGCACGCGTCTGCTGCCGTCGACTCCAAGGTGTGAGGCAGTTGTGTGGCAGTTGTGCGGAGGTTGTGGGGAGGTTGTGGGGAGGTTGTGGGGAGGGTTGTGGGGAGGTTGTGGGGGGGTTGTGGGGCTGTGGTTGGGAGGCTGTGGGGGGGTTGTGGGGAGGCTGTGGGGAGGTTGTGGGGAAGTTGTGGGGCAGTTGTGGGGAGGTTGTGGGGAGGCTGTGGGGAGCTTGTGGGGAGGCTGTGGGGAGGCTGTTTGGAGGATGTGGGGAGGTCGTGGGGAGGTTGTGGGGAGGTTGTGGGGAGGTTGTGTGGCAGTTGTGCAGAGGTTGTGAAGAAGTTGTGAGGAGGTTGTGGGGGAGGCAAAGGACTGGCCAAGACGCGGGTGCGCACGTGTTGGCAATGTGGTGGGGTAAGTTACCGTTCCTTACTGCCACACCTTCCTCTACACCTTACACACCTTCTGCTGAGGGATACGGACTGACCAGACAGACAAACAGAGCAGTGGTCTGGAGTCAGGACACAGCGTGTGAGAGTTACATGGCTCCCATGTAGAGGGATCAGGCTAGGGCATGCATTCCTCCCAGGACATGCATGCTGTGGCAATAGATGGGCAAAGCACTCACCTGACCAGACAGACAAACAGAGCAGTGGTCTGGAGTCAGGACACAGCGTCTGAGAGTGGCTGTGGACAGGAGTGCCAGCTTATAAAGGCTCACAAAAGATGCTGGAATCTGTGTAGTAAGCTTATCGGTAGGGCATCTGCAGGCCATCCCCACCCAACCTGGGCCCAAAATGTGCCTGTCGCTGTAACTTTTGAAGCCGATCGGTTTCGTCCCGCATTTCGCCGTCTCTCCAAGCCACGGTCACCCACGAAGCATGCGTCTAGATGACGAGGACGGCAACTAAAAAGCACCCGTCAAAAGTGGATTTGGTCAAGCAGGGACGCCACAAGACATTCCCAAAGCTTGGTGTTGCCAGTTTTGGCCAGTTTTGGCCACTTTTGGCCATAGGTTGGGTGGGGATGGCCAGCAAAGCATCAGCATAAAACAGTAATGTCCCTTGCCTCGCACAACACATTGGAGTGCTCTGCTCAACCAGTCAGATCAATAGTGTGCATCAATGAGGTGCACGAGAGGCTGTGTACTACAGCTCAGCACCTTCCACACCTTCCTCCACACCTTCCTCCACATCTTCCTCCACACCTTCCTCCACACCTTCCTCCACACCTTCCTCCACACCTTCCACACCAGGTGTACGTGCACGGCGGGCAGCAGGGGAAGAACTTCATCGCTACGCTCTTTGTGCTCGACACCCAGGTGTGCGTGCGTGTGTGTGTGTGTGTGTGTGCGTGGTGTGTGTGTGTGTGTGTGTGTGTGTATGTTTGTTCCTGCCTGCCTGCCTGCCTGCCTGCCTGCCTGCCTGCCTGCTTGACACCCAGGCAGCAGGGGAAAAAACTTCATTGCTACGATGTTTGTGCTCGACGGCCAGGTGTGTGTGGTTGTCGTCGTGGTTGTTGTGGTTGTGTGTGTGCGTGCATGTGTTTTGTGTGCATGCGCGTGCGCGCGGGCGTCCGTGCATGTGTGTGTGGGGGGGGGGGCTCGACACTCAAGTGTGTGTGTGTGTGTGTGCGTGTGTGTGTGGGGGGGGGAGCTCGACACTCAGGTGTGTGTGTGTGCATGCGCTTGTGTGACTGTGTGTGTGGGGGGGGGGGGCTCGACACTCAGGCGTGTGTGTGTGCGTGCGTGCATGTGTGTGTGTATGGGGGGAGCTCAACACCCAGGTGTGTGTGTGTGCGTGTGTGTGTGTGTGTGTGTGCGTGCGTGTGTGTGCGTGCGTGTGGGTGGGTGGATGGGTGGGAGGGGGGGGCTGTGCACCCTGAACAGTGTTTTTGTTGTCGGCGTTAGGGAGCCAGATTTGGGAGCCATGGAGCCGGATTCTCAGTGAAATGACTCCAGAAAATTAATTTAAAAAAAACTGACAACAAAATAACTTGTCCTGTGCTGTGCATCAACCCTCAGGAACCTTTGGAAAATCTTAACCCCAAACCAGTGGCCACCCCGCACGCCGTTAACCGCTGGGGGCCGGATTTCCCGTTTCCCAGAAAACCATCCCGCACTTGGTGGAAGAGGGCGCGGAGGGGTGCGCTGGAAAGCTCTCGCCAAGAGCAGCACAACGGCATGCGTTGCGCGAACACCCGCTACGTATTGCGCCTGATATGAGTGGCCAAAGTTGCTTGAGCGGGGAATAAATTTACTACCAAAATCCTTCCCAAGGGGCCACTACCCCAACCCCCCCAAAACTAAAACCCTCAAAAAAAATGTTCCCTCGCTCTCGTGGGCGCGCATCAAGTGCGACGCCACACCCTTAAACCCTGATGATGATGATGGATTTTAAAATCGTTTGTGACGCACCTCACAACCCCCCCCCTCCCCAAAAAATCCATTTGCAGGCGCTCTCTTGGGCGCGCATCAAGTGCGACACCAAGCCTGTGCACCCAAAACCCTAAAACCCTTAATCCCCTTTTGCAGGCGCTCTCATGGTCGCGCATCAAGTGTGACACCAAGCCGTGCGCGCGCGCTGGCCATGCGATGACGACAGTCGGTTCGCACGTTTACATGTTTGGCGGTGAGTGCTACGTATAAGGGTAAACCCTAAATTCTAAACCCCAACGCGGCAGCACGCTATGCAGCACCGCCGCACAGCACGCGCCATACAGCACGCACCATGCAGCATGCGCCATGCACGATGCCATGCAGCACGCGCCACCCAGCACGCGCCATGCAGCGCTGCCATGCAGCACCGCCACGCACCACGCGCCTATGCAGCACGCGCCATGCAGCACGCGCCATGCAGCACGTGCCATGCAGCACGCGCCATGCAGCACCGCCATGCAGCACGCGCCATGCAGGCACCGCACACCCACCTTTCCACACCCCTCCACACACGCATGCACACACATGCACGCAGGCCTCGGCAAGAAGTTCCTCAACGATTTGTGGCACATCACTCTCATAACACACACACACACACACACACACACACACGCACACACACTCTCACACACACAAACACACGCACGCACGCACACATGCACACACACACACACACACACACACACACACGCACACACACACACACACACACACGTACACACACGCAGGCCAGGGCAAGAAGTTCCTCAACGACCTGTGGCGCCTCGACTCGAGCTGCAATCGTTTTGCAGAGCTGACAACGACAGGGCGACCGCCCACGCCCCGCCGCGGTGCGTATGCGCCACGTGTAGGGCTTACCGTTGCGGTATGCTAAGATTAGGCCTGTACATGTACGGTAGAGGGTTGAACAAACAGCAACCGTTTAGCAGAGCTGACCACGACGAGGTGCCCGCCCACGCCCCGCCGCGGTGCGTGTGGGCCGCAGGCGTATGCGTGCGCACGTTTTGCCGGCGCATGCATGTGCACGCTGTGCCGGCTCATGCGTGTGCGTGGTTTGCCGGCGCACGCGTGTGCACGCTGTGCCGGCGCATGCGTGTGCGCGATTTGCCGGCGCATGTGTGTGCGCGTTTTGCCGGCGCATGCGTGTGCGCGTCTCAGGGCTTGCCGGCGCATGCCTTAGATAAGGGCTTGGGCCGTAGCGCTGGAGTCGAGGTGAATTGAGAAGATTTGACAAACAACACGCACAAACCCTCCCCCTGCCCTCCCCCCAACTCCCCTTATTGCCTTTGTCGGAACCACACCCACCCACTCCCTCTCTCTCTCTCTCTCTCTCACACTCACGCACTCACACACACACACACACACACACACACACTCGTGCGCGCACACACACACACATGCACACACACACACACACACACACACACGCACACACACACACACACAGGCCGGAGCTTCTGCTACGACGGCCGCGACTCCCTCGTTACCTTTGGCGGAACCACACATACACACACACACACACACACGCACGCACGCACGCACACACGCGCATGCTTGCATGCAAGTACACACACGCACACACACACGCACGCACACACACACGCACACACACGCAAGCACACACACACCCATGCACACACACAAACGCACGCGCATGCGCGCACGCAATCACACGCACACGCGTATACACACACACATATACACATACACACACACACACAAACACACACAGGCCAGAGCTTCTGCTACGACGGCCGCGACTCCCTGGTGACCTTTGGCGGGACCTCGGCACACGGCATCGACAACCAGCTTGCTGTATATCGGGTGTCTGCGCGCGAGTGGTACCAGCCGGTACAGCTGGGAGCTGTGTGAGTGTGTGTGTGTGTGTGTGTGTGTGTGTGTGTGTGTGTGTGTGTGTGTGTGCGTGCGTGTGTGCACAGACCATCACCCCGCACCAACGCGACGCTCGCGCTGCTGGCCACGCCCCATCATCTGAGAGCCGTGCACACACACACACACACACACATGGGGTCTAATGCGCCATCAAGGGCGTCTGGCGGACTGTAAATTCGACCACAAACAAACACAGAAAAAGAGAGAGAGAGAGATCGTTACAGAGAACTCTGCACGGCAGACCTAGATAGGCTGTTTCTAGTCATCAATTGAGGAGATTCCGTTTGAAGGCGGGATACCAACCGTGCGCCAGCAAGAGGGTGAACAACCTGATTCGTAAAGCAGTGGGGGAAAGGGGCAGTGGCGGTCATTGACGGCTGTGTTCGTCAATCCGCCTCGACTGAGTTTAAACTGGTGTCGGCAGAAGGACTTCCACAGTTTTGGAAATCATGCTGAGATGATCCACTCGGTGGTGACTCGCTCGGCGAACTCGGGGCGCTCGGGGATGTTGCGTGTGAAGTTGAAGAGATGGATGTTTGCGGAGGGCGTAGAACGTGACGGAGTGGGCGCAAAAGTCATCGGCGTGAGCCGGAAGAAGGTGATGGCGCCGCCGGCATAGAGCGAAGTCTTGTCCGAATAGCGGTAGTCGTGCAAGTGGGAGGCAGTGGGAGGGAGGCAGCGGGAGGGTAGTCGGAGGGAGAAGGGGACGGGCAAGGGAGGGTTAGGGAGGGGCGGGGGGCACAAGATGGGGTGGGGTGCAGCGGGGTTTGAGGGGTGGAAGACAGGAGAAGGGAGGGAGGAGAGGGGAGGAGAGAGAAACAAACACACACACACACACACACACACACTCACATACACGCAGGCCATCGCCACGCACCAACGCGACGCTCGTGCTGCTGGCGCCAAACCAGCTGCTTCTGTTTGGGGGCTGCAATGCGCAGGTGTGTGTGCGTGTGTGTGTGTGTGTTTGTGTGTGGCGTCCAACCAGCTGCTTCTGTTTGGGGGCTGCAACGCGCAGGCGCGTGTGTGCGCGTGTGTGCGTGTGTGTGTGTGTGTGTGTGTCCTAGAGACGTCAACACTCGCATGGCGTGCGCTGACAGCACAACACACACACACACACACACACACATTTACACGCACGCACGCACGTACGCATGCACAAACACACACACCACGGCACTTTCTACATCCTGCACTGTATCTTCTACAACGATTCCATCGTCATAGAAACGCCAACCGCCACGTGACATGCGCTCCCTGCACACACACACACACGCAAACTCTCACTCCCCCCCACCACCACACACACACACACCAGGGCACCTTCTGCATCCCGCACAGAGAGTTCTACAACGACTCCATCGTCATAGAAACGCCAACTTTCGCGTGGCATGCGCTGCCTGCACCCACACACGCACACGCACGCACACACACACACACACACACACATACCAGGGCACCTTCTACATCCCGCACGGAGAGTTCTACAACGATGCCATCGTCATAGAAACGCCAACTTTCGCGTGGCATGCGCTGCCTGCACACACACACGCACACACACACACACACACACCAGGGCACCTTCTACATCCCGCACGGAGAGTTCTACAATGACTCCATCGTCTTAGAAACGCCAACTTTCGCGTGGCATGCGCTGCCTGCACACACACACACACGCACGCACACACACACACACACACACACACACACCAGGGCACCTTCTACATCCCGCACAGAGAGTTCTACAACGACGCCTTCGTCCTTGAAACATCAACCTTCACGTTGCATGCGCTGCCAGCACACGCACACGCACACACACACAGAGAAAGAAAGATGCATTTGTTACAGATCCCACCACTAGAGCATCCTGGAATACGGCTCTTGCCTGTGCTACACCACACTCCCCGGCAATCGTTTCATGGGTCCAGAACACACACACACACATACACACACACACACACACACGCAGACTCACACAAAATCTCACTCTCTTTCTTACACACACCCACACACGCACACGCACACACCAGGGCACCTTCTACATCCCGCACGGAGAGTTCTACAACGACGCCTTCGTCCTTGAAACGTCAACATTCACGTGGCATGCGCTGCCGGCGATCAACACAGCGCCAACGCCGCGCTACGCGCACTCGTGCATCGTGACGCAAGAGGGGAGCGCGCTCATCTATGGCGGGATCAACTCCAAGACGGTCCGTTTGTGGTTTGAATTGTGGTTTGAATTGTGGTTTGGATTGGGTTTGAATTGACTAAGGCTGCTGCACGAAGAGTAGCCTGCTTAGCTGGAAACCCCGTGTCACTATTACTGTTACTGCTGCACGTTCATTGGGGGGGGGGGGGGACGACTCCGCGCCACGCGCACTCGTGTATCGTTACGCAGGAGGGGAGCACGCTCATCTACTAGGGTATCAACTCCAAGACGGTGCGAATGAAGCTGTGGTCTGAATTGTGGGTTGAATTGGGTTTGAATTGACTGAGGCTGCACATACAGTTAATTAATTTATTAATTATTATTATATATATTATTAATTATATTATATATAATAATATATATATTATTAATATTAATATTAATTAATTAATACTGATTCAGCAGCTAGGCGAAACTAGTGGCACTCGTTCTGATTGGAAGCCTTTTTCGGACACGGCGTTTGAGCGTGCTCAGGATAGGGTCGGGTGGAGAGCCGTGGTGTACGGTCCGGCTGCCCCTCAGGCGCCGGCCCCTCCACCACGGCGGTCAAGTAGATTGGCAAGCGCCACTTGACCCCCTATCCCCTAGAAGCAGTTAGGACCTATTTTGGAGGCGTCGCACAATAGCTCTCCTTTTTGCTCTGGGACTACACGTTGGCAGGCAGCCGGCTGGTGGCTACCGCCCCTCACAAGTAATTGTTAGGGCCAGAACTGGACTTGGGTCTAGGCGGTGGTACTAGGACTAGAGGTAGTCTTTGCTGGAATGCCGATGTAACTGTAACTGTAACTGCACATACAGTTGGGAGGGGGGGGGGGGCAACGCCGCGCGACGCGCACTCGTGCATCGTGACGCAGGAGGGCAGCGCGCTTATCCACGGGGGGATCGACTCCAAGACGGTGCGTTTGAACTGTGGTTTGAATTGGGGTTTGAATTGGGGTTTGAATCGGGTTTAAATAGACTGGGGCTGCTGCACATACAGTTGAGAGGGGGGGGCGCCGAAGCCGCGCTACGCGCACGCGTGCATCGTCACGCAAGAGGGCAGCGCGCTGATATACGGGGGGGTCAACTCCAAGACGGTGCGTTTGAATTGTGGTTTGAATCGTGGTTTGAATTGTGGTTTGTACTGACTGAGGCTGCTGCACATGCAGTTGTGAGGGGGGGGGGCGCCGACGCCGCGCTACGCGCACGCGTGCATCGTCACGCAAGAGGGGGAGCGCTCATCTACGGGGGGGTCAACTCCAAGACGGTGCGTTTGAATTGTGGTTTGAATTGCGGTTCGAATTGGGTTTGAATTGACTGAGGCTGCACATACAGTTGGGAGGGGGGGGCGCCGACGCCGCGCGACGCGCACGCGTGCATCGTCACGCAGGAGGGGAGCGCGCTGATATACGGGGGCATCAACTCCAAGACGGTGCGTTTGAGTATGTGGTTTGAATTGTGGTTTGAATCTTGTTTCGAAATGTGTTTGAATTGAATCCAAGGTGGTGGCTTCGAATTTGTTTGAATCTCGTTGTGCACTTCCGCGTCACAAGGTTGACCCACAACGACCCTGCTGGGCTTGTTCCGCGTCACGGGGCCCTGCCAGGCTTGGTCCACGTCACGCGACTTAGGCAGCACGCCAACACCTTTCTGCACCGCTCGCCTACACACACACACACACACACATACACACACACATGCAAGATCTGCGACGGTGTCTCCGTTGCTGTTTCGCGCTTTCCCGCAGGCATCTGACACACACACACACACACACGGCACACACACACACACACACACGCGCGTGCGCAGATCTGCGATGGCGTGGCGGTCGCTGTTTCGCGCTTTCCCGCGGACATCTGCCACATTGCGGACGAGCTGCACTCGATGGTGTGTGTGTGTGTGTGCGTGTGTGTGTGTGTGTATGTGTGTTTTGATGGTGTATGTGTGTGTGTGTGTGTGTGTGCGTGTGTTGTGTATGCGTGTTTGTGTGTGAGTGTGGTGTTCGTGCGTGCGTGTGCATGTATGTATGTGTGAGTGTGTGTGTGTGTACACACACACACACACATAATTGTTACAGATCCCACTGCTACGCATCCTCCGGTTTACACACGCACACACATACACACGCGAACACATGCCGACGGATTGAAACATCGCCCAAACACACACACAGACGCACACAGGTGTCCTTGAGTGGGCACATCACGCCTGCGACCGAATCAGTTCGAGCGCACACACACACACATGCGCCCACACACATGCATGTACACACACACACACACACACACATGCACGCACATGCACACGCGCGCACACACAAATGCACACACAAACGCACACACACGCACGCACACACACACCGCAGGTCTCCTCGAGCAGTCACATCACGCCCGCGACAGAATCAGTGCGTGCACGCACACGCGCGCACACACATGCATGCACACACACACACACGCACACACACGCACACAAACACACACAAACACACGCACACACACACACACCACGCAGGTTTCCTCCAGCGGTCACATCACGCCCGCGACAGAATCAGTGCGAGGCACAGTGGCCGGATCCGTCCGGGGGACTGCGACGGAGTCGGCGCGCAGCGAAGCCGACGCGGGTGCGTCTCCCAACCGCCTTGATTCAAATTTGAAACATCTAAGACCATCAGCCGGTATCCTGGAGTGTCGGCTTCCCAACGTGCCCGCCCTCGTCAGATAGGACTCAGTGCGGCAGCCATGGCATGCATGCAAAAAGGGGTACAGCGTGCCCCGGATCCATTCGGGGGACTGCGACAAGAGTCGGCGCGCAGCGAAACCAACGCAGGTGCGTCTCCCAACCGCCTTGATTCAAATTTGAAACATGTTAAGACCACCAGCAGGTAGCCTGGATTGTCGGCTTCCCAATGTGCCCACCCTCGTCAGATGGGACTCAGTGTGGCAGTCACAGCAGGCAAAAAGAGTTACGATTTCCGCGGATCCGTTCGGGGAACTGCGATAGGAGTCGGCGTGCAGCGAAGCCGACGCGGGTGGGTCTAGGCCTAAGTTCGAGCTCCCCCAGCAACCACCAGGATTCAAGTTTGAAACACCTAAGACCATCAGCAGGTTGCCTGGAGTGTTGGCTTCCCAGCGTACCCACCCTCGTCAGATGGGACTCAGTGTGGCAGCCATGGCATGCATGCAAAAAGAGGTTGAAATTGCCCCAGATATGTTTGGGGGACTGCGACGGAGTCTGTGCGCAGCGAAGGCGACGCGGGTGCGTCTCCCAACCGCCTTGATTCGAATTTGAAACACCTAAGACCACCAGCAGGTAGCCTGGAGTGTCGGCTTCCCAACGTGCCCACCCTCGTCAGATGGGACTCAGTGTGGCAGCCATGGCATGCATGCAAAAAGGGGTAAAAAAAAATGCCCGGATCCGTTCGGGGGACTGCGACAAGAGTCGGTGCACGGCGAAGCCGACGCTGGTGCGTCTCCCAACCGCCTTCAAATTTGAAACATCTAAGACCACCAGCAGGTAGCCTGGAGTGTCAGCTTCCCAACGTGCCCGCCCTCGTCAGATGGGCTCAGTGTGGAAGCAACGGCATGCATGCGAAAAAGGGTAAAGCGCGCCCCGGATCCGTTCGGGGGACTGCAACAAGGGTTGGCGCGCAGCGAAGCCAACTCGGGTGGGTCTAGGTCTAAGTTTGAGGTCTCCCAGCAACTGCCAGGATTCGAGTTTGAAACATTTAAGACCACCAGCAGGTAGCCTGGAGTGTCGGCTTCCCAATGTGCCCACCCTCGTCAGATAGGACTCAGTGTGGCAGCCATGGCATGCATACAAAAAGGAGTTTTAGAGAGCCCCGGATCCGTTCGAGGGACTGCGACAAGAGTCTGTACTTTGAAGCACCTTAAAGTAACCCTGGAACACCAAACCACCAAACACCTCTCTCAACCCCCCGCCCCGCTTCCAGTGGTTTGGGGGAGGGCTTACTGGTCCCTTCATGGTTTTATACCTTGGGCCCGCCCTCCGGCTTAGAAGAGTAGCCTGCTTAGCTGGAAACCCCGTGTTACTGTTACTGCCGCCCTCCGGCCACTGGAGGGGTTGGGTATGGAGCCTGCACTGTGGTGCTGCTTGCTTGGCGCCCGCCACTACGTGGGTTGCGCTACCGTGGGCTACTTTTGTAGCTTGACCTTTTTGGTGGGCCTTGTGCCTGCTCTCTTAAGTCCCGCTGGAGCTTTGGAACCGAACATGTGACTGCCGGCCGTGGATTGTGAAACTCTCATTGTCAACCTTTAAATCCCTGAACCCTAGAACCACAAATCACAAAACACCTCACTCAACCTTAAAACGCCTCAACCCTAGAACCTGCCTAGAACCCCAAACCAGAAAGCACCTGCTCAACGCCCTACCCCACCACACAAACCCAAAAAAAATGCAGGCGCCTCTGGCAGTGGCTGGGCGCCCTGCAGTGGCCTGTGGGGGAGACGGGGCAAAGGCTTCCACCCACCTTCCACCCACCTTCCACCCACCTTCTCACCCACCGCAGGCGCCTCCGGCAGCGGCTGGGCTCCCTACAGTGGCCTGTGGGGGAGAGGGGGCGAAGGCTTGGACGGCGTTCGCTCGGACGGCGTGCGCTCTCACACACCGCCTCCGCCAAGCGTCGGGGGGCACTCTGTGCACTCGGCGTCGCAGGCTGCGTCGCAGTCGCTATGGTGGGTGGACGCACACACACACGTGGTGGGGGGCTTCACACACGCGCGTGCATTCACACACGCGCACGCGCACGCACGCACACGCATGCACGCCCTAGCCGCCAAGCGTCGGGGGGCACTCGGTGCACTCGGCGTCGCAGGCTGCGTCGCAGTCGCTGTGGTGGGTGAACACACACACACGTGGTGGGGGGCTTCACACACGCGCGCGCATTCACACACGCGCGCGCATTCACACACGCGCACGCGCACGCGCACGCACGCACACGCATGCACGCCCTAGCCGCCAAGCGTCGGGGGGCACTCGGTGCACTCGGTGTCGCAGGCTGCGTCGCAGTCGCTGTGGTGGGTGGACGCACACACACACACACAGGCTGCGTCGCAATCACTGTGGTGGGTGGATGCACACAAAAACATTTGGGGGTTTTCCACACACGCAGGCATGCGCACACGCACACACAAGCACGCATAAACTCACGTGCACACACGCACGCACGCACACGCTTCCTGCTGCCAAGCATCGGGTGGCACTCGCAATGGTGGGTGCGCGCACACATGCACGTGCACACGCGTGCACGCATGCACACTCACATTTGCACACACACACACATGCACACACACACACACACACAGGGCCTCGAGTCAGGGCACCACACACCGGGCATCGAGCCAGCCCCACCCACCCACACACATTCCATTCCATTCCAGATCGTTACAAAGATAACGGCGATATCGTTCCAGAGGTCGGCGAAAGGGCGTCTGTCAATAGCGGGAGACCACTCGTCGCTATGAGGGGATATAATGCCACTCTGCTGCGGGGGGGCTGCCTCTGAGGCACTGCATCTAAGTACGCTGTGTTGTACGCTGACTAAACTGACTGTGATCACTCTCACTCTCTCTGAGGCTGTGTGGTGTTCGCAACCTCTATCCCGCCTTAATCAGATCGCCGCATATGGACTCCCACAGCTGTGGAAATCTCGCTAGGGTGAGCCATCCGGGTGGGACTCGGTTGTCGAGGATGCGCGTGAGCTCTGGGTACGCGGCGTACTTGGCTCGCTCTCGTTTGAACTGGTCAAAGCGATTCTTGACGGCGTCTCGAAACCGTTGGGATGTGAAAATGTCACCTGCATTTTGCCGGTACGACGTGATGGCCCCTCCCGCGTGGAGGCCATCCGCGTCCGGTCGTCCGGCGGTGGCTGGGAAGATGGGGTGTGGAGGGTGAAGGGGCTGGGGAGGGGGAGGGGAGGGGAAGATGGCGGGGCTGGGGTGGGGAGGGTGGAGGGGCTGAGGAGATGGAGAGGGGGGGAGGTGGCGGATGAGGGGACCGATGAACGCAGCTCGGTGTTTGTTGATGGTGTCGATGATGGGCGCTGTGGGTGGGTCCTTGGCGTGCATCTCGATGGTGGAGGTGTGAGGGGAGGAAGGGGAAAGGTTGTGGGGGATCCGCTTAGGGCGGCGTAGGAATCGGTTGTGAGTAACCTCGAGGCGGTGGATGTGGGCTTTGTTCATTGTCCATGCTTGGCATCCATAAAGGAGTGCGGAAACAACATAGGCATTGTACAGACGGATCTTAGTAGAGTCAGAGATGACTTCAGGGGGGGCGTCCCAGAACCGTAGGGTAAGGCGTTTGTAGGCAAACCAGGCAGAGCCAATGCGGCGTGAGATCTCGGCATCGAGTATCCCGGCGTCTGAGTGGGAGACAGGGTGTGCATCGGAGGGGGAGGGGGCTGCGGGTGTGGAATAAATACTGCCGAGGTATTTGAACTTGTCTGTGGGGTGGACGAGGTGGGGGTTAGAGGAGGAAGTGGAAGGGATGGAGATCGGTGCTGGGGTGTCGGTGTGGGCAGACGGGTGACCCAGGGTTTGGTGCACGGTCTTGGCGTAGTTGATCTCGAGTGCGAGGTCGGAGCAGATCTGGTCGAGGCGGGCGAGCATGTCTTTGAGGGCATCGATGTCGAGTGCCATCAGAGCTATGTCGTCCGCGTAGAGGAGGAGGGGGAGTAGGGTAGAGTCGAAACCGTGGCGTGGGAGGGGTGTGTGGAGAGTGCCGTTCACCACGTAGCCGATTTGGATGCCTGCGTTGAGGAGCTGGGCTATCAGGGATCGGATGACGGTGTCGATGAAGATGTTGAAGAGGGGGGGGGAGAGGGGGCAGCCTTGCTTGACTCCAGCTTCGAGGGGAAAGGAGGCAGAGTAGGCGCCGCCTACACGGACTCTGGCGGTGGCACCAGAGTAGAGGCTCTCGAGGCGGGAGAGGAGGTCGGGGTGTACGCCTCGACGGAGGAGGGTGTGCCAGAGGGCGGTGTGGTTGACTCGGTCAAAAGCCTTGGAGAGGTCGACGTAAGCCACGTGAAGAGGGGCTTGGGCGCGGTGAGACTCCTCTTGGAGGCGGCGTAGGGTAAAGATGGGGGCGGTGGTGCCTCGGCCGGGCCGGAAGCCGAATTGGTAGGTGGAGAGGTAGTCATCCAGGTGTCGTCCGAGGCGGGTGAGGAGGACGTGGGTGTAGACTTTGCCCGGGACGGGGAGGAGGGAGATGCCGCGGTAGGATTTGACGGCTGTGGTCGGGCTGGATGATGCGCCCTTGTAGAGGGGGCAGATGTCCGCCTGCTTCCACGCGGTAGGAATGGTTCTGGTGTTCCAATACGAGATGATGAGACGGTGGAGGGCTCCGGTGACAACCCACACACACACACGCACATGCACACGCACACACACACACACACACACACAGGGCATCAAGTCAAGGCCCCACACACCGGGCATCGAGCCAGGGGCATCGCCCCAGCTGTGGTGGAGGGAGTGAAGCGGCTGGGGGGCAGGTGTGTGTGTGTGTGGAGGGGTCGTGCATGCGAGGGCTCCGATGGCTACCTGGAGGGCGCTTGTGTCCCATTTTGTCGGACTCTATGAGGAGGCTTTCCAGGACGCTGGGGCTTTGAGTGCGGGCGCCGGGGCTTTGTGGGCATGCACACACACGCACACACACACACAAGCATGCACATGCACGCACACGCACGTGCACGCACTCACGCACACACACACACAAGCACGCACACACACACACACGCACACACACAAGCACGCACATGCATGCACACAAACACACACACACGCGCGCGCGCACACACACAAACATACGCACACACACACACACACACACACACACACAAACAAACGCAGGCGCCTGCAACTGCCAATGTGCGAGATGTCGGCATCCTGCGTTCGCAGCTGGCTGATTTGTTGGCACGGAGGGGCATGGAGGAGCGCGCGAGCGTCGTGAGTTTTGTGGCTTCGTTTTGTTGTTTTGGGTGTGGGTGTGTGTGGGGGGGGGATTTTTGCTGATTTGTTGGCACGGAGGGGCATGGAGGAGCGTGCGAGCGCGGTGAGTTTTGTGGTTTCGTGTTGTTGTTATGGGTGTGAGTGTGTGGGGGGGGGGATTTATTGGCACGGGGGGGCATGGAGGAGTGAGCAAGCGTGGTGAGTTTGTTTGGGGGGGGAGGGGGTGGCATGTTCAAGCGACCCCCGCTTTCTCTGTCTCACACAACTCCCGACCTCCCACTCTCTCTCCGTCTCTCTCTCTCCCACTGTCTCTCACGCACACACAAACACTCTCTCACACACCCTCTCTCTCACACGCACACACACACGCACGCTGCAGCCGTCAACCAGAGCTGCCATGTGGCGGGCGGAGCTAGAGAAGGAGGCGGGATGCCCCTTTCCAACCACGCACACACTCTCTCTCTCTCTGTCTCTGTATTTGTCTCTCTCTCTTGTCTCTGTCTCTCGCTCGCTCGTTCGCTCTCTCTCTCTCTCTCTCTCTCTCCATCTCTCTGTCTCTTTCCCACTCTTAAACGCACGCACACATGCGCACACGCAGGCGTCGACCAAAGCTGCCATGTGGGAGGCGGAGCTAGAGAAAAAGCGGGACGCCTGCCCCTTCACACACGCACGCTCTCTGGCTCTCTGTCTCTCTCACTCACTCTTTCTCTTCCTCTCTCTGTCTGTCTCTCGCTCTGTCTCTCTTTCTCTCTCTCTGTCTGTCTCTCCGTCTCTCCCTGTCTCTCTTCCACTCTTAAACTCATGCACACACACACGCACACACACAGGCTTCCACCAAGGCTGCCATGTGGGAGGCGGAGCTAGAGAAGGAGCGAGACGCACGCAGCCACGCGCAGCGCTCTGGCGCACAACTCTCGCTATTGCTCGATGAGGCAAAACGTGACCTGGCAGCTGCACGTGCGCGGGTGGGTGGCACACATGAGGGGGGCAGGGGGGGGGGCAAACACGCGCGTGCACGCACGTACACACACACACACACACACACACTCTCTCAAGCACGTGCACACTCACGTACACACTCACGAACGCGCGCAAACACACACCCACACACACACACAGGCGGCAGATGCAGAGGCACCCACACACACGCACACACGCACACACTAACACGCACGCACACACACACACACGCCCCACCCACCCACCCCCACCCCACTCACGCACGCAGGCAGATGCAGAGGCGCACACACGCACGCACACACACACACACACACACACGCACGCAGGCATCAGATGCAGAGGCGCGCGCGTCGCGCGAGGCGTCCGCTGCGGCCGAGTGTCGCGCGGCCACCGACGCTGCCACCGTCGACGCCGCGGCCGCGCGCGCCGCTGCCGCCGAGGCGTCTGCGCGCAACGAGGGCCTGGTTCGCGAGGTGGGGGAGTCCGTCTATACAACTTGACTAAATGGATTATGTTTGTCCCTGGAGACAGTTTCCATATAAGCGAGGATCAATAGGATCCCTTTATCGGCTACGCGCGCCGCCGCTGCCGAGGCGTCCGCGAATAGCAAGGGGCTCGTCCGCGAGGTGGGGATGTTGGCTTGAGAGAGACAGAGAGAGGCAGAGAGAGAGAGAGGCAGAGAGAGAGAGAGACAGATAGAGACAGAGAGGGACAGAGAAAGACAGAGGGAGACAGAAATAGATAGATAGGGACAGAAAGAGACAGGGAGGGACAGAGAGAGACAAAGAGAGACAGAAAGATACAGATAGAGACAGAGAGAGACAGAGAGGGACAGAGAGAGACAGAAAGATACAGATAGAGACAGAGAGAGACGGAGAGGGACAGAGAGGGACAGAGAGAGACAGAGGGAGAAAGAAAGAGACAGAGAGAGACAGAGAGAGAGAGGGACAGAAAGCCAGGGGGGTGCAGCAGCAACGCACACAAACACGAACTCACATGGCGCAGCGTCCGGCGGACACACACACACACACACACACACACACGCGCACACGCACACACACACGCACACACACACGCACACACACGCACACACGCACACACACTCGGGTCTAATGCGCCATCAAAGGCGTCCGACGGACTGTAAAATCGACCACACACACGCAGGGGAAAATACTGGCGTCGCGCTGCGCCGCGCTGCAGCGGGCGGACGAAGGGGCAGCAGCCTCGCGGCACACACACACACACACACACACGCACGCACTCACGCACACACACGCACACGCACGCACTCACACGCACATACACACACGCCCACATGCTCGCACACACACGCTCACATGCACGAACACACGCGCAGGTGCGAATACTCGCGTTGCGCTGTGCCACACTGCAGCAGTCACTCAAGGGGGCGGCAACAGCAGCACACACACACACACACACACACGCACACACACACACACACGCACGCACACACACACACACACGCAGGTGGGGATACTTGCGTCCCGCTGCGCCGCGCTGCAGCGGTCGCTCGAAGGGGCGGCAGCCTCGCGACAAGGGCAGCAGGGCGCGCGCGCCAGGGCGGGCGGGGGGGGCGGCAGCGGCAGCAGCAGCGCGCGAGGCGGCGGGGATGAGCTGCTGCTGCAACTGTCGAGAACGGACATCGCGCGGTGCCATGCGGCGGCGCTCACGTGCGTGTGTGTGTGCGTGTGTGTGTGCGTGTGTGTGTGTGTGCTGCTGCTGCTGCTGTCAAGAACGGACAGCGCGCGGTGCCACGTGGAGGGCGGAGAGGGTGGGCAGCTCGCGGCGCTCACGTGCGTGTGTGTGTGTGTGTGTGTGTGTGCGCGCGTATGTGTGTGTGTGCTGCTGCTGCTGCTGCTGCTGTCGAGAACAGACAGCGCGCGGTGCCACGTGGAGAGAGGACGAGCAGGGGGAGGCGGGCGGCTCGCGGCGCTAACGTCTGTGTTTGTGTGTGTGTGTGTGTGAGTGTGCGTGTGTGTGTGTGTGTGTGTGTGTGCGTCTGTGAATGTTGGTGTTGATGTTGGCTTGGCACACACACACATACATACACACACACACACACACACACGCCACACTTGCACGCGCATTCGCATGCGCACGTGCACGCATGCACACCCTCAACACAAGCAAGTGTGTGTGCGCGCGTTGGAGTTGGCTTGGCACACGCACCCACAGTTCCGGTGCCACCATCGCCCCCAGCAGTCGCAACCACAGCACACACACGCACACACACACACACACACACACCCATACACACCCACAGTTCCGGGACCACCAGCGATTCCACCATCTCTGCACACACACACACACAATCGTCCACACACAGATGGCTGCCTGCCTGCCTCCACACATACACACACACACACACACCTCTCCCCCCACACACTCGCAGTTCCGGGACCACGAGCGACCCCACCACCTCAACTCTGAGCCACGCACTCGGCGACGGCCCCCACAGCCACGGCCAGCAGCCAGGGCATGGCCAGGGCGGCGACGATGCCACCGCCGCGCACGCGGCGGTGTCGTCGCCGCTGCCGTCCACCTCACTGCAGACCATGGGCATGACGGCCCGGGAGTCGGACCTGGCTACCGACCTGGCCGTCGCGCGCGGGGACGCCGTGGCCGCGCGCGCCGACGCCGCGCGGCTGCGCGCCGACCCCGCGACGCTCGCGTCGATGCCGCTGCAAGGTGTGTGTGGGGGTGCCTGTTGATGCCTTTGTGTGTGTGTGCGTGTGTGCGTGTCGTTGGTGTTTGCTCTTGGGTGCGTGTCTTTGCTGCTCGCAGCTGCGTGCCGACCCCACGATGCTGGCGTTGATGCCGCTGCGAGGTGTGTGTGTGTGTGTTGTGCGTGCGTGCGTGCGTGCGTGCGTGCGTGCGTGCCTTTGGTGTTTGCATGCGTGCGTGTTTTGAGTGCGCGCGCGGGGACGCCGCGGCCGCGCGCGCCGACGCCGCGCGGCTGCGCGCTGACTCCGCGACACTCGCGTCGACGCCGCTGCAAGGTGTGTGCGTGTGCGTGCCTTTTGGTACGTCGGGCCTGCCTGCGTGCTGCGCCTGCTGTGCTATGCTGCTATTGACTTGGAGCGGGCCCTGGAGGCCGCGCTGCGCAACGCGGGCAAGGTGTCTGGATGTGACACCAACAGCTGCCCCCCTCCCCCCCCTCTGACGCCCCAGACCTCATTGACTTTGAGCGTACAGTGGAGGCCGCGCTGCGCAGCGCTGCAAAAACGCGGATAAGATGTCCGGATGTGACACCAACAGCTGCCACACACACACGCACACACACGCACACACACACACACACACACACACCACCACACACACCCCTTCTGACCCCCCAGGCCTCATTGACTTGCAGACACTGGAGGCCGCGCTGCGCGCGCTACGCAACGCGGATACGTTGTCGGGATGTGACATCAACAGCTGCCCCCCCTCCCCTCCCCCTCTGACGCCCCAGGCCTCATTTACTTGGAGCGGGCCCTGAAGGCCGCGCTGCGCAGCGCTGCGCAACGCGGATACGATGTCAGGATGTGACACCAACAGCTGCCCCCCCCCCCCCACACACACACACACACCACCACCACACACATATTTTCTGCCACCACAGGCCTCATTGACTTGGAGCGTACCCTGGAGGCAGCGCTGCGCAGCGCGCGCGACGCTACGGTGGCGGCGCGCGTGGCCGGCGCTGCGCGCGCGGCGAGCGCCGCTGCCGAGCAGGATCGGGGCGCGGGCGGGGCGGCGTGCTGCTCGCTGTGCATGGAGCGCCCGCGCAGCGTGGTGTTCAACTGCGGGCATCAGGTGTGTGTAGCGACACGCCACGCTCGCATGCAAGGCCGGCACGCACACGAACGCACGCACGCTCTCCAGTAATTTCATTTTCTGCGTTTGGAGCCAGATTTGGGAGCCATGGTGCCGGATTTTCAGTCTAATGGCTCCAGAAAAATCATTTCATCTCATGAAAAGGAAATCACTGACGCACGTACACACACACACACAAACACACACACACACACACACACACGCCGGCCCCACAGGCACACACACACGCACCGGCCACACACGAACACACACACACCGGCCACAGGCACACACACACGCACACACACACGCGCACACGTACACAATACCACCTGCTCACGGTTGAGTCATTCATGTATGCACTGCGAAGGCGTGTGGGCACACACGCACGCACACACACAAACACACGCGCACACACACACACGCACACGCACACGCGCGCAATACCACCTGCTCACGGTGTACTCATTCATATATATGCACTGCGCATGCGTGCGGGCCATGCGGCGCTGCCCTCGTAGACTGTACATTCTGCCAGGTGCCCGTCACCGCGCGCATATCAACACACACACACACACGCACACACACGCACACGCGCGCACGCACACAATACCACCTGCCCACGGTTGATTCATTCATGTATATGCACTGCGCAGGCGTGCGGGCACACACACACACACACACGCGCACACACACACACACACACACACACAAACGCGCACACACACGCACACGCACACACACACACAAGACCACCTGCTCACGGTTGATCCATTCATGTATGCACTTTGACTTTTTTACTCACTTTACTTTACTCACTTCACTGTTTTCGCAGGCGTGCGGGCCGTGCGGCACTGCTCTCGTGGACTGCGCTTTCTGCCGGGTACCCATCACCGCGCGCATCAAGCTGTTCGACGTGTGATGGCGCGACGGAGGTCACGAACGACGGCAACAGCATCCCTGTTGAGCGCCGCGCGGACCACGGAGACGTGCGGGCGCCGGAGCTCATTTTGGGGTTTTACAGGTTCGTCACGTGGGCGCCTGGAGGACCCCGGGGCGTGAGTTAAGGCCTAGACTACACGTCGAGGGGAGCTCTACTTAGAGCGCCCGCAAGGCCACGCAGCGCGCCAGCCTACCATGGAGCTCATCTTTGCCCACATGCTGCTGAGCAGCAACTACGACACTGCCAACGCGGAGAGGACCGATCGGCGGCCAGAACGGCGAGATGCGCCTTGCGGGTGCGTGCCAGTGCGCAAAGCCGGGGTCGTTTTGCAGCGCAGGCTCGCTGACGCCATGGCATGAGGCAGGAGGCAGGAGGAGGCGGGAGATGGCCCTCCCAACGTATGCATCCGATTCTCTTCCCGGGGCCACCCTGGTGGGGCCCCTGGTGGCCCCCCTGGGGGGCTGCCACTACCGTGACAATTCTGTGACAGACCGTTATGCTTTTATGGGGTGGGTGTCAAGCAAGTGTGGGCAACACGTCGCTGAACGACTAACAGTCTACTAGAAATGAGTACAACTTGCCTTGCTCGGAGCGCGGGAGAGAGGAGCGAGGAGGGGCCCCCGCGTGACCTGGGCCCTCTGCGCCCGGCCGGGGTGTCTCCGCGGCGGAAGGGCCCAGGCACGGCGTGGCAGACGTGAGGGGAGAGTGCATCGCGTGCAGCATACAACATGCAGCACAAACTCTGTCTGCATCACTAGCACGCGTAGCCGCGCTACGCGGGATGCCGGCGGTATGGCGGTTGCCACGCCTACGCTGAGTGGGAATCTGATGGAGTTTTGAGTGTTGACCGAGTCTGTTCGGACATCTTGCGCAAGATGTCCGTACAGACTCGGTCAACACTCAAAACTCCATCAGGGGCCCCTACTGATTTTTCCAGTTCTCAGGTGCTCGGACGCTGCGTTAACATCCTGATGATAATAATGATGAATGCACATAACATGCGCACAATGTAACTCAAGAAGACCGAGGTTGGTCGCACGCGTATACCGGGGGAACGAATCCTCTCCAGCGAGGGGCCCTGCTTCCTACCTCCCCACCTCAGCACAGCTCAAGCCGCGGCAGCCGCCAGGAGGCGCTTCACCACGGGGAATGCTCGCCGCAGGAGGGGGGAAGCAGGCGACAGACAACTCACAGCAGGTGAGCGAGGCGGTCCACAATGAGAACTGCTCGCAGTCGCAGGGAGGGAGAGCGAGGGCGACATACACGTCCAACTCACAGGCGGCTTACAAGGCGTTCGTCACTGCGGCGTTGCTTTGCAACGCAGGCGCCATGAAGCGGCTGCTCAACCGCGCTGCCGACCCAGCACAGATGCTTATGCACACACGCTTCTCTATGTTCTACACACCGCCTATTATGGGCCGCCTTCATATGGGCCACGTTGACGCCATGCGCCTGCTGCTCGGCCATCCATCACCCGACTGCCAGGAGCTATGATGGTGCACACAGTCTGTGACACAGGACGGGCTGTGGCAGACACAAATTGGTATGCTGTGCCCTCTCCCTCTCTATGGGTCGCAGCCCACTAGCCCGTAGGACACTGCTGTGTCAGTCTGGGACAGGCAGCAGGCAGTGCTGCTAGGAAGCAGTATGCATTGGGTTAATTCAATATGAATGAATTCATTCAGTATTCTTTGTGTTCTGTCTGCAATCGCTCGACTGCCTGCACCAGGTCGACCAGTTATGAATCCCTACGCCTGCAGAGCGCACCCAACCAAGTAGCACTACCGCCCACCACCATGGCCGCCCACCCAGCCATCAACACCCACCCGGGCTCCACCGAGTGACTCCTTCCAATGCCCACCCGACTGCTGCCTGCCACTGCGAGACTGGGCCATGGGAGACTGTTTCCATGTTCATCAATTACAACATGGCCCAAGCCCGAGGGCCCCCAAAGGTTCAGGCCGAGGGGGCTCCTGTGGCCCAGTTACTAAACTGATGGATGTTACAGTCAGGGACACCTCATAAGGCGTATAAGACCGTACTCGGCGCGCATTGCCCCAGCACATTAATGAGATGGCTGGCTGTTGGTGGTAGGGAACCCCAACTCTGTAAAGAGCGTGGGCGCACCCCTAGGTCCCGTACCGCTGCGGCAGCAATACTAGAGTTGGTGTACACGACGTGTTCAACTCTTCGCGGCTCGTGCGCAACTCGGTACTTATGTCGGACTAGGGCCCTTCACACAACCTTGACAGGGAACTGAGAGAATGTCAAAACTGCAAACAAAAACGGCATGCTACATCATTTCGCACACGGCTTTGTGGCGGCCGCCACAGTCTGCCTCAGCCGGCACGGCTGGCGGTCGAGTTGCTACGTGGTCACAGTCTAGGCCTTGGCTCTAACGCCCTGGTGTCCTCCGGCCGCGAACATGTTAACGTCAGTCCGGAATAGCAGCGGCCGCCCAGTTCCACAGGGGGGGCTTCCCACGGTGATTGCTGAGTGTGGACACAGGCGTGCGTGCCTGATTCTGGCTCTCACAACCACGTGGGTAGTATTTCTTGGCGGTTTGGTCACAACGGGGACTGTGCTGGGGGATTGCCTTGCTGGCTTTCGCTTTTGGGTGTCGTGTTTTTACTCGCGGGAGGGGGGGGAGTAGGCCAAGGGAAGGAGCTCCCACAGTGTAAAGCTTTCGACGACAGTCACTGAGTGGTCCGTCGCTCCGTCCAAACTGAAGCAGCAGCGGCAGCGGCCACGGCCTTTCCGCCGGAATCGTACTTGCAATCGCTTCGCTGCGGCTGCAGCAGCACCGGCATCGGTGGCTCAGTGCCACAGGGACGCTGGCGCATGCGTGCCCATGGGCAACGTCGGTCGATCCGCGCCAGCTGCCAAGATGCGTTCATAAGCTGGCTGGCTGGCTGCCTGCCTGGCTAGCGTGGCTAGCTGCCTGCCTGGCGCGCGCCCATGCATGGCCGTCATCAGTCGGTCCGTACCGGCTGCAGTAGCACAGGCAACGAATCGGAATCGCTCGCCAGGGTGCGCACACACGCACACGCATGGCTGGCTGGCTTGGCTGCCTGCCTGGCGCGTGCCCATGTAGGAGGGGTGTGATATGGACGCCATCAGTCGGTCCGCTCCGGCTGCAGGAGCACGGGCAGCGGGTCAGACTCCATCGCCAAGATGCGCGCGGCGCGCTCAAACTCGCGGCGCAGCCCAACAACGGAGACCTGAGCGTGCGTGTGCGATTGTGTGTGCGTGTGAGCCCTCTCCCTTCATGCCTTCATGTAAAGCAGGCCATGTTCTCTAAAACCCAATTCGATCGTACCCCCCAAATCGTGTGTGCGCGCACGCGAATGTGTGTGTGTGTGTGTGTGTGTGTGTGTGTGCGTGAGTGCGAGTGTGTGTGTGCGTGCACAGATGTTCCTCTCCGCTGCTCACCTTGTCGATCGTGCGCCCCAGGTCGTGCGCCAGCTCAAAGGGGTCCTCGATGCACACCAGGTGGCGCTCGCTGCCCTGCCGCATCGTCCAGTTCTTGGAGGCCTTGGAGACCAGCCCGCCCGGTACGCGGATAGACACGACAGAGTGGTTGTAGTCGTGGCGGAGAGCCCAATAGTCGAAGAAGGCGACGTAGAGCTTCAAACATGTGGGGACGCGGGATGTGGGGGTTGCGGGGTTGGGGTTCAGGTTGTAGGGAAGGGTTCAGGATTGAGCGGATAAGACATGACAGTTTAGGGCTAAGGGTTTAACGGATTTCACGACCGAGGGGTTGTCATCGTGGCGGAGAGCCCAGAAGGCGACGCAGAGCTGCGCGCATGCGGGGGATGGGGGGGGGGGGGGGGCGGGATTTGAGGGTTGGAGTTAAGGCTTTAGGGAAAGCTGTTGGGTTTTAGGGTTGAGCGGATCCACACGACCACCGAGTGGTTGTGGTTCTGGCGGAGCGCCCACAGTAGGGAAGAAGGCGACGTAGAGCTGCGCGCATGTGTGGGGCCGGATTTCGGGGTTCAGGGGCTCCCGCCCTGGCGCCGCTCGATGGCGGACAACCGGGACAACTGCGCTTGGTACTGGGCGGCTGAAAATCTGGAAATTTACCCTGAGCGGCTGTGACGCACAGCGCTACTGATGAACTGGTCCTGATGGGGCGAGGCTATGTGGCAGATGGGGCAGCGGTACGATGGAGAGCACGATGCACGATGGCGAGAATTGCGGCGAGCATGCACCCCCTCTCACAACGATCGGAACTCAAGCAGATTGCGGCTCCTAATGGTTTACTGTGCCTGGATGGAAGAGAGAGACGGATGGCGAGAAATTGAGAAACATGGGAAGCGAGGCACATGCGGCTAGGCTTTGTGAGGAGGTTGCGGCGCAGGGGTTCCCTGCCCCAAGGCGCAGATTATTAGATGGCGACGCGATCGATGCACCAGCCGTGCGGCATGGGGCGAGGCGAGGCCCCACCAGCGGGCGGGCACCATAATGGAGATGGCGGCTAAGAACGGGAATGCGGCTACCGGGGATGAGGCTACGGGTTATGCATGCCAGGGGACGGCGGACAAGGCTAATGCGTCACGGCGCATGGGTAAAGAACGGGGAATGAGGCTACGGGAGCTGGCGGGCGCGGCGCGCGCATGGCGCGCGCGGCGCATGGGGGTTGCATGGCGGCGCTCTGCGCGTGCATGCATGGAGGAGATTGCTGGCGGGCATGGAGGAGATTGCTCGCAGGCGTGGAGGAGATTGCAGGCGGCAGCATGGAAGCGGATGGCGAGAAATTGAGAAACATGGGAAGCGAGGCACATGCGGCTAGGCTTTGTGAGGAGGTTGTGGCGCAGGGGTTCCCTGCCCCAAGGCGCAGATTATAGATGGCGCAGCAATCAATACACTAGCCGTGCGGCATGGGGTGAGGCCCCACCAGCGGGCGGGCACCATAATGGAGATGGCGGTTAAGAACGGGGAATGAGGCTACAGGGAGAGGATACGGGTTACAGATGCCAAAGGGGACGGCGGAACAAGGATCAGCCACAGGTGTCACGGGGAATGGCTAAAGAACGGGAATGAGGCGGGTGGTACGGGTGCTGGCGCGCATGGAGCGCGGCGCGGCGCATGGAGATCGCATGGCGGCGCCCATGCATACAGGAGATTGCTGGCGGGCGTGGAGGAGATTGCTGGCGGGCATGGAGGAGATTGCTGGAGCCAATGGCGGCGGCGGGACTAGTAGTAGAACACAGGCGCACACCAACAATGCGTTGCTGTTACTACCTGGGTGGTATAGGGTGGATCTGGGGGCCCAGTGTCCTGTCTAGGTCCAGTGCGTGCGCGCGTGTGGGGGTTTACCCTCACCCCTACCAGGTAGCCAGCCAGTTTCCCACTGAAACTGAGTTTAAGGTGTCGGGCGCTAGCGCCGACACCGGTCTTATACATCATTACTGGTGTCACACAGACTGTAAGATCCATCATCATCAGGGCAAGGTGTTGGGTTTTAGGGATGAGAGGATCGACACGACCGAATGGTTGTAGTCGTGGCGGAGCGCCCAGTAGTCGAAGAATGCGACATACAGCTGCGGGGGCACGGGATTGGGGGGGGGGGGGGGGGGGCTCAGGATTTAGGGAAGAGATTAAAGTTTTAGGGTTGAGCGGATAAGACACGACAGGTAAGGGTTTGGGGTTTAAACGGGTTAAACAACCGAGTGGTTGTGGTCGTGGCAAAGCGTCCAGACATAGAGCTGCGAGCAGCGGCGGGTGTTGTGGAGAAGATCGCAGGTCGTGAGGGATTTGGGGTGCAGGTTGTAGGGTTGAGCTGATCGATGATGATGAGAGTTTTACAATCCACTGCCGGCGGTCACGCGTTCGGTTCCAAAGCTCCAGCGGGACTTAAGAGAGCAGGCACGAGGCCCACCAAAGAAAGGTAAAGCTACAAAGGTAGCCCACGGTAGCACCAACCACGTAGTGGCGGGCGCCAAGCAAGCAGCACCACAATGCAGGCTCCACACCCAACCCCTCCAGTGGCTGGAGGGCGGGCCAAATGTATAAAAAAAAACATATAGGGACCAGAAGGCCGATCGATCGACACGACCGAATGGTTGTAGTCGTGGCGGAGAGCGCCCAGACGTAGAGCTGTACAGATGCGGGGGATGGGGGGGCTGAGGGGCAGGATTTGGGGTTTGGGGTAATGGCTTACGGGAAAGGAGTCCCAAGGGTTTTAGGATAACGGATCAACATGACCACCACGACCACCGAGTGGTTGTAGTCCAGTGGTTCCGTTAAGGATCTTGGAAAAATGATGGCTCAACCCGGGCCTCACGCTCATTTCGCCAGTCTCAACCCGACCGAGGCGAATCTTGGCGGAAACTAGTGTGAAAATGCCGCTTTTACACTTTCTCGGGTCGGAATCGCGCAATCGCAACCCGACGCGCCAGCCCGAATCGGCCAATCTCAACCCGAAAGTGCACTTTGTCGGGTTGCAGGTTGGCTAACGGAAACACTGTTGTAGCCATGGCAAGTCTAAGGTGGTGAGATTAGCAGAGAGCAGCGTGGATTGGGTCCATATGGAGGGGACTGGGGTTATTTCGTCTCTAAAATCAATCACCATCAGATCACCACCAGAGGGTTGCCCAATGCGGCACACACACACACACACGCTGCTGCAGGGTGGTCCACCTGTGCGAGTGTCTCGCTGTTGGCGCGCCCGCAGCCGACCATCTCTTCGACTCCGTCGTAGAACTCGCAGCGCCAGGGGCCGACCGCCTGCGTGCTCGTGTGTGTGTGTGTGTGTGTGGTGGGGAGAGTGTGTGTGTGTGTGTGTGCGCGCGTGAGTGCATGCATGCGTGCGTGTGTGTGTGTGTGTGTGTGTGCATGTGTGTGTGCGTGTGTGTGACTTCTCATCCACCACCGTCTGCCCCGTCTGCCGGTGCAGCTGCCTGTGCTGCTCACACATTCCATTCCATTCCAGATCGTTACAAAGATAACGGCGATATCGTTCCAGAGGTCTGCATAAGGGCGTCTGTCAATAGCGGGTGACCACTCGTCGCTATGAGGGGATATAATGCCACTCTGCTGGGGGGGCTGCCTCTGAGGCACTCCATCTTGTTGATATACAGGGGGCGCTGGCAGAGACAAGGAACAGGGACAGGGACACGCCACGATCGGAGTTTACAGAGGGGAAGGGGAGAGAGGTGTGCTGCTGAAGAGGGTTGCATATCAGCCCTCAGGCTTACAGGCAGGCTGCAGCATAGCAGTGCCTAGCCAGAGCCAGACTGCAAGGGGCAAACCTACTCACCTGGCAGAGACAAGGAACAGGGACAGGGACACGCCACGATCAGAGTGGCGTGTGCTGCCCAGTCCGTCTGCCAGGGAGGGAGAAAGTCCACACAGATAATAAACCTGGAGTAATCAATCAGAAAGATTCAGATAAGATCTCAGTAAGCAATATCTAAGAGCAGCAAAGAGCTCGTGTGACAAACAGATAGCCGTGGAAAAGCAGTAGTAGTAACAGGCAGTCAATGTGTGACCGTAGGCTGTCACTACAGCTCAACACTCCCACGCGGTCACTCCTTGATGCCCATGAGGTTGCGGCAGTACACAAACTTGACCAGCGTCAGCGGCTTGGTCAGAATGTCTGTCGCGTTGTGCTCGCTCGCAACGTAGTGGAAGCAGATCTCGCGGCGCGACACGCGGTCCCTCACAAAGTGATGGATCACGTCGATGTGCTTGGACCGCTGAGAGGCGATGGGGTTGGAGATCAGCTTGAGCGCGCCCTGGTTGTCGCAGTTGATGTTGACCATGTTGCACGAGAGGCCGAGCTCAGGCAGGATCTTGCGGCACCAGAGCGCGTCCTTGGCAGAGAGCGAGGCAGACATGTACTCGGCCTCGAGCGTCGACGCGGCGACGGTTGGCTGCACGCGGCTGCACCAGATGACCGCGCCGCCGTTGAGGATGAACACAATCCCCGACGTGCTGCGGCGCGTGTCCGGGTCGCCGGCGTAGTCAGAGTCGCAGAAGCCGACCAGCTGGCCCGAGTTGCCGTAGCAGATGCCAAAGTTGCGCGTGCCAGAGACATAGCGGAGCACTTGCTTGGCGGCCTCGAGGTGCGCAGTCGTAGGGCAGGACATGTAGCGCGCCAGAACTCCCACGGTCTGCGAGATGTCGGGGCGCGTGCACACGGCGAGGTAGAGGAGGCTGCCGAGCAGCTCCATGAAGAGGCGGCAGTGCTTCTCGTCGAGCAGCTCGCCCACCGATTTGGACAGCTTGGTGGTGGGGCTGATGGGCTGCGCCTTGGTTTTGGCGTCGACCAGCCCAAAGCGCTCGATCACGTCGATGGTGTAGCGCCGCTGCTTGAGCTTGAGCGTGCGGTGCTCGCGGTCGCGCTCGATGTCGATGCCCGTGTAGAAGGCCGCCGGGCCCATGTCAGTGGTGGTGAAGACCTGGCTGAGCATGTGCTTGGTGTGAGCGACGATCTTGGGGCGGCCGACCACCAGCATGTCGTCAACGTGGACGATGACGGCGGTGAAGTCGTTGGACTTCATGATGAACAGGCAGGGGTCGGCGTTGGAGGGGAAGAACCCGATCTTGGCCAGCTCCTCGGACAGCTTGAGGTACCACGCTCGCGGCGCTTGCTTGAGGCCGTAGAGCGTGCGCTTGAGGCGGCAGACCATGTCGCGGCCGCCGACCTCGTAGCCAGGTGGCTGCTGCATGTAGATCGTCTCCTCCAGCTCGCCGTTGAGGAAAGCCGTCTTGATGTCGAGCTGCTCCATCTCGAGGTCGCGCTCGCATGCGATGGCGAGCACCACGCGGAAGGAGTTTTTGTCAGCACACGGCGCGAAGGTCTGAAGGTAGTCGACTCCCTCGACCTGCTTGAATCCCTTGGCGACGACGCGCGCTTTGAACCGGACGACCTGGCCGGTCGCATCGCGCTTGAACTGGTAGACCCGTACTCCTCACAGTGGAAGCAGGCGTCAGACGAGGAGATCTCCTCTCTCATGGAGAACGGCACGGGGAGTACAGAGAAGCCATTGGGAAGCTGGCAGAGCTCCCACGTGCCGTTCTCCATGAGAGAGGAGATCTCCTCGTCTGACGCCTGCTTCCACTGTGAGGAGTACGGGTTGGCAGCAGATGTCGCCTCCTTGAACGTGGTGGGCTCAGAGAGACCAGGCGGCTCAGTCATGACCGCAGAGTGGGCCTCAGGCGTGTAGCGGATCGGAGGGCCCCGAGAGCGCTCGCCGCGGCGCGGAGCTATAGCTCCCACGGGCGACGTGTCGTCTCCGTTGCCAGAGCCGTCGCTGTCGCCTCCCTCGCCGCCGCCGGCACCGTCGTCGTCGTCGAGCCGGCATCAGGGGTGACAGCAGGGGGAATAGCAGGCTGGGGAGGAGAAGGAGCCGACGCAGGCGCAGACTCGTCGGGAAACAGGCCGGACATGTCGACCGAGTCAGGGATGCACACAGGCAGCACCTTGGTGGAGAACAGCTCGTCGAACGTGACGTCGCGGCTGATCCTGATCGCTCCGTTGGGAGTGCGCACGCGGTAGCCGTCCTTGCTGCAGGGGAGCGTGACGGGTGACAGCTTGCTGGTGCGCGTTGCCTTGGGCTGTAGCATGAAAGCCGGGCAGTCCCACACGCGCAGGTGGGAGATGTCAGGCACGCGGTTGAAGAGCAGCTCATGGAGCGTCTTGTTTGAGTGAGAAGACGGCGAGAGGTTGCGAAGGTAGTTGGCCGCGAGCATGGCCTCGCCCCAGTAGCCGAGGGACATGCCGGAGTGCGCGAGCATGGGGCGCACTTTGTCGGTGAGCGTGCGGTTGATGCGCTCAGCGACGCCGTTCTGCTCCGGCGTGTGCGGCATCGTGTGCTGCAGTACGATGCCCTTGGCCTTGTAGTGGTCGTAGAGCGCGTGGTTGATGAAATCTCCACCGCGGTCGGAGCGAACGTTGCGAACCGACGCTCCAGTCTGGCACTCGAAGAACGCGATGGCCTGGCGCATGGAGTGAGAAGCGTCAGACTTGAGGAGGAAGACGAGCGAGTAGCGGGAGTAGTCCTCGATGACCGTCATCACGTAGCGCGCGCCGCCGCGCGAGGCTGGGCTGAGCGGCCCCATGAGGTCTGAGTGCAGAACATGCAGCAGCAGGTTCGGAGGTGACTTGGACGCGACGAGAGGCCCGCGTGAGGACTTGCCTGTGATGCACGGCGTGCACAGGGATGCAGCCGCAGCCTTGGTCTCGTCGGGGTCGAAGACCAGCATGCCAGTGACCATCTGGGACACCTTGGACAGGTTGTTGTAGCCCAGGTGCCCGAAGCGAGCATGCCAGAGCGAAGGGCTGGAGCTCGACTTGGCGATCTGCGCAGTCTCGACCGTCGGCGCCATGATCGTCTCCGCCTCAACGATGTAGATGCCGTTGCTCTTGAAGCCCTCGAGGTGGACGTCACCGTTGCTGATGAGCTGGCAGCTCTGTGCAGAGAAGGCGACGTGCGCGCCGAGCTTGGTTGTTGCCGACACCGAGATGAGGTTGTGCGCGATGCCTGGTACGTAGAGCACGCGCTGCAGCTCGACGACGGCATCTTGGACTTGAGCTGGATGATGCCCTCACCAGCAGACGACAGAGACTCTCCGTTGGCAAAGAGGACCGTATGCGGGGGCGCAGACTTGTTGAGGGTGGAGAACAGGCCTTCTTTGCCGGTCATGTGGCGGCTGGCGCCGGAGTCCACCGTGTAGCCGAGACGCTTGGTGGTGTAGGACGAGGCGAGAGCGCGCACGATGCGTGGCGACTCAGGAAGCCGCACGG
Organism: Chlamydomonas sp. UWO 241; assembly: GCA_016618255.1. Lineage (NCBI taxonomy): Eukaryota > Viridiplantae > Chlorophyta > Chlorophyceae > Chlamydomonadales > Chlamydomonadaceae > Chlamydomonas > Chlamydomonas priscui. Next base: position 250,329 of record VFSX01000119.1, read on the forward strand.
TCGGCTGCCCCCGAGGTGCGGGGCCCTCATCATCTGAGCTGTCGCTGTCGTCGACGAGCGGAGGTGGCGAGCCATCATCATCCGAGTCTGACTCGTCGATGACAGAGAAGGGCGGGGGGCGGCGGTGCGCGCGCGCGTCCGATGACGGTGTGGACGCAGCAGCCACCATCGCGACAACGTTGCGGCCGTCGCGGCGCTCCTCGCGGTGGTGCTCGTACTGGTCGGCCCAGCGGACGGATGACGCAGGGCGCGATGCAGCGCTCAGAATGGCCACGCGCGCGCCCCCACCAGCACTGTGGCGGGGACGCGACGTGGCGGACTGCGTGCGGTGGCCGATGTTGCGGTTGGAGGAGGAGGAGTCGAGGGCGCCGTAGCCACAGCCGAATCCGTAGTTGCCGCCTCCGGCGCCGCCGGAGCGGTGGTTGCCGCCACCACCACCAGAGCGGGGGGCGCCGTAGCCACCGCTGCCACCAGAGCGGGGGGCGCCGTAGCCGCCGCTGCCGCCAGAGCGGGGGGCGCCGTAGCCGCCGCCGGAGTCGTAGTTGTACCCGCCGCCGCCGCTGCCGGAGTCGTAGTTGTACCCGCTGCCGCCGCTGCCGCCGCCGCCGCGACCGCCGCTGCCGCCACCGAACGAGCGCGCGTCCATGTGGCGCAGCTGGTGCTTCTTGGGGCAGTCAACCTCCCAGTGGCCAGGCTGGTTGCAGTAGTTGCAGGTGCCGCGCACGCCTGAGCCGCGCTGGTCGTTGCGCAGCGCGCTCGAGTAGTGTGCTGACACACTCGGGTCGTGGTTGACCTTGACGGTGACCGTGAAGCGGCGCTCCGCCTCAAGCAGAACGGCGACGACCACGCTGATGTCGGGCAATGCTGGGCCGTGAAGGCCCTCAAATCGCGTGACTGAGAGGCCGTACTCCTCGGGCACGCCCATCAGGAGAACGCTAAGAACGGCGGCGTTGGTCATGTGCTCGTCGGCGTCGCGCAGTTCAGTGCGCTTGGTCACGATGCGCGAGTAGAAGCTACCCATTGACTCTTGTGTGCTCATGCACATCTGGTAGAATTCGCGCCTGAGGTCCCCCAAGCGTGCGATGAGGCGCTCGGTGAAGATGCTGCTGAGAATGTTCCACGCGCTGAGCACAGTCTCGGAGTCGATGATGTGGCACAAGATTTCAGGGGAGACGCACAGGTGGAGGAGTCCGAGGGCCACCTCCTGATTCTTTGCGCCGTCGGCCGGCACTGGAGCAACACCGTCTTCCTTGATGGTGTAGCTCATGTTCTTGGCGCGCAGGACAGAACGAAAGTTGGGTTTGAAAGTGCCCCAGTTGTACGAGTCCAGCTTCTGGATAGGACCGCCAGTCATAATGCGATCAGACATGGTAGGAGGGTCGAAAGAGAGCTGAGAGCAGAGGGAGATTTAGTGGGGGATTGTGGGGATCGAAGGAGATCGAGGGGGGGATTTAGTGTTGAGGAATGAGACCGTAGAGCAGACCGTAGAGGCTGGTGAAGAGGCTGGCGAAGAGGCTGGCGAAGAGGCTGGCGAAGAGCCGACGTCGCGAAGAGGCTGACGTAGAGGATGCAACACGATGGTGACGCTCCGTAGGAAATTGGACGAAAAAAGCGAGCCTTACGGCGTAGGTTCACGCACGCAGCGTGGATACTGATGAGGTCGGCGAGCGGAGGTGTGAGCACTCACCGACGTCGACGGGACTCGGATTTGAAACTCGTCACGCGAGGATGTGCTCGAGCGTAGAGGTAGCGTGAGGCGAACCCATAACCTGTTGATATACAGGGGGCGCTGGCAGAGACAAGGAACAGGGACAGGGACACGCCACGATCAGAGTGGCGTGTGCTGCCCAGTCCGTCTGCCAGGGAGGGAGAAAGTCCACACAGATAATAAACCTGGAGTAATCAATCAGAAAGATTCAGATAAGATCTCAGAAAGCAATATCTAAGAGCAGCAAAGAGCTCGTGTGACAAACAGATAGCCGTGGAAAAGCAGTAGTAGTAACAGGCAGTCAATGTGTGACCGTAGGCTGTCACTACAGCTCAACACATCTAAGTACGCTGTGTTGTACGCTGACTAAGCTGACTGTGATCATTCTCTCTCTTTCTCTGAGGCTGTGTGGTGGTCAACACCTCTATCCCGCCTTTACCAGATCGCAGCATATGGACTCCCGCAGCTGTGGAAATCTCTGCCCACACACACACACACACACGCACACACACACACGCCCACGACACACCCACCTGGCTGAACACCCGCACGCCCGGGGGCCCCACACCTCCACCGCCGCCCTGCGCCCCATCTGCCGCTGCCTCGCTGCTCGCACACACACACACACACACACGCACATGAACACACACACACACACACACACGCCCCCCCCCTACACAACACACCCGCCTGGCTGAGCACCCGCACGCCCGCGGGCCCCACACCACCACCCCCACCGCCGCCCCGCGCCCCATCTGCCGCAGCTGCCTCGCTGCTCACACTCTCTCACACACACACACACACACGCACGACACACCCACCTGGCTGAACACCCGCACGCCCGGGGGGCCCCCACCCACACCGCCGCCCGACGCCCCATCTGCCGCAGCTGCCTCGCTGCTCGCTGCCGCCGGTTCCCTTCCGTCCACATCGGAGCCTAGCTGCTTCGCTGGTGGCGGCCGCGGGGGCGGGACCGAGAGGTCTTGGAGGACAGGGAGCACGGGCGGGGAGCGGCGCTGCAGCATGTGGATGCAGAGGAGCACGTAGCTGCGTGCGCGTGCGTGTGTGTGTGTGTGTGTGTGTGCGTTTGTGTGTGTGTGTGTGTGCGTGTCTCCCGCCTTCAAACGGAATCTCCTAAATTGATGACTAGAAACAGCCTATCTAGGTCTGCCGTGCAGAGTTCTCTGTAACGATATCTCTCTCTCTCTCTCTCTCTCTCTCTCTCTCTGTGTGCGTGTGTGCGTGTGCGTGTGTGTGAGGGGGTGTATGTGTGAGGATGTGGTGGGTAGGATCGAGAGGTCTAGGAGCACTGTGAGCACGGGCGGGGAGCGGCGCTGGAGCATGTGGATGCAGGGGAGGACGTATCTGCTTGTGTGAATGTGTTTGTGTGTGTGTGTGAGGGTGTGGTGGGTAGGTCCGAGAGGTCATGGAGCACGGAGGGGGGGGGGCGGCGCTGGGGCATGTGGATGCAGAGGAGCACGTATCTGCGTGTGTGTGTGTGTGTGTGTGTGTGTGTGCGTGTGTGTGCGTGTGTGTGAGTGTGTGGTTGTGTGCGAGTACGTGTGTGTGCGTGAACGTGTGTGTGTGTGTGTGCATGTGCGTGTGTGACGTTCATGAGGTGCAGGGTCTCATCGGATATCAGTTATAGAGCCCCGACCCTCTATCTGTTGTCGTTGTCGTTGTCGTTGTTGCTGTTGTTGTTGCTGTTGCTGTTGCTGCTGTTGTTGTTGTTTCCTGTTGTTTCCTGTTGTTGCTGCTGTTATTGTCGCTGCTGCTGCTGCTGCTGCTGCTGTTGCCCACTCCACACTCACGTGTACGACGACAGACTCTCCCGGTTGCCGTCGTTCACACGGCGCGTCATCACACTCACTGCGTGACCAGTTTACACTCCCCAACCTGCCCACACCCTCCTCCCACACCATCCACACCCTCCACCCCACACCCTCCACACCCTCACTCACGCGTACGAAGACAGGCTCCCCCGGTAGGAGTCGTTGACCCCGCGCGCCTTGGCCCATTGCTTGACCAGGAACACGAGCTGGCGCAGGCGGGGGTCGAGCGCTGCGTAGTCTCGCAGCAGCTTTGTGTTGATGAGGGCGAGGTGGTTGTTGACCTGGAACAAGAGAACAAAAGACAACAACAGACAGCAACAGTCAGGCGCGCGCGTGTGCACGAGCAACCGGATGGAAGATGCTCCCTCACCGTGCGCGTGCCGTTGCCCGGGTGGCGCGCCTTGCACCCCACACCCTCCCTTGAACCTCCCCGAATCCTTCCACCCCAATCCATTGGAAATGTTCATATGCATGTACTCGGCATACACTGACCGTCACATCAAAGCGCGTCCCGTTGCCCGGGTGGCGCGCCTTGCACACCGGCACGCGCGCCCGCGGGATCGCGTGCACGTCCGCCATGCACGCCATGGTGAAGAGCTGCGGCAGGGCAGGGAGTGAGGATCCGTTTCAGTTAAGATTCTGGTCGACTTGTTGGCTTGTGGGAGTGGTATCAGAGTCGTTGGTCTAAGAGTCAGTCATCCGAGGGAAGTCGGGGATTCGCGCGCACGTCCGCCACGCACGCCACGGTGAAGTGCTGCGGCAGGGAGTGGATGTATCCGTTTCAGTCAGCACATTCAGTGAGCACATTCTGATAAAGCATTTGGATCATCGGGTGTCTAAAGAGGCGTCAAGGGGGCGCCTAGAACATCAGTAGTGGCGTTACACGAGGCTGTCACATCCATGGTGATTCAGAACCTACACCGGAACCCGCCTTTAATCCAAGCTGAAATGCAGCAGTGCCTGCTCTCGTAAGTCCCGCTGGAGATTTGGAACCGAACGTGTGACCGCCGGCAGTGGATTGTAAAACTCTCATCATAAAAAAAAATGCTTAGAGCCTGAGCTCGGACCTGCTGCCTACAACCTAAACTAGCACCTCTCAAACATAAACGACAACCTAAACTACAACTTCTAA
>VFSX01000119.1:262500-342500 GCA_016618255.1 Chlamydomonas sp. UWO 241
TGAATCAGCTCGAGCGTCTCGGCGTGCCGCGCACACTCTATCCCTCGCGCACACACACACACACACACGCACGCACGCACGCACACACACATACACACACGCATGCACACACACACACACACACCTGCAGCAGCCGCTGAAGCAGCTCGAGCGTCTCAGCGTGCCGAGCACGCTCTTTCCCTCGCGCGCACACACACACACACACGCACACGCACACACATGCACACACACACACACACACCTGCAGCAGCCGCTGAAGCAGCTCGAGCGTCTCGGCGTGCCGCGCATGCTCTTTCCCGTGCGCACACACACACACACGCACGCACACACGCACACACATGCACACACACACACACCTGCAGCAGCCGCTGAAGCAGCTCGAGCGTCTCAGCGTGGCGCGCACGCTCGCCCGCGCTCGGAACAAGTGACTGCGCAAGGTCCTCCAGCTGTGTGTGCGAGTGTGTGTGTGTGTGTGTGTGAGTGTGTTTGTGTGTGTGTGTGTCACAAGGGCATGGCAGGCAGGCAGGCAGGCAGGCAGGCAGGCAGGCAGGCAGGCAGGCACTCGACTGTGCCCACCTGACTGCTCAGCACCCCCACGTCAGCCGCGCACGCAGGCGGGCCCGGCGGGTGCCCCGGCTCCCGCGCGCCGCCCGCGCTGTGCGCGCGCGTGCGTCCTGCTGATCCGGGGGTGCCGCGCGGGGGCGGCGGCGGCGGCGGGGGAGTTTGGCCGGGGCGGGCGGGGGACCTGAGTGGGGCGTGGGGAGAGGGTGTGGGTTGCGTCCTGCTGATCCGGGAGTTGTGCGCGGGGGGGTGTGGGGTGTATGGCCGGGGCGGGCGGGGGACCTGTGTGGGATGTGGGGTGTGGAGTGTTGGGTGCGTTGCGTGCGTGAATGTGCTGTCGGCAGTGATTGTCTCTCTCTCTGTCTCTCTCTCTGTTCGTCTCAGCGCCTCTTTGTATTTGTGCTTACGTTGGCGCCATATGTCCCCCAGGGCCCGGGGCTGCTGTCAAGGGACGAAAGCGAGCGGCGTTGCGCGCGTGTGTGTGTTGTGGGACGTAACGGTCTCTCTCTGTCTGTCTCTCTGTTTCTGTGTCTCTGACTCCCTGCCTCTCTTGCTCTATCTTTCTGCCTCACTATCTCCTTCTCTGTGTGCCCACCTTCGCTTCATGTGCCCCCCCCGGTGCTGCTTCCCATCCCGGGGCGCGTTCTGATGAGGATCTGGGACCCACCCATCCCGCTCTCCCTCTCTTTCTGTATCTGTCTGTCTGTCTCTCTCTCACCCTCTCTTTCTCTTTGTCTCTCTCTCTGCCTCTTGCTCTATCTTTCTGCCTCACTATCTCTCTCTCTGTGTGCCCACCTTCGCGTCATGTGCCCCCCCGGGGCTGCTTCCAATCCCGGATGAAGTTCCGATGAGGAACTGAGACTCACCCATCCCGCTCTCCCTCTCATTCTGTATCTGTCTGTCTCAGGGTTGCACCATTCGACATTCGATGAGCATCGAATGTCGAATGATCGAATGCGAATGTCGAATGTCGTACATACGCTACGAACACCATTCGACAACGAGTTTGCACTTTTCCACACATTTTTTGAACTTCGAACCAAAGCTCTGTTTCGAACGATTCTGTAAGCTAGAAGCATCAGCGTAACGCCAGGATTCCAGAACTTCTTTCAGAGGTGAAATCCAAAAAGGTTTGCGATGAGAAAGTCGAGGCCAAGGTTAGGAAAACAAATGTCGAATATCGAATGACCTCTTGAAAAACCATCGAATGTCATATGTAGAATGTCGAATGTCGTATGGATCGAATGTCGTATGGATCGAATGTCGAATCATGCAACCCTGGTCTGTCTGTCTCTCTCTCACCATCACTCCTTCTCTTTGTCTCTCTCTGTCTCTCTGTCTCTTTCTGCCTCACCATCTTGCTCTCTCTCTGTGTGCCCACCTTTCTGTACCTGTATGCCTCTCTTTTACCTTCTCTCTCTCTGTATGTGTGTGCCCACCTTCGCGCCATATGCCCCCCGAGGCTGCTTCCGAGTTCCGATGAGGAACTGGGACCCTCCCATCCCTCTAGTGGCTAGGGCTCCTAGTGCGGTCTGCCGCACAGAGTCCCTCTGGAACGATCTCTCTCTTTCTCTCTCTCCCCCTCTCGTCCGATCTGTCCCTCTCTATTTCTTTCGTTCGGTCTGTCTGTCGCTCTCTCCCTCTCTTTCTGTATCTGTCTGTCAATGTGTCTGTCTCTTTCTTTCTTTCTGTCTCTTTCTCTCCGCCCTCTCTTTCTGTATCTGTATGCCTATCTCTTTCAGTCTTTTCCTCTCTCTGCATGTGCGTGCCCACCTTCGCGCCATGTGCCCTCCGGGGCTGCTTCCCATCCCGGGCGCGTTCCGATGAGGATCTGGGACCCACACATCCCTCGAGGGCTCCTAGTGCGGTCTGCCGCACAGAGCCCCTCTGGAACGATCGCTCTCTTTCTCTCTCCCTCTCTCGTCCGATCTGTCCATATCTCTTTCTGTCTTTCTTTCTGTTTGTCTCTCTCCCCCTCTCTCTTTCTGTATCTGTATGCCTGAGTGTCGTTTTCTTTCAGTCTCTTCCTCTCTCTGCATGTGCGTGCCCACCTTCGCGCCATGTGCCCTCCGGGACTGCTCCCCATCCCGGGTGGAGTTCCGATGAGGAACTGGGACCCACCCCTCGGGGGTGTCGCCTGCCCGACGTGCATGGGGTGCGGCTGCAGGTGCTGCTGCTGCTGCTGCATGTGTGTGTGTGTGTGTGCTTGTCAGGGGGCGGCCACATGGGTGAAGGAGTGTGCATGGTGTGCGGCTGCGGGTGCTGCTGCTGGTGTTGCTGCTGCTGCTGCTGCTGCGTGTGTGTGTGTGTGTGTGTGTGTCAAGGGGCGGCCAAGTGTGCGAAAGAGTGTGCGGCGTGGCTGCAGCGAAGCATGCACGCTCTTCTGAGCCAAAACCTCTTGAACCCTGCAGGGCATATGCAGTAGTGGTAGCTAGCTGGTAGATGCCTGGTAGCTAGCTGGTAGATGCCTGGCAGCCAGCTGGTAGGCAGTGGCAGTGGCAGCTAACTGGTAGGCAGTGGCAGTGACAGTGGCTACCCGGTACTGGTAGTTAGGTAGCTAGCTGGTAGCTAGCTGGTCGCTAGCTGGTAGCTAGCTCACTCCGGGTAGTTGGCAGTGGCAGTGGCAGTGGCAGTGGCTATCTTGTAGTGGTAGTTAGCTGGTAGATAGCTGGTAGCTAGCTGGTAGATAGTTGGTAGCTAGCTGGTAGTAAGCTCACCCCTGGGTGGTTGGCCTGTTGCTGCTGCGAGCGCGGAGGGGTGCTCGTGCCGGCGTGATACGAGTGGGGAGCGCCGCTGCCGCTGCTGTGGTAAAGACAGTGTGTGTGTGTGTGTGTATGCGTGTGTGCCGGCGTGGTAGGAGTGGGGAGCGCCGCCGCTGCTGTGGCACATACCGTGTGTGTGTGTGGTGGTGGGGGGGGGGGGGTTACAATCTTGGTGGACGCCTTGTGTGCGTGCGTGTGTGTGCGTGTGTGTGTGTGTGTGTGTGTGTGTGTGTGTGCCGGCATGGTAGGCTTGGGCAGCGCCGCTACCGCCGCTGCTATGGTACAGACAGTGTGTGTGTGTGTGTGCATGTGTGCCGGCATGGTACGAGTGGGGAGCGCCGCCGCCGCCGCTGCTGTGGTGAAGACAGTGTGCGTGTGTGTGTGTGTGTGTGCGTGCGTGTGTGTCAGTGGTGCAGAAAGCCGTGCCGCGGATACGTACCGGGTCGGGGCTGGAACTAGACAGCGCACATGGGTCCCCAGATCCACCCTCCTCCCCTACAGACAGGGAGGCTACGTGGAACCACTGCTCATGGGCACACACCTGTGACCGCCAGCCTATGTGGAACCACTGCTCATGGGCACACACCTGTGACCGCCATGCAGTCGGCCGCGCGAAGGCGTGCCAATGAGCGAGTGGGTCGGGGCTGGAACTCGACAGGGCAGATGGGTCCTCAGATCCACCCTCCTCCCCTACAGACAGGGAGCCTATGTGGAACCACTGCTCATGGGCACACACCTGTGACCGCCATGCAGTGGGCCGCGCGAAGGCGTGCCAATGGGCGAGTGGGTCGGGGCTGGAACTAGACAGGGCAGATGGGTCCTCAGGTCCACCCTCCTCCCCTACAGACAGGGAGCCTATGTGGAACCACTGCTCATGGGCACACACCTGTGACCGCCATGCGGTGGGCCGCGCGGGGGCATGCCGATGGGAGAGGCAGGAGGCATTCCAGGGGGCGGCCTGCCTGCCCCGCCGTGTTGCTGCTGCTGCGCCTGCTGCCGTTGCTGTGCTTGCTGCTGCTGCTGCCCCTGCTGCTGCTGCGCCTGCTGCTGCATCTGCTGCAGCAGCTGCATGAGCTGCGCCTGCTGCTGCGCTTGCTGCTGCTGCGCCTGCGCCTGCGCCTGCTGCGCCGGCTGCTGCGCCTGCTGCAACTGCATCTGCTGCAGCAGCTGCATGAGCTGCGGGGGCTGCAGCGCCGGCTGTGCCTGCTGCTGCTGCTGCTGCCCCTGATGCGTCTGCCCCTGATGCTGCCCCTGCTGTTGCTGCCCCTGCTGCTGCTGCAGTGAAGCGCGCTGCATCGCGTCGGCTAGCAAAGCCTGCAGCCCTCCGCCACCGCCTCCCCCGCCAGACTGCTGCGGGGGTCCACCAACGCCACCGCCGCCGCCGCCGCCGCCAGACTGCTGCGGGGGTCCACCGCCACCGCCGCCGCCGCCACCGCCGCCACCGCCCGACATCTGCGCCTGGGACAGCAGGTGTTGCATCTGCTGTAGGTGTTGCAAATGTTGCAAATGTTGCTGCTGCTGCTGCAGTTGCCACATCCCCGGCCCCCCGCCCTGGGCACCCTGCTGCCCCTGCCCCAGCGGCTGCTGCCCCTGCTGCTGCTGCCCCTGCTGCTGCTGCCCGAGCTGCTGCTGCTGCCCCTGCCCCTGCTGCTGCTGCTGCCTCGCCGCCATCATCATCGCTTGTGTCTGCTGCTGCTGCTGCATCTGCCACAGCGCCGAGTCCCCTACAGGTGGACCCGCCCAGCCACTGATGTGGCCGCCCCCAACTGGCACTGCGTGGCCACCCTGTGTGCGTGTGAGTGAGTGCTTACGTGTGTGTGTGTGTGGTGGGGGGTGTCGTGTGTGTGTGTGTGTTTGTGGAGGGGGTGTCGTGTGTGTGTGCATGTGTGTGTGTGTGTGTGCGCGCATGTGCATGTGTGTGCACGTGCACGCGCGTGTGCGTGCGTGCGCACGTGCGCGCGTGTGCACGCATGCCTGTATCAATGCGCAACCAAACCGCGTATGTGCATATGTGTGTGTGGGGGGGGGGGGGGGGGGGGCATGTGCGTGTGTGTGTGTATTTGTGTGTGTGTATGTGCGTGCGTGTCCGTGTGCGTGCGCGTGTGAGCGTGTGTGTGTGTGTGCGTGTGTGCGTGTGTCTGCATGCACAACCGCACCGTGTGTCCACCCCCGAACCCAGGGGGTGGTACAGGTCCACCAAATCCAGGGGTTGGCCCCGGGGGGCCTGGGCTGCCCACCCAGGGCGGGGGTGGCATCATCCGCATGGCCTCTGGCGTCATGCCTGCGTGTGTTTTTGTGTGTGTTTTGTGTGTGTGTGTGTGTGTGTGTTGAGTGTGTGCGTGTGTGTGTGTGCGGCATCATCTGCATGGCCTCTGGCGTCATGCCTGCGTGTGTTTGCGTGTGTGTGTGTGTGTGTGTGTGTGTGTGTGTGTGTGCATGTGCCGGGGTGTGAACAGGCCACACTCCAGTTTTTTCCCGTGCGTTGGGGAGCTGTAACGGATGTCTCTCTCTCTCTCTGTGTTTTGAGGGCGCGTTTGCACCAATAAACGACATCACCGGACTGACAGCAGACCAAGCGCCTCCCTCAAATCACACACCCACATGCAATGCACACACACGCGCGCGCGCGCACACGCACATCTACACACACAAACATGTACGTACACACGCACGCACCTGGCGACGGCAGTCCCCACGGATTGCTCGGCAGTCGTGGCAGGTCGAGTTCAGTGGGTGGGTCAGAGCCAGCTGCGCCAGGGCCAGCGCCCGCACCTGCAGTAGAAAACCCACCACCGGCTGGGGGAGGCAGCGTGCCGCTGCCGCTTGGCTGCCGCCCGCCTGCGCGCGTGGCGTGTGTGTATGTGTGTGTGGCGTGCATGGGCAGAAGCGGTGGTGCTGGTTGGATATGTGCATGCAGGCGCATGGTGCATGCATGGGCGCGTGCGTGCATGTATATCCCATGCCCCTACCTCCTGCATCGAGCGAGAGCTCGCTCCGGTTACGCTGGATCAGGGAGAGGAGCTGCCGGCCTGCCAGATTGGTAAGAGTTGGGGTCTCACACACAGACGGCTCGCGACCGTCGCGCGACTCCGTGCCACCCGTGAAGGGCGTGGGGAGGAAGAGGGCAGGCGGGAGGGGCATCGAGCCCCTGGCATGCGTGCTCTGCGCGGCGCGGCCCCATGCAGCTTGATGGCCATCGTCATGCCCATGCGCCCATGCAGCTTCCTGATTCGCCGGCTGGGGCGCCTGTGAAGCAGCCACCTGACCAGGCTCCATGGCTGCCAGCTAATGTGGTGCTCTGGAGCCTTGGTGTTTTTATGAATGTGTGGATGTGTGAAGGTGTCCAAAGCTCCTGAGATTTCTCTATCCCGCCATGGAGACCGTCGTTCATCCGGTGTCCACGAGCGTGGAGGGGGGTGACCGAGCCTCACTCGACGTAATTAGCCTTGGCATGCCACCCTCTCCTCTCGCGTCCTCTGATGCCCTCGCGGATCATGCATCAGATGGTTCGGCCGATGCATCGGCCGATGTGACAGAGGAGGCGGTCGTGGGGGTGGCAGGCCTCTCCATTACCGCTGTGCCCAATGCTGACGCTGTCGCCGCCGAGCGACAGGAGGAGCCCACCTCTGATGATGACATCGCTCTTCCTGGACTGCGTCGGGCGGATGAGAGCGACGAGGAGTTCCAGGACGCGGAGGAGGACTCGGACGACGAAGGTGGGAGCTTGTGACGCCGAGCCCTGTTCGTGCTCCATCCCCGCACGCCCGCATGCGCCCCAAAGTCCGCCTGCGTGCTTCGTGTTGACCCCATGCGGCCATGCCCCCATCGCGGCACAGGCGAGGGGGAGAAGGGCCACAGATCGACGGAGCAGCCTGTGGTTGCGGTGGAGGAGCTCCTCGAGGAGGCCGCCCTGCCCGCCACCAAGTGGGGGGACGAGGACGGCGAGGAGGAGGCGGATGAGGTCGAGGAGGCGGTGGTGGAGCCCGAGGACACAGGGAAGAAGGTCGCAAAGGCCGCCCGCTCTGAGCCTTTCGTGGTTCCCACAACCGGCGCGTTCTGGCTGCACGACGACCGCTTCGACCCTGCTGAGTCCGCTGCGCACGAGGAGTGAGTGGGCATGGGGGGCGCGCATGGCGCGATCTGGCGCATGGCGCGATCTGAGGCATGTAGCAGCGTATCACCAAAGCATGCAGCAGTGCATCATCGAAGGAGGCCTGCCGAGGGGGGCCATGCACGCGCGCGCGCGCATCCGTGTAATGCGGTGCATGCGCGTCCATGCGCATGGCTCCCGCATGCGTTATGCATCAGGCCTGCTGGCTGTCATGGTGTGCACTTGCCCCCCCCCCCCCCCTCTTTCGCTAGGTATGCTCCACTCCCTCTTTCCCGCTGGGTATGCCCCTACTCACATCAATACCCTAACTTTCCCCTCTCCGCATGCAGGTTGATGGCAAAGGAGGCGGCTGAGAAAAAGGCACGCGGCGGAGACGCAAAGGAGGACAAGTGGAAGGTGTGCCAGACACGCAGAGTGAAGACAGCACACACGCGCACGCGCGCGTCACACCGCACACCACACTCGACTAGCTGCAGGGCAAAGACAGCTGCGACGCATGCCAACCCACCATGCCAACCCCTCGTCCCTCCTGCCCCGCCACGCATGCCAACCCACCATACAACCCCTGCCCCCCCCCCCCACACACACACCACACACACACCACGCAGCACGACCGAGTGCAGGACCAGGAGTACTCAGACGACGAGCACGACGGGCCGCGCGGCCGCTACGGTGGCGGCGGCGGGCGAGGATTCGGGCGCGGGCGGGGCGGGCGGGGTGGCGGTTACGGCGGCGGAGGCGGAGGGTACGGGGGCGGCGGACGTGACGGCGACGGCTACAACGCGGACGCTTCTGAGAGGGCGCAGGCGCCTGGTGGTGGCGGCTACGGTGGCGGCGGCCACAGCGGCGGGGGCCGCGGCAGCGGCGGCGCGCGCGGTGGTGGCGCGCGCGGCGGCGGCGCGCAGCGGCCGCCGCAGGCTGCGTCCGACTCGGAGTTCCCGGGGCTGCCGGGGCAGCGCGCGCCGCAGCCCGCACGGCAGCCGCGCGCAGACGTGCGCGCCGGCGGGGCCGCCGGCGGGGCGGCCGGTGCGCCCGCGCCCTTCATCGAGGTCCGCGCAGACGAGCTCGCTGGCGGCGGGCGCGGCGGGCGCGGCGGCGCGCGCGGCCGCGGGGACAGCGGTAACTTCTCCCGCCAGGACAACAGCTACCCCGCGAGCGGCAACCCCGCGGGCGGGCGCAGCACTGGCGCGGGGCGAGGCGGGCGTGGTGGGCGCGGCGGGCGTGGGGACGGCGGCCCCGCGGCGGTAGGCAACGCCGGCGCGCCCAGCAACCAGTACGCATCTCGGCAGGCGCAGCAGCAGCAGGGCGGCGGTGACCCCGATGCCGGCGCGCGCCCCGGCCCGCGCCGCTACTCGCAGATGAAGGGGCAGCAGCAGGGCGAGGCCGCGGGGGGCAGCGGCGGGCAGCAGCAGGGCGCGCAGCAGCAGGGCGGGCAGCAGGGCGCGTGTGCGCTCTCGGCTGGGGCGCGCGAGTACACTCCAGGGGGGTCCGGTGGCGGCGGGGGCCGCGGCAGCGAGGGCCGCGGTGCTGGGGGGGGCGGTGGCGCAGGGGGCGGCCTCAGCGCGGGCGCGCGCAACTTCTCGCCAGACCCGCAGCAGGCGCAGCAGCAGCAGGGGCAGGCGCAGGGGGTGCAGCAGCAGCGGGGCGGCCAGGGGCACCCGGGGCAGGCGCAGCAGCAGCAGGGGCCGCAGGGGCCGCACCAGCAGCAGGGGCAGCAGCAGCAGCACCAGGTGCACTTGCCATACCAGCCGCAGCAGCACCAGCAGCAGCAGCAGCAGCAGTTTGGGCACCACGCACCGCCGCCGGTGCCGCAGCGACCTGTCATCGCCCCCCCCTCTGCGGTCATGTGGCCCCAGGTGTGTGTGTGTGTGTGTGTGTGTCTGTGGGTAGCGGCAGCAGCAACAGCAGTTTGGGCACCACGCGCCGCCGCTGGTGCCGCAGCGACCTGTCATCGCCCCCCCTCTCTGTGGCCACGTGGCCCCAGGTGTGTGTGTGTGTGTGTGTGTAGCGGCAGCAGCAGCAGTTTGGGCATCACGCGCCGCCGCCGTTGCCGCAGCACCCTGTCATCGCCCCCCCCTCTGCGGTCATGTGGCCCCAGGTGTGGGGGTTGGTGGGCGTGTGTGTGACCCCAGCTGTGGGTGGGTGGGTGGGTGTGCTAAAGTGTGTGTGGTCCCCCGCTATTGACAGTCGCCCTTGTGCAGACCTCTGGAACGATGTCGACGTTATCTATGTAGTGGTCTGGAATGGAATGAATGGACTGGAATGAAAGGTGTGTGCCCCCGGGGGCACACATGGGGCCATGTGTGTGTGGGTTGTGTGTGGGGGGGTTGTCACAGGTGTGGGTGTGCGTGCATGTGGGTGGGTGTGGCCCCAGCTGTGTGTGTGGGCGTGGGACCCCAGCTGTGTTTTTTCGGGGTGGGGGTGCATGCGGTCGATAAGGGGGAGAGGGGGGGGGGGGCAGTGTGAGTGAACCGCGGGGAGTGCCTATGCCGAGCGCGCGCACAGCATATACCCCCTGGACTATGACCGCGCCATGACCGTACCCTGGTCTTGAGGTGGCGAGCGTGACCCACGCGCGCGAGTGCTACGAGCGCAACGCAACGTGCGGCGTGGAGCTGCTCCTGCATCGTATCCGTATTTCTGCCCGTACCCCACCTCACCCCTCCACCCACCGCTACCTGTTGACGTGCTCTGTCAGGCAGGCTTGTCAGACTAACAATCCACTGGATGGGTTGCGCTGTGTGCAAGGTCAAAATACAGCCGGCATACAGCCAAGTGGCTGTGTAGAGCCGAAAAGGAAATCACTGTTTGTCCGTACCCCACCTCACCCCGCCACCCACCGCTACCCTGCAGGTCGCGGCGCAGACGGGAGAGGCGCTCGTCGTCGCTATGGCGCAGCAGGCGAGTGGTTGTGGCTGTGCTTGTGCTGGTAGTGGTGGTGGTGCTGGTGGTTTTGGGTGTGTTGGTGGTGGTGACGTCGACACGAGAGGCGCTCGTCGTCGCAATGGCGCAGCAGGCGAGTGGCTGTGGTTGTGGCTGTGGTTGTGCTGGTAGTCCAGCACGACAGGTGATGGTTGGTAGTTGTGCAGGTGATAGTGCTGGTAGTGGTGGCTGTGGTGGTGGTAGTGGTGGCGCAGACGGGGGAGGCGCTCGTCGTCGCAATGGCGCAGCATGCGAGTGGTTGTGGCTGTGGTTGTGGTGGCGGTGCTGATGGTGCTGGTGTAGACGGGAGATTGCCTAAGAGTCGCAATGGCGCAGCAGGCGAGTGGTTGTGGTTGTCATGGTGGTGGTAGTGGTGGTGGTGCAGCACGACAGGTGATGGTTGCTAGTTGCGCTGGTTCTGGTAATGGTGGTGCTGTTAGTGGTGGCTGTGGTGGTGGTGGCGCAGACGGGGGATTGCCTTATAGTCGCAATGGCACAGCAGGCAAGTGGCTGTGGTTGTTATGGTAGTGGTGCTGGTGGTTACGGTGCATGTAGTGCTGGTGGTGGTGGTGTCGACAGGAGAGGCGTTCGTCGTCGCAATGGCGCAGCAGGAAAGTGTTTGTGGCTGTGCTGTTAGTGGTAGTGGTGATGGTGGTGGTTAAAATTGAGACCGCTGTGGTCACCACCGGTCGCCGCGGTCACCGCCCGCGCGGTCACCGCCTGGCGCCCCCCTCCCGTCACCCTCACAATCTCTCGCCTCACCCTCAATCCTCCCCGCCCTCCTTTTCTTCCGCAGGCTTCAGCACAGTACAGAATCTCCGACCCCGCTGTCATCGCGTGGCCTCCCTTCCACTCCCCCCACCCTTTCTTCCACAGGCGTTTGCACAGTAAAGCGTCACCGTGTGGCCTCACCCTCCCTCTCCCCCCCCTTTCTTTTATTCCGCAGGCGTGCGCACAGTACAGCATCTCCGACCCCGCTGTCATCGCGTGGCGCCCCCCTCCCCTCAGCCGCACTCTCTCTCCCTCCCCCGCTGCGTCTTCCACAGGCATCAGCACAGTACAGCATTTCCGACCCCGCGGTCATCGCATGGCTCCAGGGCGGGCTGCGCCAAGCGATGAACGTCGGGAACGCGTCGCCACCGCAGGTGCGTGTGTGCGTATGTGTGTAGAAGGGGGGGGGGGGGCATCCAACAAGGGGGGACGCAAAGCAACCATGGACATAAACGCGCCGCGCGCTGCGCGGTTGCGCACCCGAACGGATGCTGTCCACCCACACTCCCCTGTTTGCGCCCCCCCCCGCCCCTGTGTGCCGTGTGTCATCAGGCATCTGGACACGCCACGCGCTGCGCGGTGGAGCACCCAAACGAACGCAGCCAACCCAAGCTGGCCCACCTGCCCACGCTCCCCTGTGTGCCCCCCCCCCCCTGTGTGCCCCCCCTGTGTGGCATGTGGCCACGCCACGCGCCGCGCGGTGGAGCACCCGAACGGATGCAGCCAACCCAAGCTGGCCTATCTGCCCACGCTCCCCTGTGTGCCCCCCCCCCTGTGGCATCTGGCCACGCCATGCGCCGCGCGGTGGAGCACCCGAAAGAATGCAGCCAACCCAAGCTCGCCTTCCTGCCCGCACACCTCTGCCCCCCCTGTGTGCCCCCCCCTGTGTGGCATCTTGCCACACCACGCGCCGCGCGGTGGAGCAGCCAAACCGAAGCAGCCAACCCATGCTCACCCACCTGCCCGCACACCCCTGTCACACCCCTCACAGTGTGGTCGATTGGACAGTCCTGTTGGACGCCTTTGATGGCGCCCTGTGTGCCCCCCCTCCCCCCACCGCTGTGTGCTGTGTCATCAGGCATTTGGTTGGTCACACCGCGCCACCCGACCCAGCTCACCCACGCCCCCTTCGCCCCACCGTGCGCAGGCGTTTGCCAACATGCACGCGTACCTGCAGCAGGCGTATGCACCCGGCGGTGGCGGCGGCGGCCACACGCACTAGGCTCGCGCCAGCGCTTGGTGCTCTGGCTGGCAGCACGAGCTGGCTGCTGCTGCTGTGCGGCTCATGTGACGTGCACGTACGGGTGCAGCGGCTCGTGTTGGCGTTGCGCGTTGGTTGGGTGCACCTCACTGAATAGCGAGATGTTGAAACCTGATCGAGTCCCTGCTTGTTTGGTCTCTAATAATTTTGCTTCGGCGATACGAGCAGCCTTCCATGTGCCACAACACTGTCTCCGCCACCCGTGCATCTTCCTCCGCCACCACCGCGCTGCGTCGCCGTCCTTTGCTGAGGGTGGTAGACTGCTTGGATGCGGGGATATCACGGTAGGCTCCTTTGTTTGGGTGGTGGACTGCCCACCCGTGCCAATCAGCTGATTGACTGCAGTGATTGACTGTAGTGGCCAAACACAATTCGTTTAGATCCTCAAGGTCGCGTCACGCGGCGCCCGAGGAACTCAAGGGTTCTTTTGCGACCGACGTAATTGCGTGTCTGCACGAGCTGTTGCGAGGCGTGCGGCTGTGGCTGTGTGCATGGGGACTTGGAAACGCCGCAAATGTTACAACGGTGCGTCTGCAACTCCTTTTTCTGCGCTCTTGAATCTGTAACTGCGACTCTGAAAAGGTCCCTTACACACGGGACTGGTCTGGCGTGCACTCTACTGCTTGACCTTCTTGTTGGTGTGCTCGTCGCCTTTGCGCGAGGACGTGGTGGCAGCGGGCGCGGCAGATGTGGACGTGGAGGATGCGAGCTCGTAGGCCGTGACGGCGCCGTCGATGATGGTGACGGTCGCGAAGTCGACGCCGGCGGAGAGGTTGTCGTAGCTGTTGTCAAAGTTGAACGGCTTCTCTGTGCTGAATGCGGACTCGACGTCCTTAATCTTCATGTACGCGTTGATCTTGGACGACGGCTTGTTGTGGTCGATGCGCGTAAATTCGAGCAGCACCGCTGAGCCGTCCTCCTTGCGAGTGCGGCCGCCCAGCACGAGGCGCGCGTGCATGTTGGTGTGGTCGTGACCGGCGGCGACGCTGAGCTTGGCGGCGCCCTGCACAGGCTGCAGCACCGAGGTCACGTTGATGCCGATGTTGGCCGTGTCGTTGAAGTCTGTGTGTGTGGAAGGCGTGCAAAGGGTAGAGTTAGGAGGAGTGGCCTGTACGTTTACAATTATCGGTGCGTTCGTGTACTCACCGTTGGAGCGGAACGCGTTGAAGAAGATGATCGTGTCGGAGAAGGTGGCGAGGCGCTCGTGCATGGGGCTCCAGATGGTGAGGATGACGTCCTGGATTTTCTCGCGCGTGAGCGGGTTGAGCAAGGTGGCGTGCACGTGCATGCGGCCGTTGCTGCTGGCGTCGGACACGCGCAGGTGGCCGAAGAGGAGCGGCTGGTGAGCCAGGCTGTGCACTTCGGGCAGGGTGCTGGCGGAGCGGCGCACGAGGTTGCGCGGGTACAGGAGCGGCTGCATGTGGGGGTTGGGGGTGGGGGCAGGAGTGGTGGTAGTGAATTGTTGGGTTATGGGATAGGCATGTGGAAGGAGGAGTCCGCGTCCTGTCAGAGGGAAGGTAAACCATCAGGATGCATTCATGAGTTCTTTTGTCCTTCATCTTCTTACTGCATTGTATTACCTGGTTTTTAACTGTGCTGTTGCGGAGGCGCGTTCTCGTCGCCGAGCCCTGGACCCAGCAATGCGGCGCTGCTGGTGACGAGGATCTCCGTGCCGCTGACGAGCGGGGTAAAATACGACTGGCCCGGCTCCTGCTAGACTGCCCCTCGGTGGAACACTTCAGGAGCGGCTTGCCCGGCGCTGCCATGGCTTGGCGAGTAGCTGCGGCGCTGCCGCGGCCCGTGCTGGGAGACGGCCCTTATCCTCCCCCCATGCAGGACGCCATGCGGCACCGATCTCGATGAGTTGATCGACGAGCGGAGGAGCTGGCGCTCGACAATGCATGCTGGACATTGGTCAAGATGGCTGCCCGTGGAGGCGGGCTACCATCACGGCTTCAGCGGTGGCGACCGCCGAGGCAACACAGAGTAAATCCGCTTCAGCAATCGCAGCGTTCGTCACCGCGCTCATCCTCGGGGTCGCTCGTCTGCCGGTGACTGGCGTTGGAAGGTCTTCAGGCAGCCTCCATGACAACTCTGTCGTCCATGGCCCCTGGAGGGTGGGACCTGGCCATGCATGAGGCATGGGGCGCCGGCTGAGCCCCATGCAAACGAGAGCTGGACAGCCATGCACTGCCAGGCGGGGACCGTTCCAGTCAGCGCCAGTCGGCTCTGCCGGCTTGACTGGCCACAAGGCCACTACTGTGACCCTGAGGAAGGTCTCTCCTATATGCTCCTTGCCAGACATGTCTCTTAGAGACCGCTGTTTGGGGTAGTCTAGCCGGCGGGAGCGGTAGTCTATCGGCCGGGAGCCGGCGGTACTTAAGTGTGCTGGAGTATCGGCGGGTGTCTCTAGTAGAAGAGTAGCCTGCTAAGCTGGAAACCCCGTGTTACTGTGTTACTGTTACTGTGTTGTGGCTTCCGGTGGTCTGCGGGAGGGCTGTTTGGTCCCTTCATGGTTTTACACCTTGGGTCCGCCCTCTGGCCATTTGAGGGGCTGGGTGTGCAGCCTGCACAGTGGTGCTGCTTGCTTGGCGCACGCCACCAAGTGTGGATGGCGTTACCGTGGGCTACTTGTAGCTTGACCTTTTGTGGGCCTTGAGCCTTGTTTCTCTAAGTCCCACTGGAGCTTTGGAACCGTACGTGTGACCGCCAGAAGTGGATTGTAAAACTCTCATCATCATCATCATCTCATCATCATTGTGGCGGCACTTCTGCGCGGTGATGTCATGTCCTCTTGAACCCTGGCCGTCTCTTCTGCCTCACGGCCATTGTGCCGCTACGTTCATGAACTGCCCTGATGTTTTTACATGAGCTTTTGAGTCTTGGTTTTATCCAGGAGTCTCTGGTCGTACTCACCGACAGGGGCGGGGTGGGACACGCCCAAGTAGGGGGTGTTCATACTATTGGCCCCGCTCCAAACTTTGCCCACGCGCAGCGCACGCCCCTGGGACTCCGGATCCGCGACCTGGGATCACCTCTTCGTGCATGACCCCTGCATGCAATGCGCGAAGAGCCCCGAGCGCCAATCCCCATTTCCCAGGGCTGCACCCACCCACATACCTAAGCTTGGCGCCCCCGGTTCATGCCAGCCCCCCCCACCGCAGCCACCCGCTCCGCTCACGTCCTGTGAGTTCCACAAAACTGCTATGTCGTTGCAGGTACATGCGCACGTTGCAGATACATGCGCACGTTGCAGGTACATGCGCAAATCGATAACCGCCACGCTCTGGGGCCGGCGGCTGTGGTGCACGCACGTGGCACCGGCGGCAGCGGCTCTGGCGCAAACGACGACGCGGTGGCTGCCGCCTTCTGTCCTCCTGCAAGCCCACGGCGCCAACGGCGGCAGCAGTAATGACAGTACGCCCACACACACGCGAACGATGCCCTCCGCGCAGCGCGCGTTGCCCTCCTCTGCTCGTGTGCCACTCCAGGCACCTGGATCACGGATGCAGGGCGGCGGTGTGCGTGTCAGATGCGGAGGTGTGCATTTCAGATGGCGGCACGATGGCGGTGTGCGCTGCGACCGAGTGCGGACGCGACACCCGTGTGTGTGCGGCAGGGCGGCGGTGTGCGCTGCGACCGAGTGCGGTTGTGACGCTCACGTGTGCGCGGCAGACGGCGGCAGGGCGGCAGCGCACGTTGCGATCAAGTGCGGCCGCAACGCTCACGTGTGCGCGGCAGACGGCGCCACAGCGGCAGCACACACTGTGTTCAAGTGCGGCCGCGGCGCTCACGTGTGCGCGGCAGGTGGTGGCGGGGTGGCAGTGCCTGCTGCGATCAAGTGCGGTCGCGTCGCTCGCGTGTGAGCGGCAGATAGCGGCAGGGCGGTGTGCGCTGCGAGCGTGTGCATGTGCGGCCACGACGCTCGCGTGTGCGTGTCAGATGGCGGCGGGTTGGCAGTGCCCGCTGGAATGGAGTGCGGCCGCGACGCCCGCGTGTGCACGGCAGATGGCAGCGGGGCGGCGAGACGGGCTGTGAACGAGTGCGGTCGCGTCGCTCGTGTGTGAGCGGCAGATGGTGGCGGGTCGGCAGCGTGCACTGCGATCAAATGTGGCCGAGACGCTCGCGTGTGCGTGTCAGATGGCGGCAGGGCGGCAGTGCATGCTGCGACCAAGTGTGGTCGCGACGCAAGGCGGCGGTGTGCACTGCGGCCGTGTGCGGTGGCGGCTCTCGCGTATCTGCGGCGGATGACGGCAGGGTGGCGGTGAGAGCTGTGAGCGCGTGCGCTGTGAGCGTGTGCGGCCGCGGCGCTTGAGTGTGCACGGCGGATGCATCGCCACGCACACTCACGCCATATGGTGGCAGGGCTGCAGTGAGCGCTGCGACCGAGTGCGCTCGCGGCACTCGTGTGTGTGCGGCAGGGTGGCAGGGCGCGCTGCGATCAAGTGCGGCTGCGACGCTCGCGTGTGCGCAGCCGATGGCGGCACGGCGGCAGTGCGCGCTGCGATTGAGTGCGGCCACGATGCTCACGTGTGCGCGGCAGATGGCGGCGGGGCGGCAGTGCGCGCTGCGACCGAGTGCGGACGCGGCCCTCGTATACGTGTGTGCGGCAGATGGCGGCAGATGGCGGCCGTGTGTGCTACAGGTCAGGTGCATTCTCAGAATTCCTGAAGTCTAGGGTCAGGTCGTGGCTGTATGTGCTGGGTAACCCCCGGCGGCGCGTTGAAGCCCCCCACCCGAAAGGCTTCCCCTCCAAGTGAGGGTGTTCTGAGTAAACTCCTTTGATCGGCCTGAAATTTTGGACATGACCTGGCAGGGCCATATGTACTCGAGGTGCATACTCAGAATTCCTGGAATGTGGGGTGAAATAGTGGTTGCATCTGCTGGGTAGCCCTGGTCGCGCGTTCAAGCCACACCCGAAAGGCCTGCCCCCATGGGAGGGTGATCTGAGTGACCTCCTCTGATCGGCCTGGAACTTTGCACATGTCATTGCATGCCCATATGTAGGTCAGGTGCATGCTCAGAATGCCAAAAATGAGGGTTCGGGTTGTGGCTGCATGTGCTGGGTAGCCCCTGGTCACACGTCCGAGCCACCCGAAAGGCCTGCCCCCAAGGGAGGAGGGTCTAGATGACTTTTCTCAGATTGGCCTGAAACTTTGGAAACAACACAACATCGCCATGTGTAGGTCAGGTGCTTTATCAGAATGCCTTAAGTTTGGGGTCAGGTAGTGGCTGCCTGTTCTAGGTAGCCCCCGTTCAAGCCGATGTTGAGGCAAATCATCCCTGTCAAGGACCACTCTTCCACCAATCCCAGCAAGTCAGCAGAGCACACGAGCAGTGCATCAGGGTCATCAGAGGGGGGTCCGATTGCTGTGATGACTCGCCGCAGCCCGAGGAAATAGACTGGTTTGTGAGTGTGACATCTATAGAGTGATCTCTAGGGCAGATGTAGAGGCGGAGCCATACCATCATTGTGACCAAGGCCAGTCACAATCGTCGACCGCTCTCCTCTCCATTGACCCCAGCAAGTGAGCAATGAATCAAAGTCATCAGAGGTGGTACGGGTTCTGCGATGACCCGCCGCCGCTCGAAGAGGCAGACTGTTTAAAGTGGGACAGATGTTTGGAGTGTGGCAGATGGCAGATGCAGGGGGGGGGGCAACGCCCATCATTGACCGCTCTCTCCCATTGACCCCAAAAGTATAAAGAGACCAGGAGTACTAGCAGTGCATCAGAATCATCACAAGCGGCCCGGTTGTGGCGATACTTCGATGCATAACAGGCCAATGTTCTACACTAGGATCATCTCGCTTTGACCAAACACACATGCGCGCACACACCACTACCGCATCGCCGACCATCACAGCACGTGCACACGCAAGCGTCGTGGCCGTACTCGATTGCAGCGCACCCTGCTGCCATACCGGCATCTGCAGTGCACACGTGAGCGTCTTGATCGCACTCAATCGCAGCGCGTCCCTCTGCCCCGCCACCATCTGCTGCGCACACACGAGCGCCGCGGCCGCACTCGCTCGCAGCATGCCCGGCCGCCCTGCCGCCATCTGCCGCGCACATGTGCGCGCCGCGGCCGCACTTGAATGCAGCATGCGTTGCCGCCATGCCGCCATCTGCCGCGCACACGTGAGCGCCGCGGCCGCACTTTTACGCAGCGTGTGCTGCCGCTGTGCCGCCGTCTGCCGCGCACACGTGAGCGTCACGACCGCATTTGATCGCAGCGTGCACTGCCGCCCTGCCGCCATCTGCCGCGCACACGTGAGCGTCGCGGCCGCACTTGAACGCAGCGTGTGCTGCTGCTGTGCCGCCGTTTGCCGCGCACACGTGAGCAGCACGGTCGCACTTGCTCGCAGCGTGCGCTGCCGCCCTGCCGCCATCTGCCGCGCACATGTGAGCGTCGCGGCCGCACTTGAACGCAGCGTGTGCTGCCGCTGTGCCGCCATCTGCCGCGCTCACGTGAGCAGCACGGACGCACTTGCTCGCAGCGTGCGCTGCCGCCATGCCGCCATCTGCCGCGCACATGTGCGCGCCGTGGCCGCACTTGAATGCAGCGTGCGCTGCCACCCTGCCGCCATCTGCCGAGCACACGTGAGCGCCGCGGCCGCACTTTTGCGCAGCGTGTGCTGCCGCTGTGCCGCCGTCTGCCGCGCACACGTGAGCGTCACGGCCGCAATTGATCGCAGCGTGCACTGCCGCCCTGCCGCCATCTGCCGCGCATATGTGCGCGCCGCGGCCGCACTTGAACGCAGCGTGTGCTGCCGCTGTGTCGCCATCTGCCGCGCACACGTGAGCGCCGCGGCCGCACTTGAACACAGCACGCCCTGCCCCCCTGCCGCCATCTGCCGCGCACACATGTGTGCGCGCTGGTGTGTGTGCGTTGCGCGTTCGCGTGCGTATGAGCGTGCGTTGCGCGTTGTCTGCGTGGGCGTTGCCTGCGTGAGCGTGGGCGTCATGCATTGCACGCGCATACGCAGCATGCCTTGTGTGTGTGCGTGTGCGTCGTGCGTGTGTGCGCCGTATGTGTGTGCGTGTGCGTGCGTTGTGGTCTTGAGTGTGTGCGTGCACCTGTGTGCTAGCGTCTGCGTGTTCTCGTGCATGTGTGCCTGAGATGTGTGCATGCGTGTGCATCTTGCATGCGTGTGCACGTGCACGCGTGCAAATGTATGTATGCGTGCGTGTTTGTGTGCGGTAGTGGGGGGCGCAGAAAGTCCCCCCCAAGCACCATGCGGGTGCGCACAGCCGCAGTTGACCGGCATCCATGCTCCAGGTGCCTGCGGTGGGAAGACCAGGGGTGGACAGTGCGCGCTGCGAGGAGTGCAGGCGGCGGGCGTGAATGGGCAGGGTGTGTGTGGTGTGTGGGGGGGGGGGAGGAGCCAAGTGGGCAGACCCAGCCAGCAGTGCGGCGGCAGCCGCGCACAGCACGCTGGGTGCCGCAGCTGCCCGGCATCCATGCTCCAGGTGCCTGAGGTGGGGAGAGGATCGGGGCTGGGCAACGCGCGCTACGTGGAGCGCAGCGTGCGTGCGGGGGGCGCGTTGGGGGAAGAGCCCAATGGGCAGCCCCAGCGCCAGCCGCAAGCAGAGCGCTCGGCGCCGCAACTGCCCGCGGCGCCGCCCCCCCCCAGGTAGGGGAGCAGGTTCTAGAGGTGAGAGCCCCCTTCTGCTTCTGGTTTCTAGTTGTTTGTATTGTTAGAAGGTGGACTTTACATCAGATGAGAAGTGAAGGGACATACGCATGGCTAGCTGACGCATCCTTGTGGCGCTCCGAAAATGTTGTTGCGTGTGCCGTGCAGACTCATGCCCCGCTTCCGGCGTCACGTGCATCGCACTAGCCACGTGCATGCTAGCCTCGCTACGTCTGCAGCAGCGCAGAGAGGCGAAGGGACAGCACGACATGCTGCTGACGTGGCTGACGTGACGCTGTCCATACCGTCGAAGGCCGCAATGTAGCAGCTGCACGCTTTGCCGAAAACGCCGACGCTATGACCTACGCTAGGCCTCGCTGGTTCTCTCAGTTCCTGTTTCCGACCCGGGTGCGGCGAGGCGACGCGGATCTCGGAATCACGGACGCCTCTGTGAATTCTGCTGCAAACAGTCCCGATTCACTTCGTTCCTCGGGAACCTGCGTGCGCAGCAAGCGCTAGAGAGTCCCTCTCAGAAGGCAAAGAATACTCGGGAGCGGAGAGGGGCAATCTCTAGCTCCCAAACTGGCTCTCTCAAACCCCCTTCTGTCTGTGTGCCTCTTGCTCTCAGAACAGCCAGATACTCCTAAAACTAAACTAAACTGCGTTGGGTTGCGGGGTTGCCCTGGGTCATCACCTGCGGATTGTGTATGAAAGCTGATGTGCGATGGGGAAGGCATTGGCCAGCTCTCCCCTTCTTGAATGTGTGCTGGAGGGCCCTCCCCTACTTGTCTGTGTGCTAAAGGACTGGCCACGACAGCTGCCAGCCGCGCACCGTGCTGAGGGTCCACACCCACGCATTTGGATGTATGAAAAATTCTACTCCAAATCTGATTCTAATCAAATTCACCCATGTCGGCCCCATGATGCCGGCAGACGCTGGACTTTGCACGAGAGCCATGCCGCAGTGTGGCCTGTCACTCGCTGCTGCGGTGCCGCGTGGCCCGCATGGGAAACTCTTGGTGGAGTCTCGCGGCGACGCCTCATGCCCATGGCACGATTCTTCTCCGTGCGTGGTTTCGTACGACGGAGGGGCGGTGCGTGCGATGGCACCAATTTTCCCCGGCCTGGCCTCGCTCCTGCTCAAAGCACCAGGCGCGCAGACGCGCGACATCGGCGCCGCGCTAATGGGTGGGTCGTGGGTACGAGTATGGCGCGCGCTGTTTCTGCGCAGCGTGACGTGCGTGGGGCTTGCTCGCTTGCGCTTGAGCAGCATGCATGGTGCTTGCATGGGCGCGCGACATGCATGCTGTGCCGAGGGTCACTTCACCCCACGTGCATGCATGTGCAATTGCAGGAGCCGCGGCACGCGCGCCACTGCAGGCGCTGGACCAGAACGCGTGGGGAGGCCAGGGGCGGTCGGCGCCGCCTCTGCAGCAGGAGCAGCAGCAGCGCCGGCGGCAGCAGCAGCAGCTTCCCACCGATTGCCCAGGCTCCCAGGCAGGTGCGGGCGTCAGCCCTGCGGTGGCAATTTTGGCGACGCAGCAGCAGCAGCAGCAGACGCAGCGCCCCGTCGGTGCGAACGCGCCTGCCTCACAGCCGGCCATGACCAGTAGCCTTCCGTCGGTGTCGCACGCGCTGCCGCCGCCGCGCCTGTCGCCCCTGCCGCTCTACCAGCAGCAGCACCAGCGTCAGCACCAGGTGGGCAGCGACCACGGCCACCACACGCACGCCCCACAGCCGGGCAGCGTCGTTTACGAAACGTTTTTTGACGCAGTAGTGCCCTCCGGGCTGCTGCCACTGCGCGAGTCTCAGCACTGTGCGTGGCAGGCGACCGGCCTCGGCAGCGCTCCGCACGACATGGTGCCCGACACGGTGCTGGCTGTGAGCGAGCAGCAGCAGCAGCAGCAGCAGCAGATACAGCAGCAGCAGCAGCAGCTGGCGCTCGCGCACGCAGCGCCGCCAGGCTGGGCCTCCCCGGTCGGGGGCGTGGTCGCTGCGGACGCAGTCGTGGGCGCGTTGCCGCAGGAGCAGCAGGCGCACACTCTGCGTGCGTCCCAGGCGGCACGCCCCGCTGCCGTGGGGCCGTCGCCTGCTCCATCGCAGCCGCACCTGCACCCGCGGCTACCACCCGGCTTCCTGGGCTTCGATGAGACAGAGGCTCCCGAGTTTGCGCCTGCACGGCCAACGGCTCACCAAGGCGCGATGCTTGCTGTCGTCAGCCCTGCGCCGGGCGTGCATGGTGGCGGCTCCGCTGCGGCCGCTGCACCACCGCCTGGCTACGACCTCGACCTGGCACCGCGTCCTCACCCGAAGCAGCAGCAGCAGCAAGGGGCTGTGGTCCCTGCTCCGCCGCCAGGGTATGACCTCGACACGGCAGCAGCACCACACCCACAGCAGCAGCCGTTGGCCGCAGCGCAGCTGAGCCAGGCAACCGACTTTGACTACTTCCTGTCCGCGCCGAGCCAGCAGCCGCTGCTGCCGCCGCCGCAACAGCCAGCGCCGATGCACGTGTGCACGGCTGCCCCGGGCGCGCCTCCGCACCAGCACCAAGAGCAGCATCAGCAGCAGTGGCAGCCGCCGTGGCAGCAGGGCCAGCTGCAGGCTCAGCAGCAGCAGCAGAATCTGATGCCGCCTCCGCCCGTGCGGCAGCTACCCATTACCTCCCCGCCGCCTCAGCAGCAGCAGCCGCACCAGCAGCAGCCGATGTGGCAGCCTCCACCACAGCAGCAGCAGCAGCAGCAGCAGCCTGCATGGCAGCCTCCACAGCAGCAGCAGCAGCAGCAGCAGCAGCAGGGATACGGTGCCCCACCGCAGTGGCAGCAGCAGGGGTACGGCCCGCCGCCCCAGGAGCAGCAGCACAGCTGGCAGGTGCAGCAGCAGCAGCAGCAGCAGCATGGGCCACACGGCAGCTATGGCCAGCATGGTGGCGCACCGGCGGCGTGGGGTCAGCCAGGGTATGGCCCGGCCCAAGGGCAGGTGTCGCATGGCTACCAGGGCCCTTGGCAGGTGGGTCAGCAGATGGGTCCTTGCGTGTGCACATGCAAGCATTCGCAAACATCCACACGCGCGAGCGTGCGTGTGCGTAGGGCTCCAGACTAATATATATTAATATATGATTATATTTATATACAGTATTTTACTATTTTGATTTTGAGCCTAGTATAAATTGCTGGAAGGCCCCAAACGGCCACCCCGCAGTCTGCTGTTGTACGGGCATGCTCTGGTGGACATATGCAGGCCTTGGCTTGGCTAATCCAGCACCCCCCATGCACAGGACAAGCGCTAGGGGTGTATTTCTGTGTCCACACTATACTACCGCCACCACACGGGAAGGAGATCGCAGTTGCACACCACTTGCACCCAAAATCAGCCATATGCTACTCGACAGGTTGTTTTGTGCTCATCAAGGGCTTTCCAATGCTCCAAGTTTCATCTCGATCCAAGAAGGTTGGTTTCACCCCTTTTGAGGTGGCACTTAGCAAAACTCCGGCCCAAGGTCACCCTCAGGCATTGCGTCCAGCACACCCTTCGAGGGGAGTCAAATTTCCCATCTCACATTGAGTCCAGCTCACATAGACAACTGGCCCTGCGCAGCTTGTGACCTAGCCACTCCACATGCTGCCTACCAGCAAGGCCCAGGGTTGGGGAGGGGGGGAGGGGGGGGGCACCGTGCGCCACACCGCGCGCCACACCTGCCTGTTTTCTGCTTCTCTGTAATGCAAGCAATACCGAGTTTTGAAACGTCCCAAGGCCAGAGTTGCTTAAGAAGGTGTGATGAACACACCCACAAAGTTTCAGGTTCTTTCACCCAGCCAGTCAAAATATATTGTCTCTTTACCGTACAGGGCCTGAGCCTTCGCGGGGGGGTCAAAAAAATGATTGTTTAATCGCTCCGCAGGGATCGTTTTTCGACGATTTCGGTCGATTTGACGCCCCACATCGCGATTTTTGCGAGATTTTAATTGTTTCAGCTTCGCGGGGGCGTCCAAAACAATACTTACTCGCGAAGGCACAGGCCCTGTACGGTATATTAATATATATGATAAATACTGTATGATATTAATATAAAGTATCGTCAGAAAAAATATATTAGTATAATTTGGAGCCCTACGTGTGCGTACATACACACACACACACACACACACACACACACACACACACATACACACACACATACACACACACACACACACATGTGCACGCAATCGTGCGTGCGCTCACTGTACTCACAGACGCGTGTGTGCATGCTCACATCCCTACTTGCCGCAGGCTGGACCTCAGCAGCAGCAGCAACAGCGGGCAACAGCTGGGCCGAACCATGCCCCAGGCGCGCCCTGGGGTGGCGGCGGGCCAATTGGTGTGCAGCAGCAGGCTCTGTTCCGGCCAGTCGCAGGGGAGGCACCGCCAGGGGGCGCATTTGGCGGGTGGCAGCCGGATGGGCAGCAGCAGCAGCAGAATCCCATGGGGTCACAGAACTGGACAGCGAGCGCAGCCCCAGGCGGGCCGTGTTGGCCACCGTCTCAGCAGCAGCCGGGCTGGCAGCAGCAGCAGCAGCAACAGCAGCACCACCAGCAACCGTACGACCAGGCCCAGAGCTGGCGCCAACCGCCTCCCCACCAACCGCAGCCACCACAAGGCTCCAGGACCAACAATCAGGGTGGCTGGCAGCAGCAGGCAGGTGGCCCCAAGCAGCTGCAGGTGGCCCCCCAGCCGCAGCCCCCACGACAGTACCAGCAGCACCAGCAGCAGCTCCAAAGCTTCGCCCAAAGCCCGGGCGCTCAGCAGCAGCAGCAGCAGCAGCAGCAGCAGGCGTGGCAGCAGCAGCAGCAGCACCAGCATGGGCCGGGTGGGCAGCAGGGTGGGCCCCCGGCTGCGCGGCAGCTGACGCCACCGCCGCCGGGCATGCGGCAGCAGCCCAGCGCTCCCGTCGCCAGCCCCAGGCCCCCAGGCTCAACAGCAACCCCAGGTCCGTCTCCATCTGCCCACGCGGGGGCGTCGGCAGGAGGAGGAGGCCGTGGTGGCGGCGGCAGCGGCGGCGGCGCCATGGTTCAGCTGCACTCCGCCACCGGCGAGACGCACCGCGTGCCCGCCAAGTCGGCCGGCATCGCAGCCGAGCTGCTCGCGATCATGCAGGGCAAGGACGCGCCTGCGCCTGGCGCGCGCGCGGACGCCGACGCAGCGTTGCGCGCTGGCGGCAGCAGCAGCGCCCGCCCCCAGGGGTTCAAAGGCCTGCTACCCAAGCCCGACAGGCCGCTGCACGCGAGCTACCGCCTGCCGGGCAGTGCGCCCCCCACGGCGGTGGGCCATGGCTGTGCGGGTGACGGCAGCGCAGCAGCAGCTGCGGGCGGTGGTACAGGGTTCCAGACGGGAGGCGGCCGCGCTGTGGCGATCTCGGACGCGGCGCGTACTTGCGCCGCGGCGATGATGGCCGTCACGGAGAGCAGCCGCCAGGAGGAGCATGCAGAGGAGGCGGAGGCTGCGGGCGGCGGTGCGGGTTTCCATATGGGAGGCGGCCTGCCGGTCACCATCAGCAACGTAGCGATGGGTCTCGCTGCGACGATGATGGCCGACGCTGGCGGCGCAGGTGCTGCACGCCCGCTGCCCCACTCTGAAGGCCCTGGCGGCAGCACGCCTGGCTTTGCGTCGGGGCGGCAAGCGGCGCCCGGCCGCACGCCCAGCACCAGCCGCTTCGTGCAGCTCACGTCCGACACCGGCGCCGTGCACCGCCTGCCTGCGCAGGCGGCGGGGCTCGGCGCGGAGCTGCTGGCCATCCTGCATGGAAAGGACGGGGCGCCGCCCGGCCAGCCCGCCGACTCAGGCGGATCCGGATCCGGCGAGATCAGGCGCAAGGGACTGCTCCCAAAGGCGGACCGGCCGCTGCACGCGAGCTATCGCAAGCCTTCCACGCTGGCAGAAGCTCGCCTGAGCGGCAGCGGATCCTCCGCTCCTAGCCCAGTGCCCTATCCACAACCCTCTGTGAGTGTGCCGGCGCAGGTGCTCGGCGCTGTGGCGCAGCCGCCATCATCAGAGCAGCCGCCACGCTCGGCGCAGCCTGCCGACCCAGCTGCTGTACCTGGCTACGTGACACCGGCCGCATCGGATGCCGCCGAGGCGCAGCCAGCGGCAGCGACAGCGGCCATGCCAGCGGCACGTCCGGCTGCGCCAGCAGCCTCATCCGCGCCCTCATCCGCGCCACCAGCCGCGCCAGCGGCAGCAGCGCCCGTCGGCATCGCCAAGCTCACGACCTTGTCTGGCGCCACGTTCACCTTCCCCGCCAAGGCGGCCGGCCTCGCGGCAGACATCCTCGCCATCCTTGCTGGCCACGACACGCCCACCACGTCTGGCAGCGGTGCAGACACGCCCGGAGGCACCGCAGAGCAGGGGTCTGGCGACGGAAGGCGCATGAGCGGAAAGGCGCGGCTGCCGAAGCCGGACAAACCGCTGCACGCGGGATACCGTCTGCCCTCGACCCACCGTCTCGCTGGCAGGGTCTCTGGCGCTGGAGCGCCGCCTGCGCCGAGCTCCTCTGCCGACGCGGCAGCAGCAGCAGCAGCAGCAGCAGCAGCAGCGCCAGTTGTGCCAGCGGAGGCGGAGCGCGAGGGTGCGAGTGCGGCACGCGAGCTGCCAGCGGGTGGTGTCAGCGGTGCTGGCGCACAGCCGGGCGGCGCCGAGGCGGTGCAGTTCACCGCAGGCGGTGGCGGGCAGGTGCCAATTTGGGAGCGGGCACCCGCAGCTGTGAGCACGATGACTGGGCCGCAGGGCAGTGCAGCGCCGGGCGGTGGCGGCACGGAGCACGGCGGTGTCACAGCAGATGCTGCTGCTTCCGAACCTGCCGCACCTGCAGGGGAGGCGCTGTTCTCAACTGCGGCGAACGGAGGCAGCGCGCCGCTGTCGTCAGATGAGGCGCTTTCGCCTGCACATGCCGTGAGGGCGCGCGCCGACGCGCCCGAGCACGGCGTGCGGGCTGCAGGCGGGGAGTGCGATGACAGTCCGCAGGCAAAGCGGCACAAGGGGGACAGCAGCAGCAGCAGCAGCAGCAGCAGCAGCGATGTGAGTCCCAGCGGGGCCCCTCCTGACACTGGCGCTGCTGCCGGAGGCGCTGCCGCCGCGGCTGTGGGTGCGGAGCAGAGCCAGCAGCAGCCTGAGCCGATGCAGGGCGTCGTCCACGCCCCTGCCTCCGCGGCGTCCGACCCACATGCAGCAGCCGGCGCGCAGCGCACCAGTGGCAGCAGCTGCGAGACTGGGGCGCTTGCCGTGGGCACAGAGGGCCACCTACAGCAGGAGCAGGCGCTCGCGGGGGGCGGTGCTCCTGCGGCGGGCTTCGCAGGGTTCCAGACGGGTGGCGGCCGCGCGGTCGCGATCTCGGACGCGGCGATGACTCGCGCCGCGGCGATGATGGCCGTCACAGAGAGCCGCCGCCAGGAGGGACAGGCGGTTGCGCCTGCGGTGGGCGGGTCGCTGTTCCAGACGGGGGGCGGCCGCCCGGTCGCAATCTCCGCCGCGGCGCTCACTCGTGGCGCGGCGATGATGGCTGCCACAGAGAGTGGTGCTGGCCCTCCTGCAGCGGGTGGTGCGCCTGCGCCCGCGGGCGGTTCGCTGTTCCAGACGGGAGGCGGCCGCCCGGTCGCAATCTCCGCTGCGGCGCTCACTCGTGGCGCGGCGATGATGGCTGCCACAGACAGTGCGGGTCCTCCTCCTGCAGCGGGTGATGCGCCTGCGCCTGCGCCCGCGGGCAGTTCGCTGTTCCAGACGGGAGGCGGGCGCCCGGTCGCAATCTCCGCCGCGGCCCTCGCCAAGGCTGCAGCGGTGATGGCAGGCTGCGGCCCAGCAGCCACTGAGGGCGCTGCTGCGCCGGCGCCACTTGGCAGGCGCCACCTGCCAGCCGCAGGCGCCCCCGCACCGGCACCGGCAGACGCTGCGCCGCCGTCGCTGCCGCTGCCTGCCGCGCAGCCGCAGCCGCAGCAGCCACGCGAGCCGTCGTCGTTCCAGACTGCAGGCGGGTCTGCGGTCGCAATCTCTGATGCGGCGCTCGCAAAAGCGCGATCCATGATGCAGGCGCAGCAGGCAGAGCCGGCTGCTGGCACTCAGACGGTGCTGCAGGCGGTGGGTCCAGCTGCCGACGCAGCGGCGGGCTTGGATGGGGGCGCCACAGCAGCAGCAGCAGCAGTGCAGGCCATAGAGACAGAGGCCCCAGTGCCCGGCTCCTTGACTGACGCTGCTTTGGCCGCTGCTGTCACAGCCCTGAGCACAGCCCACGCCGACACCAGGACGCCTGCTCCCAGCCCAGCCCCGCCAATGGCGTCCGCTCGCAGGCCCCCGATGGCCAGCCCCGCCCCGGGCGCGTGCGTGACCCCAGGCCCCGGCTGCACGGCCACGACGCCTGCGCCCTGGATTGGAGACAGTGGAGGCGCAGCGCCCGGCAGCGCGACGGCAGAGCAGGCGCAGGGTTCGCGGCAGCGCGGCGGGAAGGGCCCCAGGGGGCGTGCTCGGTTCATGAGCCCGCGGTCCACCGGCGGCGGCAAGCATCCGCTGGCGTGCGTGCCTGATGGTGAGTCCTGGGTCTGGGTTGGCGACAAGCACACGCCCTCACGCGTACGCACATGCTCACACATGCAAACACTCGCACACGCTCATCAGACCAGGCAAGCACACGTACGGCGGGGAGTCCTGGGTTGGGATTAGGGTCACCCTTCTGTCCAGATTGTTGCATGAGTGAATCGTGCTAGTGGTGCTGGCAATGTTACAGAGGTCACAGCACGAGCGCGACGACGTGCCACCCATGCACCATGCACCCATTCGCACACGCACGCTGTGCTCCCTCGACCCTCGTGAGCACGTGCGTGGCAGCCTAGATGCAGTAATCTAGCTAGTGGCTCACGCACGCGCGCAACTGCGCCCTGCTGCTGGCTGCTGCGCGCAGAGCAGGCCAAGAGGGCCAAGCCTGACGACGATGCATGCGGCGCGAGGCTCAGGGGCGTGCCGATGCGGGAGTACTGGGGCCTGGCAGGCGTTGCGGCGGCGGCAGCGCCAACAACGCCGGCAGCAGCATGTGCAGCGGCTGTGCCGGGGGCGTGGCTGGGTGCATCCCTGCAGCCGACCAGCCCGCCCGGCGCGGCGCAGCTTCAGGCAGCGCAGCAGCTGCAGGCAGCGCTCTTGGTCACGCCCGACACCGCGGTCGCGTTCACGTTTGACGCAGCGGCTGCGGGCGTGCCGCATGCTGCGGTTCCCCCAGCCGGCGACGCCATGCCCGCAGCCGGCGCCACTGCGCCAATGGCTGGTGGCAATGGCAGTGGCATCGGTAGTGGCGGCAGCGGCAGTGATGCCGGCAGCGGGTGCAAGCCCGGGAGGCTGGGCTGGCGCCAGGCGCGCATGCAGCTGCTCAAGACGGTGCGTTTGTGTGTTGTGCGTGTTGTGTGTGCGTGTGTTGTGCGTGCGTGTTGTTTGCGCACGTGTTGCGTGCGTGCGTGCGTGTTGTGTGTGTGCGTAAGTTGCGTGCTGTTTGCTGTTTTGTTTGTGCGTGTGTGTGTGCGTTGTGTGTCACAAGCAGATGCTCGTGCTCGTGGGGCGCCCGTGCACTGATGATGATAGATGTTACAGTCAGGGACACCTCTAAAGGCGTTTATAAGACCGTGCCCCGCGCGTGGATCCCGATCACCTTGATGAGTTGGCTGGCTTCTGGTGGTAGGTCACCCCCAGTATGCAAAGAGCGTCTACTAGCACTAGCACGTGTGTGCATTGGGGCATCCCCGCCCTCTGCCATGCACCACCTCTTGTGCCTCGCCTGTGGCACGTGTGCTGCAGCCCGCCGCCATGCCCTCTTCCCACGCGCACGCGCGGCAACCAACGCCAGTAAGATAAACAGTAACAGTCACAGCAAAGACTACCTTCTAGTCCTAGCCAGTACCGCTGCCTAGACACAAGTCCAGTTCTGGCCCTTACAATCACTTGTGAGCGACGGTAGCTGCCAGCTGGCTGCCAAATCCAATGCAAGTGCAACCCTCGGCACACCTTGCCATCTCCCACATCCAACTGCCGTTGCATTCTGCCATTTCCTCACATACAGCTCATGCCCGCCCCCATGCGCACTCTCGCGTGCACACGCAGGGCGCCCGCCCGTCTATCGCGAACAACGCATGGGTCGCCCCACCTACAGCATACACGATCTATGCTGCCTGCCACCGCTGCCTGCACCATGCTGCTGCCCTCATGCACGCTCCCTCTCCTCACGCGCTCACGCAGGGCGCCCGTTCGTCCATCGTGGACGACGCATGGGTCGCCCCACCCACAACCAACACAATGCTGCCACCGCTGCCTGCCCCATGCTGCTGCCCTCATGCGTGCTCCCTCTCCTCACGTCCACACGCAGAGCGCCCACCCGTCCATTGTGACCGACGCATGGGTCGCCTCACCTACAACAAGCACAATCTATGCTGTCACCGCTGCCTGCCCCATGCTGCCACCCTCATGTGCGCTCCCTCTTCTCACGTGCACATGCAGGGCGCCCGCCCATCAATCGCGACCGACGCATGGGTCGCCAACCATTACCGCTGGGTGGTGTGGAAGCTCGCAGCGTACGCGCGCGTGTTCCACGCCCAGTGTGCTGCTTCTGGAAGCAGCGCTGGCGCTGGTGCTGCTGGCTATGCTGCTGGCACTTCTGCTGCCGCTGACTATGCTGCCGGCACCTCTGCTGCTGCTGGCTATTCTGCTGGCGCCTCTGCTGGAGCCTCTGCTGGCGCCTCTGCTGGCGCCTCTGCTGGCACCTCTGCTGGCGCTGGCACTGCTGGCGCCGGCTATGCTCCCGGCGCCTCTGCTGGCGCTGCTCTCAGCACCGCTGCTGGCTCTGCCGCTGGCACTACCCCTGGACCCACCGCCACTGCTGCCGCTGGCGCTATTGCCGCCGGCCCGCTGAGCTGGGGGAACGTGGTGGAGCAGCTGCGGCACAGGTGGGCACCGAAGCCGCGAATACATGGCAAGGTCAGAGTGTACAGCCCTGAGTGGAGGAGTTGCTTTTCAGCCTAGGATTCCACCACGCCGTCAAAATGCGGTGCACAGGTGCCTGTGGCGTCTGATGGTGGATGGCTTGCGATTGAGGAGAATGGCTACCACGTACCGAATGTGAATGCTTCACGTTCATTCGTCAATGACGTGATCGTTGACCAGAAGAAGCAGCTGGCTATAAGTCACATCATTGTTTTACGGTAGTATGCACAATTATGGTTTAGGGTTTTCAAGTGCCATTATGCGCCCCGGCACGGGGGAGGCGGCGGCTGAGGTGATCGCATGGCTGGTCCGCCGCTCGACGGCGCGGCGGTAGAGAGACGAGCTGAGACGGAGACAGAGACAGGAACAGAGACAGGAGTCTGATGGGTTTGTGGTGGGAATACACTCATATGGGGAACACAGACCTAGGAGCCCACATCCCCAACGCCCGAGACGGCGCCTCAGCCGCCTCGATCGGCGCGTCTGTGGCGCGCCTACCCTACCACAGCCCCAACGTCTGATCCGCGCAAGTGAATGCGGTCATAACGCCTCAGGCGGTCCGGGGTGCGCCTCAGGTGGTGGTGGGCGCCCAAGGCGGCCGGGGTGACGCCCGAGGCGGTCGGGGTGACGCCTTAGGCGCCTGAGGCGATCAGGGGTGCGCCTCAGGCGGCGCCTCAGGCGATCGGCGCGCCTCAGGCGCAGCCTGATCCGCGCAAGTGAATGCGCTGCCTGAGGCGCCGCCTCAGGCGTTAGGAATGTGGTGGGTCTGTGGCACGCCTGTGGCGGGTTCGACCGCCTGGGTCTGCGCGCCTCAGGCGTTGAGCACGTGGCGGAGCAGCTGGGGCACAGGTGGGCAGCCTAGAGTGTGGGTGGCGCTACCGTGGCGCTACCTGTTTCGTTGGCAGGTCTCCAGGACTGTTTTCTCCAAGTCCTGCTGTACGTTTAGAATCATGCGTGTGATGATGATGATGATGATCATGATCATGATCATGATAATGATGGTGGATTTTACACTCGTGTGTGACGCACCTACCGGCAGCGTATTCGACCTTGCTCGGCGTATAACGCCCGGGCGCTACAGACGAGTGGCTGGCTACTGGTGGTGGGGGGCTAGTGGGTCGGGGCTTGACCTAGACAGGGCACTCGGCCTCCAGATCTGAATCCTCCCCGGGAGGGGACGTGTGATGACTGCAAGAATTGGATTGTAAACTCAACATCATGAAGCACATTCCTGGAAGGACAGCTTAGTGGAACACGCTAGTAGCTGGGCCAACCTACCCCCCCCCCCCCAAGTTCCCCTCAACTCCCAAGCACCCCGAGCACCCCGAGCACCCACCTGAGCCCCACCCCATCACACGCATTCGCGCAGGCACGACCGCGAGCTCCGCGGGCACCGCTCAGCGCTGCGCCTCGTCTCTGAGCAGGTGCGGCTTTGTTCGGGTTGAAGGTGACGCCTGGCACAGTGTGTGTGTGTGTGTGTGTTTGTGTGTGTGTGTGTGTGTGTGTTTATGTGTGAGTGTGTGTGTTTGTGGTCAAGTAAGGCGTAGCTCATCTCAACAAGAGAGGGATGTTCAGTCCAACCTTGGTCCCTGCATGCACGGCACCGCCCCCCACCCACCGACACGCTTCCCATCGCGCAAATGTTTCTATTTTTTATTGGGTCAACCCGCATGTGCACAGCATTAGCAGCCGCAGCAGACCAGATGCAGATGCTTCGTCAGCCTACCCCGCTTGTACACGCGCCCCGCAGGACGCGCCGGCGTCACTTCCGGTGCATGCGTGTGTAGCAACAGCAACAGACCAGATGCAGATGCTTCGTGCGCCTTACCCGCTTGTGCATGTATCCTCGCTACGCGCAGGATGCGCCGGCGTCGCTGCCCTGGTGGAGTTTTTAATGCTTCGTTAGCCCACCCCGCGTTGGCATGTGCCCTCACACGCGCAGGACGCACCGGCATCGCTGCCCATGGTCCTGTGCGTTGCCGGCGTGCACTCACCAACAGAGCAGCAGCAGCCTAACCCTAAAATCGTCAGCCTAGCCCGCGTGTGCACGCGCCCTGCAGGACGCGCTGACGTCACTGCCCATGGTGCTGCGTGCACGTGTGTATAGCAGCTGCAGCAGCAGCAGACCAGATGCAGATGCTTCGTGAGCCTAACCCGCTATTGCACGTGCCCTGCAGGACGCGCTGGCGTCACTGCCCATGGTGCTGCGTGCACGTATGTGTAGCAGCAGCAGCAGACCAGATGCAGATGCTTCGTCAGCCCAACCCGCGTGCGCGCGTGTGTGCCCTCACTACGCACAGGAGGAATCCTTGTCGTTGCCCATGGTGCAGTATTTATTATTCTGACAGCACACGTGTGCACAGCAGCAGACCAGATGCAAACGTTTCGCGAGCCCAACCCGCGTGTGCATGTGCTTTCACTACGTGCAGGATGCGCCGGCGTCGCTTCCCATGGTGCTGTGCGTTGCTGGCGTGCACGCGCCAACACAGCAGCATCAGTAGCAGCAAAGCATCTGAATATGAATGAGAAGCAGATGCTTGGTTAGTCTCACCCTCTTGTGCATGTGCCCTCGCTACGCGCAGGACGCGCCGGCGTCGCTGCCCATGGTGCTGTGCGTGGCTGGCATGCACGCGCCAACACAGCAGCAGCAGCAGCAGCAACAGGGGGGTGGAGGTGCAGTGTGGACGCTTAACCTGACTGACGGATGGTACTCCCTGCCCGCGGTGGTGGACGGCCCCCTGGGGGAACTGCTGAGCCAGGGGCGCATCCAGGTGCGGGGTTGGGTTGGGGCTTGGGTTCAAGCCTCTGAGCTGGTTTGGGTGCATCACAGGTGTGGTGGTGATGCCTGCCCGCGGTGGTGGACGGCCCCCTGAGGGAGCTGCTGAGCCAGGGGCGCATCCAGGTGTGTGTTTTGGTGGGGAGGGGGTAATACCTATAGGTAGCCTCTACCTGGTACCCTGATGATAACAATGAAGCTGCAGGAGCACATGGCATGCTACTTCCTGCCCTGCCAGCCAGGGGGTGCGCATGCAGGTGGGGTGGTCATGGGGAGCACTGCTTTGTTCGTTGGGGGGTTCTGTTACCGCAGGGGCGCGTGGAAGCAGCCGCCACAACTCCCCCCCCCTAAACCCTGCCACACAACCCCAATCACAGGTCGGCTCAAAGCTCACTGTGGCAGCCGCCTCGTTCGGGCCCGCCGGCCCGCCGCCTCTCCCCCCCCCCCACCCACCTCTTACCCACCACCCCCCCCATCACGGGGGTCGGCACAAAGCTCGCTGTGGCAGCCCCCTCGTTCGGGCCTGCCGGCCCGCCGCCCCCCCCACACACACACACACACGCACACTCACCCTCACCCCCCCCACCCACCCCCCCCCCAACCACAGGTCGGCTCAAAGCTCGCTGTGGCAGCCGCCTCGTTCGGGCACTGGCCCCCCTCCCCCCCCCCCCTCTTACCCACCTCCCAACCCAACCCCAACCCCAACCCGAAACACAGGTCGGCTCAAAAGCTCTCAATGCTCTCAGTGCTCTCAATCGCAGACGCCTCGTTGGGGCCCGCCGACCCGCCGTCCCCCCCCCCGCACACACACACACTCCCTCACTCACCCTCCCACCCCCCACACCCTCCCCCACTCACCCTCCCACCCCCACTCACACCCAACCCGACACACAGGACGGCTCAAAGCTCTCTGTTGCAGCCGCCTCGTTCGGCCCCACCGGCCTGCCCTTCCACCACCCCACCCCCATTCACACCCCACACACCCCACACACCTCACACCAGACCACCCAAGCACAGACCTAATATGCCAACGTTGGTGCCTCACAGACTGTTACATCGACCCCCACCCACTCACCCACCCTCACCCCAATCTCAGGTCGGCTCAAAGCTTGCTGTCGCAGCGGCCTCGTTCGGGCCCGCCGGTCTGCCGCCCCCCCCCCCCACACACACTTCACCACTCAACATCCCCCTAATCCCAACCCCACCCCCACCCCACACACAACCCCAAACACAGGTCGGCTCAAAGCTCTCAATCGCAGCGGCCTCGTTTGGGCCCGCCGGCCCGCCCCCACACCCCCCACACTCCACACCCCACCACCAACCACAAACAAATGCCTAATACGCCAACGTTGGTGCCTCACAGACTGTCGCATCGACCCCCGCCCACTCACCCCCCCCCACCCCAATCACAGGTCGGCTCAAAGCTCTCTGTGGCAGCCGCCTCGTTCGGGCCCGCCGGCCCGCCGCCGCCCCCCTCTCCCCCCCACACACACTAACCCTCCCACCACCTCGACCCCCACACACCCCACCCAAATCACAGGTCGGCTCAAAGCTCTCTGTGGCAGCCGGCTCGTTCGGGCCCGCCGGCCCGCCGCTGCCCCCCTCTCCCCCCCCCACACACACCCTCACCCTCCCCCACCCACCCCCACCCCCACCCCCACCCAATGACAGTTCGGCTCAAAGCTCGCTGTGGCGGCCGCCTCGTTCGGGCCCACCGGCCCGCCGGCCCCCCCCTCCGAAGGGAGTCCTCGTTGGCCGCCTGACCTCTACCCACCACTCACCCCCCCACCTCCCACCCCCATCCCCAACCCCAATCACAGGTCGGCTCAAAACTCGCTGTGGCAGCGGCCTCGTTCGGGCCCGCCGGCCCGCCGCCGCCAGCGCCGCCCCTCGATGCCGCGGCAGCAAAGCCTCCGCGTCCGCTCGTTCTGACCTACAACGGCACTTCGCCCGCGGTGCGTGCCGATTGGGTGCCCTCACCCACCCCCACACCCACACGCACACGCTCGAAACTCGCTGCCTGGTGGTCGACCTGATTGCCGCCTTTTAAGTGATTCAGCTGTGCCTCGTTCTGACCTACAACGGCACTTCGCCAACGGTACGCACAGCCTCAAATCCCAACTTGCATCCCTACTAGAATTGGAATGGTGCGCGTTCAAAGTTATAACTTGGCAAGCCGCGGCAGCCTTCGTGCCCGCTCGGTCTGACCTACAACGGCACTTCGCCCGCGGTGCGCATTGCCCTCTGTACTGCCTTCTACCCCAAACCTGACGCTAGGCTGCTACGTAGTTGGGCACGCTTGAGGCTGCGGAGCCCCCGCGCCCGCTTGTTCTGACCTACAACGGCACTTCGCCCGAGGTGCGCAGTGCCGTCCTGCCTTCTACCCCAAACCTGAAGCTAGGGGTGCTTCTTAATCTGGCTCGCGCTTTGGCTCCTAGCCGCCAACCTGCTTGTTCTGACTTACAACGGCACTTCGCCCGCGGTGCGTGTCGATTGGGTGCAGCCGCAGCCTAGATGCCTACTTAAAGTGGTTTGGCTCAGCCCCATGCTACTTACCTAGATGCC
Source organism: Chlamydomonas sp. UWO 241 (assembly GCA_016618255.1). Taxonomy (NCBI): domain Eukaryota; kingdom Viridiplantae; phylum Chlorophyta; class Chlorophyceae; order Chlamydomonadales; family Chlamydomonadaceae; genus Chlamydomonas; species Chlamydomonas priscui. The sequence goes on from VFSX01000119.1 coordinate 298,846, forward strand.
TCCCAGGGGCCCACATATATAGCTGAAACGGTGCACGTTTATTGCGCTGGCGCGGCAGCGAAGCCTCCGTGCCCGCTCGTGCTGACCTACAACGGCACATCGCCCGCGGTGCATGCCTCATCAATTAGAGCCTAGATGCCTACCAAAAATGGCTGTTAGCCCCACAGCCCCTCTTGCTTGCCGACCGATGCACACCGGCTAACCCATCAATGTACCCACAACTGTTTGCAGGCTTGGGATGCATCGCTGGGTCTGGCTGCCGCGCGAACGCCCGTCACACTACGGCACCTGTCCCTGGTGAACCCTCAAGGAGGGCTGGTCCCACACATGGTGGTGACTGTGCAGGTGTGTGGAGGGTGTGGGGTGTGGAGGGTGTGTGGCCATGCGGCACCTGTCCCTGGTGAATCCTCAAGGAGGGCTGGTCCCGCACATGGTGGTGACTGTGCAGGTGTGTGGAGGGTGTGAGGTGTGGAGGGTGTGGAGGGTGTGGGGTGTGGAGGGTGTGGCGATGCGGCACCTGTCCCTGGTGAACCCTCAAGGAGGACTGGTCCCACACATGGTTGTGACTGTGTAGGTGTGTGGAGGGTGTGGGGTGTGGAGGGTGTGGGGTGTGGAGGGTGTGGGGTGGGGAGGGTGTGGGGTGGGGAGGGTGGGGAGGCATGTGGTTGGCTGGCGCAAGGAGGGCTGGTCCCACACATGGTGGTGACTGTGCAGGTGTGGAGGGTGTGGAGGGTGTGCAGAGTGTGGGGTGGGGAGGGTGTGCAGCGATGTGGTAGCTGCGTTGCTGGTGCATGCGCATGAGGGGGGGGGAGGGGGGCTCCACGCGGTGGTGACTGGACAGGTGTGAGGGGTGTGGAGGGTGTGGAGGGTGTGGAGGGTGTGCAGCCGTGTGGTTGGCTGGCACAAGGGGCTCTGGTCCCACACATGGTGGTGGCTGTGCAGGTGTGTGGAGGGTGTGGAGGGTGTGGAGAGTGTGCAGCCATGTTCCAGCTGTGTCCCTGGTGCACCCGCAAGGAGGGCTGGTCCCACACGTGGTGGTGACTGTGCAGGTGTCGAGGGTGTAGATGATGAGAGTTTTACAATCCACTGCCGGCGGTCACACGTTCGGTTCCAAAGCTCTAGCGGGACTTAAGAGAGTAGGCACGAGGCCCACCAAAAAGGTCGAGCTACAAAAGTAGCCCACGGTAGCGCAACCCACGTAGTGGCGGGCGCCAAGCAAGCAGCACCACAGTGCAGGCTCCATACCCAACCCCTCCAGTGGCCGGAGGGCGGGCCCAAGGTATAAAACCATGAAGGGACCAGAAAGCCCTCCCCCAAACCACTGGAAGCGGGGCTGGTAGCACACCCGCCGCAGCACTCTACCCAGCGACCACACCGCACCCGCCACCGCACGCGTGTGGCGCCACCTCCCCTTCAAAAACACCCACAGAGGGGATGCAACTAGCAAACAGGTGCAGCCACCCGCTCGCCGTCAACCACGAGGCGCGCGCGGTGGAACTGCGCCTGCTTGCCCGCAGCCTTGGCGGCGACGAAAGCGGGCCACAGCGCCTGGTGGCGCGCCTCCTCGCGGTCACTGAGGACGTCGAAGACCACAGCCGACGGGTCCAGTTGGCGCAGCAGGAAGCGCCAGCGCACAACGGTGTCGGCCACGGCGTCAGACGACACGGTGAAGAGCACACGCAGCACGCCGCCCCGGCGCGGCTCCACACCAATGCCCCCGGCGGCAGGCTTGGCGTTGAGGAACGACGCGGACAAGACGCCGCCACCAGCCGGCTCCACCCGGCCACAGTGGTCATGCACGAAGCGCACGAGATCCGTAGCCAGGCGGACGGGCAGGCTGATGCCGCCCTCTGCCGCTGCAGCGACCCGCACAGCCGCCTCCGCCGCCACCTCCACCTCGTCAGGGCAGCCGCGGAGCACCCCGTCTCGCCACGGGTCACCACGGCTCGCGATGAGCCAAGTGGCGGTTGCCAATGGGATGGACAGCACGTGGCTGCGGCGCAGCGACGTGTCGCCCACATGCGCAGGCAGCCCCCCCGACGGCGGGGGCCATGCGCAGATGCGGCTTGCGCGGCGCCCGCCGCAGCAAGCCGCTCCGCCGTCGGCGCGCCCGCCACCGACGCCACAGGGGCGGCAGCAGCAGCGGGCCGGGCAGGCTGAGCAGCCTTGGCAGCAGGCGCCGTGCGGGGCGCACTGTGGGCCGCATGCGGCACTGCATGCGGCTTCTGCATGGGCGCCCCGGGGACGCGGCTCATCAGGAGGAGGCAAACCAGGTCCACCAGGGACGCAATCTGTTGCGCCTGCACCTGCACCACAGCGAGCACCCCCGATAGGGGGCCGCTGCTGTGGCCGGCGTCGGCAATCTGTGTAGCGCCCACATGCGTCGGCGCATTCTGTGGCTGAGCGCGCGCGCTTGCCTCCCTGTCCACCAGCCCGCTTACCAGGCCTCTGAGGTCGTCCACCACGGCGCTGAGGGCGCGGATGGCGTCTGTGGTGTCGGCCGAGGCCGAAATGTGGTTGCTGGCGCCTCCATGCAGATGTTGCGCAGATGCCTCGGCGTCTATGGCCGCCCCCGGCGCCCCAGGAAGCGCCAGAAGTGTTGAGGGTGTTGGGTGTGGGGTGGGGAGGGTGTGCAGCCATGTTCCAGCTGTGTCCCAGGTGCGCGCGCAAGGAGGGTTGGTGCCACAAATGGTGGTGACTGTGCAGGTGTGTGGAGGGTGTGGAGGGTGTGGAGGGTGTGGGGTGTGAAGAGTGTGCAGCCATGTTCCAGCTGTGTCCCTTATGCACGCTCAAGGAGACCTGGTCCCACACATGGTGGTGACTGTGCAGGTGTGTGGAGGGTGTGGATGGTGTGGGGTGTGAAGAGTGTGCAGCCATGTTCCAGCTGTTTCCCTGGTGCACGCTCAAGGAGGGCTGGTCCCACACATGGTGGTGACTGTGCAGGTGTGTGGAGGGTGTGGAGGGTGTGGAGGGTGTGGGGTGGGGAGGGTCTGCAGCCATGTTCCAGCTGTGTCCCAGGTGCGCGCTCAAGGAGAGCTGGTGCCACACATGGTGTTGACTGTGCAGGTGTGTGGAGGGTGTGGAGGGTGTGGGGTGTGAAGAGTGTGGAGCCATGTTCCAGCTGTGTCCCTGGTGCACGCTCAAGGAGGGCTGGTCCCATACATGGTGGTGACTGTGCAGGTGTGGAGGGTGTGGGGTGCGGAGGGTGTGGGGCTGCTCGTCTGCCGCCTGGTGTGGAGGGTGTAGAGGGTGTGGGGCTAGCTGTGCCTCTGGTGCACGCGCAAGGGGGGGCTGGTCCCACATCTGGGGGTGACTGTGCAGGTGTGTGGAGGGTGTGGAGGGTGTGGAGGGTATGGAGGGTGTGAAGAGTTTGTGGCCATGCGGCACCTGTCCCTGGTGCACGCTCAAGGAGGGCTGATCCCACACATGTGGTGGTGACTGTGCAGGTGTGGGTTGTGGAGGGTGTGGGTTGTGGAGGGTGTGGGGCTAGCTGTGCCTCGGTGCACGCGCAAGGGGGGCTGGTCCCACACATGGTGGTGACTGTGCAGGTGTGTGGAGGGCGTGGGGTGTGAAGGGTGGGCGCGCACGTGTGTGTGCACACACACACACACACACACACACACGCACGCACGCACACACACACGTGGGGCTCCAGAATGCACAGCACGCATATCTGAATCACTCTCCACACCACTCGACACTCCACACAAACAGGCGCGCTGTATGCTGACGTCTTCTGAGTGCGTCGCCCGGGCACACACACACACACACACACACACACACGCACGTGGGGATCCAGAATGCGAAGCACGCATCTCCCACTCACTCTCCGCACCACTCCACACAAACAGGCGCACGACGCTGACGTCTTCTGGGTGTGGCGCCTGGACGGGGGCTCCGCACGCGCACACACACACACACACACACACACACACACATAAACACACACACACACACACACACACACACGTTGGGGCTCCGGAATGTACAACATGCATCTCTGACTCACTCCCAATCCCACTCCACACTCTAACCAAATGCCACACGCCACACAAGCAGGCACGCTACGCTGACGTCTTCTGGGTGCGGCGCCCGGGCGGTGGCTCCGCAATGCGCTCCAAGCGTGGGGCGGCAGAGGCGGCAAAGGAGTGGGAGGTGCTTACACACACGTGGGTACTATCCTAGGGTTTTGGGGGGTTACAGGTTAAGGGTTTTAGGGTGAAGGGTGAAGGGCTTGTTGCGGTTTAGGGTTTCCAGCACAGGCAGGGGGGCGGGGGCATGCGGTATGCGCAGGCAGCGGCGGCGAAGGAGTGGGGGCTCTTGCACACACGTGGGTATTATTCGAGGGTTTCCTAGTTCGGGGTTCTAGGGTTTAGGGCAAGGCTTATCACGCGCACACACCCTTTTACAGGGCACACTCAGAGGTTGCAGCAGAGGTAAAAATCATATGAGGAGCCCCCCACCACCACACACACACATGCAGACACACACACAGACACACACACACACACGCACGTACGCACAACCCCCCCCCACACACACATGCACAGGGCGCACTCCGAGGTCGCCGCACAAGTGCAAGCAGAAGAGGAGGCCTGCACACACACACACACACATACACACACACACATGCACAGTGCGCACTCCGAGGTCGCTGCACAAGTGCAAGCGGAAGAGGAGGCCCGCTGCCGAGCGGTGCTCGCACAGCCAGCACCCGTTTCGGGGGGGGACGGTAGGTGGGGGCAGTGGGGGCATAGAGAGATAGGGAGTGGTGGTGTGGGTGTGTGTGTGGGGGGGGGGGGTGGGGGGGGCTCAGGAAACCTGAATCCTTAGCCGCACACCCCGTGCAGCGATTGACCGGGGCGACACCCACACACACACACACATGCACGCGTGTGCGCACGCACACACACACACGCACACAGTCGCACGTATGCGCGCACGCACACGCACGCACGCGTGCGCGCACACACACACACACACCAACTGGCGCAGCTGTGGACACACACACACACACACATACACACACACACACACACACACAAATACACACACACACACACACACACACACGCACGCACACACGCACACACACACACACTGGCACGCAGCCATGGACTGGGACACTGTGGTCGAGAGCGTGCACTCGCAAATGCTGCTGGCAACACACACACACACACACACACACGCGCACACACACACTCACACACTGACACGCAGCCGTGGACTGGGGCGCTGCCATGGAGCGCACACACGCACAGATGGTGCTGGCAATACACACACATGCACGCTCACATACACACACACACACACACACCTGACACGCAGCCGTGGACACACACACACACACACACTGGCACGCAGCCGTGGACTGAGGCACTGCGGTCAAGCGCACACACGCGCAGATGGTGCTTGGCCACACACACACACGCACACATACATGCACACACACACACAGCCGTGGACACACACACACGCACACACACACACAACTGGCACGCAGCCGTGGAATGGGACGCTGTTGTCGAGAGCGCGCACTCGCAAATGCTGCTGACTACACACACACACACACACACACACACACACTGGCACACAGCCGTGGACTGGGGCACTGTGGTCGAGCGCACACACGCGCAGATGGTGCTTAGCCACACACACATGCGCACACATACATGCACACACACAGACACACACACAGCCGTGGACACACACACACACACACACACGCACACACAACTGGCACGCAGCCGTGGACTGGGGCGCTGTTGTCGAGAGCGCGCACTCGCAAATGCTGCTGGCAACACACGCACACACACACACACACACACACACACTGGCACGCAGCTGTGGACTAGGGCGTTGTAGTCGAGAGCGCGCACGCGCAGATGGTGCTGGCAACACACACACACACACACACACACACACAACTGGCACGCACCTGTGGACACACACGCACGCACACACACACACACACGCACTGGCACGCAGCCGTGGACTGGGCGCTGTTGTCGAACTCGCACGCGCAGATGGTGCTGGCAACACACACACACCACACACACACACATACACGCACACACGCGCACACACGCACACGCACACACACACACATACCAACTGGCATGCAGCTGAGGACACACACACACACGCACACACACACACACACACAACTGGCACGCAGCCGTGGACTGGGGCGCTGCGGTCAAGCACACACGCGCGCAAATGGTGCTTAGCGGAGGCGGTGGCGGTGGCGACAAAATAACACCGACACGAAGCCAATAACTGGCCCTGTCCCTACAGTTACAGTTACATCGGCTTTCCAGCAAAGACTACCTCTAGTCCTAGTACCACCGCCTAGACCCAAGTCCAGTTCTGGCCCTAACAATTACTTGTGAGGGGCGGTAGCCACCAGCCGGCTGCCTGCCAACGTGTAGTCCCAGAGCAAAAAGGAGAGCTATTGTGCGACGCCTCCAAAATAGGTCCTAACTGCTTCTAGGGGATAGGGGGTCAAGTGGCGCTTGCCAATCTACTTGACCGCCGTGGTGGAGGGGCCGGCGCCTGAGGGGCAGCCGGACCCTACACCACGGCTCTCCACCCGACCCTATCCTGAGCACGCTCAAACGCCGTGTCCGAAAAAGTCTTCCAATCAGAACGAGTGCCACTAGTTTCGCCTAGCTGCTGAATCAGTAGCTTAAGAAAATAGTGTCGGGAGGAGGCTGGAGGCCGGCCTTGCTGCCGAGCCACATCCATTGTGCAGTCAAAAGTCGTACGAGGAAGACGAGAAGCCGGCATGCGCATCACATGGCCTAGCCACTGCATTGATCGCTTTGCCACAAGGCTCTCAATTGGCTCAGTGTCGCACGCCTGCCGAATATAAGTTAATCTGTGCCGGTCGACCAGGCGCACACCCAGAATGCGACGAAGGCAGTTAGAGTGGGCAACCTCCAATCGAGTCAGTTGTGTTTTAGTAGGGGCCCATGTTTCGCAGCCGTACAGAAAGTGGGGCAGCACGAAAGTGTTGTAAACCCGCATCTTAGACTGCACTTGCATCTTCTTGCTGGCCCAAATCTTATCAAAAGACGCAAACACGCCCAGCGCGCGACCGACACGCACACCGATCTCCTTTTCCACACCACCACTCTGGGTTATCCAACTCCCTAGATACTTAAATGCAGAGACGGTCTTCACTTCACCACCAGTCAGCGCAAACCTGTCCCTACTAACCCGTTTTCCGCTTGACCCTCGACTCTCGGCTGCCAACCCTCGACCCTCAAATGCACACCCGTGCAGCCGTGGACTGGGGGGCTGTGATCGAGCGCGCACACGCGCAAATTGTGCTCAGCGGGGGCGGCGGCGGCGGCGATGGCGGCGGCGGCGGGGGCGTACCAGAAGGGTGGCCCGCGCACGCGGGGGATGCGCTTCGGCGGCTGGCTGCTGAGAGTGTCGAACAGGTGTGTGTGTGTGTGTGTGTGTGTGTGTGCCTTAGGGGGGTGGCGGCGGCGGCGGGGGCGTACCAGAAGGGTGGCCCGCGCACGCGGGGGGAGCGCTTCGGCGGCTGGCTGCTGAGAGTGTTGAACAGGTGTGTGTGTGTGTGCATGGGTTTGCGTGGGTGTGTGTGTGCGTGTGTGTGTGCGTGTGTGCCTTAGGGGGGTGGCGGCGGCGGCGGGGGCGTACCAGAAGGGTGGGTGGGTGGGTGGGTGTGGGTGTGGGTGTGCGTGTGTGTGTGTGCGTGTGTGCCTGAGGGGGGTGGCGGCGGCGGGGGCGTACCCGAGGGGTGGCCTGCGCACGCGGGGGACGCGCTTCGGTGGGCGGCTGCTCAGAGTGTCGAACAGGTGTGTGTGTGGGTGGGTGGTGTGGGTGGGGTGGGTGGGTGGGTGGATGTGGTGTGGGTGTGGTGCGTGCGGGTGTGTGGGTGGGGGGGGGGGGGCACGGAGGTTGGCAGCTGAGAGTGTCGAACAGGTGTATGTGTGTGTGTGCGTGTGTGTGTGCATGCGTGTGTGTGTGTTAAAGGGCCGTGACAGCTGGCTGCTGATAAATGTCACACACGTGCGTGTGTGTTTCTGTGTGTGTGGGGGTGTGTGTGTGCGTGTGTGTGGGGGGGGGGGGGCAGCAGTGGCTGTGGCTGTGGCATTCCGGAGGAATGGCAGTCGGCATGCCCTCTTAAGGGGAGGCCACACAGCCTCCCCTCCTAAGGCCCCCCCTCCTCAGGCCCCCCCTCCTAAGGGGAGGCCACACAGCCTCCCCTCGTAAGGCCTCCCCCTCCTCAGGCCCCCCTTCCTAAGGGGAGGCCACACAGCCTCCCCTCCTAAGGCCCTCCCTCCTAAGGGGAGGTCACACAGCCTCCCCTCCTAAGGCAACCCCTCCTCAGGCCCCCCCTCCTAAGGGGAGGCCACACAGCCTCCCCTTGGCCTCACCGTAGCCTCTTCTTAACCTCCTCGTATGACAACGGCGCACGCACACACACACGCCGGTGCACAGAGAGAAATACACAGAGAGAGAGGGAGAGAGAGAGAGAGAGAGACGTGCACATACACACACACAAACGCACACACACGCACATACACAAACACACAAACACACACACACACACACAGGCAGGCACGCCTCGCACATATAGACACACAGCTGGAAAGAGACAGACACACGCTCACACACACACACACGCACGCATGCGCGCACACAAAAACGCACATGCACACAGCACACACACATACACTCGCACAAACACACACACACACACACACACGCAGGCGGGCGTGGCGCACGCGCGCGGAGTGGCAGCGTACCTCGCACTCGCAGCCGGCATGCCCCTCGTGACGCAGCCTCCTCTTGGCTTATGACGCTGGCGCACGCACACACACATACAAAGTCGCATGGAGAGAGAGAGGCAGAGAGACACAGAGAGACAGAACGACAGAGAGACAGAGAGACAGGGAGACAGAGACACACAGAGAGAGAGACACACACGCACACACACAGGCAGGCGGGCGTGGCGCACGCGCGCGGAGTGGCAGCGTACCTCGCACTCGCAGCGAGCATGCCCCTCGTGACGTTGACATCTCTGGCTTGTGACGCCGACACACGCACACACACGTACGAAGGCCGCACAGCGAGAGAGAGAGACAGAGAGAGAAAGAGACAGAGAGGGAGAGAAAGAGAAAGAAAGAGACACACACACACACACACATACACACACACGTGCACACACACACACGCGCGCAGGCAGGCGTGGCGCACGCGCGCGGAGTGGCAGCGTGTACCTCGCACTCGCAGCGGGAATGCCCTCGTGATGCAGACATCTCTTGGCTTGTGACGCCGGCGCACACACACACACACTTGCAAAAGTCGCAAACGAGAGAGAGACAGAGAGAGAGAGGGGGGGAGAGAAAGAGACACTCAGAGAGAGAGACACACACACAAACTTGCACACACACACACACACATGCGCAGGCGGGCGTGGCGCACACACGCGGAGTGGCAGCGTACCTCGCACTTGCAGCAGGCATGCCCCTCGTGATGCAGACACCTCTTGGCTTGTGTGACGCCGGCGCACGCACACACACATACAAAAGCAGCACAACGAGAGAGAGAGAGACAGAGAGAGAGAGACACACACACACACACACAAAACACACACACACACATACACACGCACACGCACGCGCAGGCGGGCGTGGCGCACACACGCGGAGTGGCAGCGTACCTCGCACTTGCAGCAGGCATGCCGTCAAGCGGACGCAGCAGCAGCGTCGGCGGGGGTGAGAAATGCGTGTGTGTGGTGGTGGGCATGTGGCATGCCCTCACGCTCGCACGCACGCACACACACACACACACGCACACACGCGCACACACATGCCCTCCAGCGGTGGCGGTGGCGGTGTGGGGGGGTGAGCAGCGGCGGAGGGGGCGGGGTTTGAGCAATGCGTGTGTGTGAGGGGGGGGCATGCGGCATGCCCCGCACACACGCACACGGGCATGCACACGCACGCACACATACCCTTCAGAAGATGCGGCAGCGGCGGAGGGGGCGGGGATGAGCAATGAGCAGGAGGGAGGGGGGGGGGCATGCGACAAACCCCACACACACGCACACGAGCATGCACGCGCACACACATGCCCTCCAGCGCTGGCGGTGGCGGTGGGGGACGCGGCTGCGGGGATGAGCAATGAGCAGGGGGGGGGGCGGCATGCGGCACGCCCGTGCGCACGCACACACGCGCACACACATGCCCTCCAGCGGTGGCAAGGGCGGTGGTGGAGGCGGCGGGGGTGAGAAATGCGTGTGTGGGTGGGGAGGGGGGGGCATGCGGCACACGCACGCCCCACACGCAAGCACACGGGCATGCACACGCACGCACATGCCCTTCAGAAGATGCGGCAGCGGCGGAGGGGGCGGGGATGAGCAGGGGGGAAGGGGGGGGGGCATGCGGCATGCCCCGCACGCATGCACACGCACGCACGCACGCACGTGCACACACATGCCTTTCAGCGGACGCGGCAGAGGCGGAGGGGGCGGGGATGAGCGGGGGGGGGGGGGACATGCGGCACGCCACACAAACATACGCACACACGCACGCACGCACGCGCACACACATGCACTCTAGCAGATGCGGCAGCGGCGGTGGGGGCGGGGGTGAGCAGGGGGAGGGGGGGTTGGTCATGCGGCATGCCACACACAAACGCACACGCACACAGGCATGCACGCGCATGCACATGCCCTCCAGCAGATGCGGCAGCGGCGGTGGGGGTGGGGATGAGCAGGGGGGGGAGGGAGGGCACGGGCCCGCGCGGCATGCGTGTAGACATTCGCACACACAGAGCACAAGAACACGTGCATGCACGCACACACACGGGGGGCACGCACACACACACACACGCTCACGCACACATGCAGGCGACGAAAGCAGGGAGGAGGAGAACCCGGGACGTCGGCTCACACACACGCACACACGCACACACACACAACACGTGCACACACGCACACACACACACACATGCAGGCGGCGGAGGCAGGGAGGAGGAGAGAACCCCGGGACGCCGGTTCACACACACGCACACACACGCACACACACGCGCGCACACACACACGAACACACACAAACACACACACGAACATACACACACACACACGCATGCGGCAGAGGCAGGGAGGAGGAGAACCCCGGGACGCCGGTTCACACACACACACAACACAACACACACACACACGCAGGGGGCGGAGGCAGGGAGGAGGAGAGCCCCGGGACGCCAGTTCACACACATGCTGAACACACACACACACACACACACACACACACGCAGGAGGCGGAGGCAGGGAGGAGGAGAACCCCGGGACGCCGGTCCCAGTGATGCGGATGCGAGTGTCTGCGGTCGCACCCACGGGAATGGTGCTTCCGTGTGGGGCGCAACAGGTGTGTGTGTGCGTGTGTGTGTGTGTGTGTGTGTCAGACGTTTCCTTCCCGATCGGGAAACGAAAAAAAGCGTGCTCAGAGGGCGCGATCCCGATGGTTTCGGGTAAGGTACGTTCGGGGAAAACGACGTGCGGAGGCGAATTTTCCGGGGGAAAGTGTGAAATCGTGGATTTTCACACTTTTGACGCGATTCTTCGGGCTGCAGTCCGAAATCCCGACGAAAGTGGGAAAGCCTCTTCGGGAAAAACGAAAGGATGACTGACCCCAAGGAAACCCCTGGTGTGTGTGTGTGTTGGGAGGGGGGCGTGTTGGTGTGCTGCGGATGCGAGTGTGTGTGTGGTTGCACCCGCAGGGATGTTGCTTCCGCGTGGGGCGTAGCAGAGGTGTGTGTGTGTGTGTGTGTGTGTGTTTGTGTGTGTGTGTCACACCTTGCTATGTGTGTGTGTGTGTTGGGGGGGCGTGTTGGTGTGATGCGGATGTGAGTGTGTGTGTGGTTGCACCCGCGGGGATGTTGCTTCCGTGTGGGGCGTAGCAGGTGTGTGTGTGTGTGTGTTGGGGGGGCGTGCTGGTGTGTTGGGGGGCGTGTGTGTGTGTGGTTGCACCCGCGGAGATGTTGCTTCCGCGTGGGGCGTAGCAGAGGTGTGTGTGTGTGTGTGTGTGTGTGTGTGTGTGTGTGTGGTAGGGGGGGCGTGTTGGTGTGATGCGGATGCGAGTGTATGTGGTTGCGCCAGCGGGGATGGTGCTTCCGTGTGGGGCACAGCAGGTGTGTGTGTGTGTGTGTGCGTGTGTTGGGGGGGGTGATGCGGATGCGAGTGTGTGCGGTTGTTTAAGCTGGTATGGTGCTTCCGTGCGCCGCCCTGCCCTCCCCTCGCCCCGCCTCACTTCTCCCCGCGTGACGCGTGCGGCAGTTTCTGGTGTAGGCTTCAAAGAACAACCGTGCCCCCCAAAACCTCGTACGCAGACGCAGGCGATGATCACGGTGTGGCGGCCGAGTGGCTGTGCGTCTCCCTGCCCTCCCCTCTCCCTGCGTGACGCATGCGGCAGTTTCTGGTGTAGGCTTGGTGTAGGCTTGTACGACTGTGCCCCCCAAAACCCCGACCACAGACGCAGGCGATGATCACACGGTGTGGCGCCCGGGTTCCTGCGCGCATCACTGACCTCCCCTCTCCCCGCCTCCCCACTCCCCTCTCCCCTCATGCGTCAGTTTCTGGTGAAGGCTTCAAAGAACATCTGTGCCCCCAAACCTCGACCACAGACGCAGGCGACGATCACGGTGTGACGGCCGAGTGGCTGTGTTTCTTCTGCCCTCCCCTCTCCGTGACGCATGCGGCAGTTTATGGCTTCAAAGAACAACTGTGCCCCAAAACCTCGTCCACAGACGCAGGCGATGATCACGGTGTGGCGGCCGAGTGGCCGAGAGCCTCCCTGCCCTCCCCTCTCCCCGCATGACGCATGCGCGCGCTCATGCATCGCGCGTGGCCACTTGCAGCCCCGACTGCAGGCGCAGGCGCAGGCAGTGGTGGAAGGCTTGCGGTTAAGGGGGTGGTCAGTCAATGGTTTAGCGTTCAAAGGGTTTAAAACAACTGAACCCTCAACCCTAAAACCTTCCTGGTGCTTGCAAATATTGTCCAAAATGATGCTTAGGAAAGGCTTTGACAATGTTGTTTCTGTTCAGATCAAACAGATTAAACAGATTAAACAGATTAATTAATTAAGCAGATTAAACAGATTAAACCCTAAAACACTTAGCCCCGAAACCCCAAACTGTTTACCCTTAATGGTCCTGCCCGCTTGCACCCCCGACCGCAGGCGCAGGCGATGATCACTCGGTGTGGCGGCCGAGTGTGTGTGTGCCTCCCTGCCACACACAGCCGTGTGTGGCAGGCTTCAAGCGACTGCGACTTAAAGGTTGAAGCTACCTTAACTGGAACTTGAGCGCTGCGTCGAACCCCCCACTTGCACCTCTCTTGACCACACGCAGGCGATGGTCACGGTGTGGCGGCCGAGTGGCTGTGTGCATCCCTGCCCTCCCCTCTCCCCGATGCTGCATGCGTGCGCTGATGCATCGCGCGTGCCCACTTGCACCTCTCTTGACCGCAGGCGCAGGCGATGATCACGGTGTGGCGGCCGAGTGAGGCGGAGTCATGCTTCGCAGGTGGGTTCAGGGTTTGGGGGTTCAGGGTTCCAGTTTTTTGTAGAATACGGGAGTCATGCTTTGCACGTGGGTTTAGGTTTCAGGGTTTCATGCTTCGCAGGGGTTTAGGGTTCATAATTTAGGGTTTGGGGTTTAGGGTTCATAATTTAGGGTTTGGGGTTTCAAGGTTTCAGGGTTTAGGGAGTCATGCTTTGCAGGTGGGTTGAGGGTTGAGCTTTCATAGTGTAGGGTTTGGGACTTTAGGGGGTCAGGTTCAGGGATGCACATTATCGCGCGTCAACTCCACTCCTCAAACCCTAGGAGCGGGGTGCGCCCACGCTCTTTGCAGAGTGGGGGTTCCCTACCACCAGTAGCCAGCCATCTCACTGCAGTGCTTGGGCCCTACGCGCCGAGCACGGTCTTTTATACGCCTTTACAGGTGTCCCTTTGACTGTCACAGTCCATCATCAGCAGGAGCGGGTTTGACAGGTGTTTACACGTACGCGCCCGGAGGGCCCCGGGGCGTGAGTAAAGGCCGATACTTCACGTCTGGGGGGGCTCAACAAGGAGAGCCTGCAAGGCCACGCAGCGCGCCAGCCTACCTGGGATCAGGAATGGGGTAGCATGTGGTCCCGCCCCTGTGCATGACACACATGTGTGTGTGCGTGCGTGTGTGTGTGCCTTCCCTCTCACCACCCCCACCCCCAGTGATTCCCCTGCGAGCCGTATACCGCTCCGAGCCGGATTTCTCATTTCCCAGAAAACCACCCCACACTTAGTGGGAGAGGGCGTGGAGCGATGCATTGGAAAGCTCTTGCCGAGAGCAGCACAACGGCATGCATTGCATGAATAACCACTGTGTAGTGTGCCTGGTATGAGCGGTCAAAGTTGCTGGAGCCGGCAAAAAACTAATTACTTAAATCCTTCCCAGGGACCACTGCCCACCCCTTGAGAAAACCATGCCCTTCTCAGTTTGTGCGCATGCGTGCGTGTGTGCCTTCCCTCCCCGACCCCTTGTGCAAACCATGCCCTTCTCAGTTTTTTGCACACATGCATGCGTGCGTGTGTGTGCGCAACGGGAACTGTAACGTATTTCTCTCTCTGTGCGCAGACGGCGACGTGCTGCTGGTCTCCAACCTCGTCCCCTCGCGCAAGGGCTGGGCAGAGGTAGGCCCAGTCGCGTGGCCGTCCGGGTCGGCCGGTCGCCCCGTGCCGCGCGCGCGCATGCTGGAGCTGTCGCCCGCGGGACGGGCGCACGGGCGCACCGCGTGGCAGCGGCTCGGGCGCGCTGTTGCGCTCGGTGGCAGCGCAACCGCGCGCGGTGGCGGTGGCGGCGGTGGCGGAGAAGGGGTAGGGGGAGGAGGGAAGGGGGACGGCGGGGTAGTGACCGGGCTGTGCGCGTCGTTTGCGCCGCGGCAGCTGCTGCCGCTGGCGGCGCTGCCCGCGTTCCGGCGCGCGTGCGAGCGGGGCCCCGCTGACTGCTTCAACGACGGTGCGGCCGCCGGCAACACTGCTGGCACGCAGCAGCAGCAGCAGCCGGAGCAGCAGCAGCCCGCCGGCACCAGCAACGCGTCAGCGCTTCCCGCAGCCGCAGCTCTGCGGCACCCCCCGCCCGGCTTTCCGGGGTTCGACGGAGCGGCTGCAGCGCCAGCGGCGGCGGCGGCGGCAGAGGCTGAGTCCGACGCACCAGCAGCAGCAGCAGCGGCAGCAGCGGCGGCAGTAGGCTACTCCGAATTCGACGCGGTCGGTGTCGTGCTCGGCGTGAGTTTCGTGCATGCGGCGAGCGGGCACGACATCGGTGGGGGGTCGCGGTTCGGCCCCAAGAACCCGATCGAGCAGCAGTGGGTGTTCCTCGCGGACGGGAGCGGGGCGGATCCGGCGTGGTGCGCGGCAGAGCAGCAGCAGCAGCGGGCGTGGAGCGGGCAGGCGCAGCCATGGCAGCAGGCGTGCGACACAGACGAGCAGCCCGACTGTGCGATGGCGGACGCTGGCGGCATCACCGCTGTCGAGAGTGGCGCAGCGCCCGCCGCGCCCGCATGCGCGCCCGCCGCGCCCGCCATCCTCGCCGTGCGCATCGTCGGGCGCCGCGGCGAGGTCGACTTCCTGCCGCCGCTGATGCCGCCGCCGACGGCCGCCGCGGTGGCTGCCGCAGCTGCCGCTTCCGCTGCTGCTTCCGCTGCTGCTGCTTCCACAGCGGCTGCGGCTGCGGCAGCGGCGGGTCCCTTGCTCGACGCGCCTGCCGCCGCCGCCGCTCCTGGCGCCGCTGGTGCCGCCGACGCCGCCGGCGACAGAGCCGCCACCGACAGAGCCCCTGACGACGCCATGACCACCGCCGCGCCGCCCGCTGCCACGCCGCCGGCTGCCATCCCGCCCCCACCCGCCGCCACGCCGCAGCCGCCCCCGCCGCTTCAGCTGCTCTCGTTTCGCCACCTCGTGTTGGAGGGCGTGGACGAAGCAAACCGACTGTGGCGCGCCGCGGCATACGAGACGTGCACGCACACGGCCCCGGCGGTGCACTCGGCAGCGCTCGCACAGAGTACGCGGCAGAGTGCGCTCTCTGCCCAGGCAGGGCAGGCGGGAGGCGGCGGGGCGCGGAGGGAGGGAGGGCATGCGGGAGGGGCGGGAGGGGCAGGGGCGGTGGCGTCTGCGCTGTCGAGCGTGACTGAGGGCGTGGCGCGTGCAGTCGCGTGGGCGCGTGCGTGCCCAGACCAGCTGGCTGCGGCGCGCGAGCGCGTGCGCCACCTGCTGGAGGGGTAGGTAGGCAGTATGAGGGGAAGGGGGCGGGGGTAGGCAGGATGAGATGTATGGGAGCTGCAGGGAGAGGGGGGACTTGGGGGCTCGGTCTCTCAGAGGAAAAAGTTTCCAGGGCAACGGGGAGGTGTAATGGCAATGGATGTGCCTTCCCTTGTCGGTGTCTGCCACCACCTCCATGCCGCCCCCCAGGCATTGATTGTCTCCTCATCGGAATCTGGTCCGCTAGGAAACCTCTGTCGCAAACGTAGGCCGGAGTAGGAAGCACACTGGGTGAGACAGGGTCTGCCGCGGTGGTACGCAGGAGGAGAGCACACGTACCGGCGAGCGAGCAACGACAACTGCTCCTGACACAGGACAGTAGTTCTGACCTGGGCCGTGGATACAGCCCTGTATCAGCTTTGAAGTTTCACATCTCTACACCACGCACACTCCCCCTCTACTAGAGCCCTTCTCGCGCCACGCCTGGCGGCGGCCATTGGCTGCTCAACCCGTTCGTGTGATAAGCTCGCTGCACCCCTATGCTACATGCGTGAACGCGGCTGCGATGCGCCCACGCAGTGCTCAGCGCTGCTCTATACTCGGCGGCCGGCCAGCATGCGCGGCCGGCACCATCAGGCACCCAGGCGCACGCCCCACGATGCGACGACGTGCACAGGCGCTGTCCAGCAGCTTTAGTGACGGGCGTGGGTGCACGCTTGCAGGTGCGTCCGTCCCAGCCGCTTTCTGCCTCCAAGATCGAGCTCAACCTGCTCCCTGCTGCTGCAGCCCTCATCAGTCGTGCATTATAGAGCAGCGCCGTCAGTGGTGCATGATCTTGTCAAGCAGCGCCGCCTCGTGCTGCAGGCGCATCAGGTACTTCTGCTCCCGAAAGTTGACCCACTCGTACTCCTTGTTCAAAACGAGCTTCTCACGGTAGGCCTCCACGTCGCGCCAGCCGGTGCCCTGGCGGGGGAGGGGGAGGGGGGGAGGCACGTGTGCGTGTGTGTGTGTGCGCATGGGGGAGTGTGCTCGCGTGTGCGTGTGTGCGTGTGTGTGCGTGTGTGCGCATCAAGGGAGAGTGTGCTGCACAGTCCTTCCCAAGGATAAGGGACTGGCGGGGGAGTGGGGGAGGCGTGTGTGTGCGTGTGTGTGTATATGTGTGAACACGCATGGGGGAGTGTGCTCGCGTGTGTGTGTGTATGTGCGCGCATCGAGGGAGAGTGTGCTGCACACAGTCTTTCCCAAGGGCAAGGGACTGGCGGGGGAGTGGGAGTGGGGGAGGCGTGTGTGTGCGTGTGTGTATGTGCACGCATGGGGGAGAGTGTGCTCGCGTGCGGGTGCGTATGTGTGCGTGTGCGCGCATCGAGGGAGAGTGTGCTGCATAGACCTTCCCAAGGGCAAGGTACTGGCGGGGGAGGGGAAGTGGGGGGGGGGCGGGTGTGCGTGTGTGTGTGTGTGTGCGCATGGGGGAGTGTGCTCGTGTGTCTGCGTATCTGTGCGTGTGCACGCATCGAGGGAGAGTGTGCTGCACACAGTCCTTCCCAAGGGCAAGGGACTGGGTGCAGCGCGCCTCGACACACGTGTAGCAGCGGTGCGCTATGGTGCGTGTGCACACGTGTGAACCGAGAGGCGGGGGAAGTTGGATGCCAGCGCCCCCCCCCCCCCCCCTGCGCCCACCCACATCGCGCGTGTGCGTTCATCGTATAACATACACACGGGAAAAAAACTGCATCGGGCACTGCACCGGGCCCCTTGCAGTCCAAAGCCGGGGCAGGAGCGCCTTTGGTGCGATGCACAGACTCATTGACACCCGCCATGCAAGCAGCCACGCTCGTCCAGTCGTGAAGCGCGTGGTGTGCAAGCGCGTGCAAGCCCACCTGCGGCAGCTCCTCGCGCATGAGCCGCTGCGCAACCGCCAGGTAGTGGACCGCAGCCTCCGGGATGACGCGGTCCCTCTGCGTGCGTGCGTGGAGGCTGGTTGGCATGGCGCACATGCCATGCGGCCATGCGGGCGCGCACATGCCATGCGGCCATGGCACACGCTCTCACCTCGTGCGCGGTCAGCTTGCGCACAAAGCGCGCCGGGTTGCCGGCCCACAGCTCGCCGCTGGGGATGCGCCGTGCGGGGGGCAGCACGGACAGGGGTGCCAGGATGGACTCGTGCTCGATGATGGCGCCCTCGCACACCACCGAGCGCGCACCGATGAGCACATGGGGTTCGACGCGGCATGCGCGCAGCACGGCGTGCGGCTCGATGGTGACGTGGTCACCGATGAGCGTCGCTGGGTTGAGGCCAGTGGGCACGGCCCTGCATGGGGGGAGGAGATGGCGCCCTGGAGTTCAGTGCGTGCCCCACCCCACCCACGTACCGTGTCGATGGGGTATAGGCACCCCTTTAGCACCATGCGCGCTGCCCCATGGGGCGCACGGGCTGTGCAAGGAGCGCATGCCCACTCTCACCTCGCCGTGTGAATGACCGCGCGGTCAAGCACGACGGACGAGCCCCCGATCCTGATTTTGTTGAGGTCGCCCCGCAGCACGGCGCCGTAGAAGATGGCGACCTGGGGGGAGGGGAGCGGGCTGAGCACACGTCCCGAAAGGAGGAAGCATGATGGTGGCACTCCTACGCACCTGATCGTAGATGTCCACGTCCCCCGCGACCACCGCGTTGGGCGCAATCCATGTGTCTGGTTGGCACCATGGGCTCTTATCGAGCAGGGACAGCTTCGGGCGTTGGCGCACATACCACTCCTCCTCAATGTCCTGCAGCTTCACCGCTGGGCCGTTGGGCGCCTCGTAGAAGTTCAGCCACCGCTGTGCCTGCTGCTGCTGGCCATGGCTGGACGCTGCGAGGGGGCCCTGCTGCTGGGGCCCTGCTGCAGTGGCCCATGCAGCACCATGCGACGCCTGTTTTTTTAGCAGCGCCGCTAGCCGGCCACCCGAGTTCTTCAACATCGTGGGGGATCGTCCCACCCACAGTGCGGTGGGGGGGGGCAGGGGACGCAGGGGTGGAGATGAATGAACGTGTTCAGGGCTTCAACACCCCTGGGTGGAGTGGGGTGTGGAGTGTGGAGTTAGTGAAATGGAGTTTAGATAAATGCCGAGTCCCCTCAGCTTGGGGGTTGTATTATTAAATAAATGTATTATATTTATTTAATACATCTATTTATTTTTAGATTTACCGTACACACGGTTAGCCTTCGCAAATATGTATTGTTTTTACCCTCCTGCGTTTGAAGCTGAAAACGATAAAAACGTTTTTTTTCGATTTGACGTCAAACGACGTCAAAAGACGAGAAAAGACCCCGACTATTAAACAATTTTTTCTTTACCCCCCCCCCTTCCCGCGAAGGCTAACCGCGCGTTCGGTATTCTTTGCCTATTCTTTGCTCAAGTGTAGTTGGGTGCATGTTGGGTACAAGTAGGTTGTATGATGTTGCGGCAGAAGGAGTGCTGTTGCGAGATGATACAGAGCGGGTTAGAGAGAGTGACCTGGAGGCACGCAGCTACCAGCATCACCTGAGAGGCACCAGCGATTCGTATGCAAAGACGACAATCCGCCCAGCCACAGCCAGACTCTGAGAGAGAGGGGGGCAGTTGGCTCGATTTCAGACACGAAATATTTGGACGCCGACTTTCACCTACACGTTGGCAGGCAGCCGGCTGGTGGCTACCGCCCCTCACAAGTAATTGTTAGGGCCAGAACTGGACTTGGGTCTAGGCGGTGGTACTAGGACTAGAGGTAGTCTTTGCTGGAAAGCCGATGTAACTGTAACTGTTTCACCCGGACTTTCACCATCCTCGTAACAGTTACGTCCATCCACCAAGATCCACCAAGGAAATAACGGGCCGCAGGGGAAGGCAGGAATCACGTGAATCAACCACCTCTGGCGAGTGCTTCCTCAATTGATTCAGATCATTAATACCCACCTGCCTGGCCATCAGCGAAAATCCTGAATTGCCTACTTTGGCGTTTTTTGCCATTTGGTTTGCAAAAAAATGCAACCATCGCAAAAGTCACACTTTCCGGCCGAAACTGTTGCGATTTCGGCGGTGAGGTGCCCATTGGGAAAGTAATTATTATCGCCTGTTTCCCGCCGTTGGCGGTAGACCGCCTAGTTGAGGAAGCACTGGGCAGGAATCAGGTGGATCTGGTGAGGAAGTCAACACTGTGGGGCCGAGGGAGACCGTGAGGCCAGGAGGGGAGAAGACTCGCCCGGCATGCTGCTCCACTGCATGCACTGCATGGGGAGGGGGAGGGAGAGGAAGAGAGAAGCCTCCCCCAACATGCTGCTCAAAACGGAGAGGATGGGAGAACGCTCGCCATGCTGCTGAGCATGCTCCAACATGCCCCGCTGCACGCACGGCTGGGACGGACAGCGGCGGAGAGACGGAGAGACGGAGAGACAGACACCGACTGTTCACACCGTCACTCCCGCTGCCAGTCGCCACCAGCGCCCCCGTAGCCTCCACAGCTCCCGCTGCGGGGGCAAAACGGGAAATCTAGGGAGAAACTCAGGAGAAACTGCGGGGGCGAATCGCCGGAATTTCGCGTCGGAAAGTGTGAAAAACGGCATTTTTCACACTTTCCCTCAAAAATCGCCTCCTGCGACGGCAAGACGGCATGTCCCCTCAACTATCGCGGGGGCAAACAGGACATTCTCGGTTTCCTTAAGGACACCACTGGTCGCCACCCTGAAGTAGTTACCACCTGACAGGGTAGTTTGGCGGGTGATCTCTAGAAGAAGAGTAGCCTGCTTAGCTGCAAACCCCGTGTAACTTGTTACTTGTTAAAGGGTAGTTATCACCTTAACGGGTAGTAGCTACCCTAGATTCTTGGCAGGCTCGATACTGTATGGCAGCAGGACGCCATTGAGCTCGACGAGCTGGTTCAGGAACCACGTCGAGTGGACGGACGTGGAGCAGAGGCCGCTGCAGAACAGCCCCTGGCGCTGGTACTGGTCGGGCTCGCAGCACACGCTCTTAGCGACAACGAAATGGCACGGGCAAGGCAGTGGTGGTGGCGGTGGCGGGCACGGCTGGCAATCATTGAACGGGTACAGGCCGGTGAATGCAGACGCAAAGCTCCCTCTGTCGCACTGCTCGCTTAGTGTCGGGAGGTTGAGACACTCTATAGTCTGCGCGAGGCACACCCTGCCAAGGACCTTGAGTACAAGAGAAACGACCCGGTGCAGGACTTTGCTGCAAAAGGGGACGAGGCCGCATGTGGCTGTCACGATGTCAGTGCACCATTTGGTCCTCATCCAGTCATACCTGCTCTCACACTGGCACATCTCCACATCTGTTGCACATCCTTGGGCCGGATTCCGGTTGCCCGGCATGATGGTGGGGTTGGGGGCGAGGTTGGGCGTTGGGTTGGGCGTGGGCGTGGGCGTGGGCGTGGGCGTGGGCGTGGGCGTGGGCGTGGGCGTGGGCGTGGGCGTGGGCGTGGGCGTGGGCGTGGGCGTGGGCGTGGGCGGGCGTGGGCGTGGGCGTGGGCGTGGGCGTGGTGGGCGTGGTGGGCGTGGGCGTGGGCGTGGGCGTGGGCGTGGCGTGGCGTGGGCGTGGGCGTGGGCGTGGGCTGGGCGTGGCGTGGGCGTGGCGTGGGCGTGGGCGTGGGCGTGGGCGTGGGCGTGGGCGTGGGCGTGGGCGTGGGCGTGGCGTGGGCGTGGGTGGGCGTAGGTGGGCGGGGCGTGGGCGTGACAGTTAGCAGCAGCTGCCTGCGTGATTGATAATCCGTGATACTCGTCTGGTGTGGGGGACGAGGGTGAGGGGGGGAGTGGGGAGGAGGGCGAGGGGGGGAGGGCTGGGGGAGGGGAGGAGGGAGAGGAGATGGTGGGGAGGGGGGAGGGGAGGGACAGCGGGGAGGGGGGGAGGAGGGGGGGGAAGGCGGTGGGGGAGGCGGAGGAGGGAGAAGAGGTGGTGGCGGAGGGGGCGGAGGCGGAGGGGCAGCGGGAGGGGGGAGAGAGGGGGGGGGGGGAAGAGGAGGAGGGGGGCGGCGAGCAGCGGGGGAGGGGGAGGGGAGGGGGCGGTGGGGGAGAGGAGAAGGAACGGGAGGGGAGGGGGGCGGAGGTGGGGAGGCGGCGGAGCAGCGGGGTGAGGGGGAGAGGAGGGGGTGGCGGGGGAGGAGGAGGAGGACGGGAGGGGAGGGGGCGCGGGGGGTGGGGAGGCTGCGGAGGCAGGGGGGGGGGAGAGGAGGGGGGGCGGAGGGGCGGCAGCGGGGGGGGAGAGGGGAGCGGGGGCGGAGGGGGCGGTGGGGGCGGCGGGGGAGGATTCGGCGGGGGCGGAGGCGTTTTCTGGGCTGCCTCCGAGATCTCGGTCACAACAGGGAACACAGGAAACTGTGGAGACGTAGCGACGTGTTCTTCTCCGAAGATATAGATGGTCTGCACACGCTGTCGCTGGAGCTGTCCCCCGCTCTGGGAGGTGCCGCACGGCTGCGGCGGCGTGGCTGCGGGTGCCGCAGGGACGAAGGTGTCGATCTGTGTGATGTTCCGCGCCTCGTCGGTCCTCACCATCGCCAGGGCGTGGCTGCTGACGTGCGCGGCGCTGCCAGCCACGTTGTGCGTGTACTTGAGCGTGTGGATACTGGTGGCCGACACGAGCACGCGGAAGCGCGGCTGGGGGAGGGCTGCCCCCGCCTGCCCCAGTGCGGGCTGCTCCAGTGTACCCGGTGTGACCAGCCACTCGTCTGCGTTGCCTGGGAGGTCCTCTGCAGCCGCGTTGCACCGCAGGGCAGACGTCGCATGTGGCGGGGTGCCGAGCTCCACGTTGTAGCACTGCACCGGGCACGGCGCGGGGAGGACGCCGGCGGCCGCGAGCTGCGAGCGAACGACGACGGCTTCCGCTGCACCGCTCGAGATCGCGGCCTCCACGGCATCCACGTGGGGCGAGTGCGTAGAGTTGGGGGCCTGCGCCCCCTGAGGCAGGGACGGGCAGGAGGCGCTGGAGGGGACGGCGGGGTCGTCCACTATGAACTCGATGCGGTAGATGCCGGTGGCAGCGGCGTCATCAAAGACCATGCGCGCGAGGGCGCCCTCCATCTCTGCCTTCGTGCGAGTGCGGGAGGGGCAGGTGTGGCCACATGGTCGGCTGGCTCAGCCACTAGTAGCCAGCCACCCGTCTGTAGTGCTCGGGCAATATACGCCTAGCAAGGTCGAATACGCTGCCTCTTGGTGCGTCACACATGAATGTAAAATCCATCATCAGCAGCCCCCCTGATCCTGATGGGATTCAACCGTGAACGCCATCGCGTGCACGCCAACCGCACGCACGCACAGGGCCCACCCTGCGCACACCTCACGACTCGCCTGTGCCAGGGACGCAGGGGCGGACGAGTTGAGGGCCTCTGCCGGTGGCAGGCCGACAAAGGCCGCGCAGCGCAGCGTGGGCACAAACGCGGCGGAAAAGTTGAGAAGCACGCCGTCGTCGTAGTGGGATGTTGCCGACTTGACCGCCACCTGCACACCAGGCACCGTGTCGGCCAGCCGGGCCGTGAGACTTGCCAAGAAAGACCAGAGCGTCGCCAAGTCGTGCGACGTCATGTTTGCCGGGCGGAGAAGGAGGCCAGCTGCATCCTGCCACGCGGCCGCGACCTGGGGACCGAACGTCACTCGGAATGGCGGGATGGAGGGTCCCGCCGAGGGCGCGGGCGGAGTGTAGGGGGGAGGGTAGGCGACGGGGTGATCCACGGTGGGTGTGTTGGGTGGAAACGGTGGGCGAGGCATGTTGGGTGTGTAGGCTGGTTGGTCAAGCTGCAGCAGAGCACGACCTGGTGCGGCCGACGCATGCTGGCCCTGCGTCTGCCCCCCGGCGGTGTCTGCCCCCGCCGCGTTCTGCCTGCGGTCATCAGCAGCCTGCAGAGCAACATTGCACAAGGTGGTGAACGTTCAGAAGCTCAAAGTGTTGACGTTGCGAGTCTCGTCCGGGAAAAAATGATCGGTTCGGTATTTTAAGACGCTGTTACGACGCGGATCGGCGCATCGCCGCTGGTAGGGTAGGGCCCCATGGTGGTAGACGGATCTTGCTCGGCGCCAAGCTCAGGACCCACCTCGGCCCACGCATGTGCCGTCAGCTCCACATGGGCCGCATGCTCCGCACACAGAGCGCATACAAGAGCACAGACCGTGCTAAACCTCGCACGACCGCGGCCGCCGCGCGAGAGCATTGTCGGCGCCCGATCCTGGATTGGGGTCCTCTGGATTCCAAGAAAATGGCGCTGCGTCTATTATTTAACTTGGCCGGTAAGCACGCACGAGAGTTGCACAAGCGGATTGTTGCTGGTGTTGTAGCTTCGCGTTTGTTCACACTTCACAAATTTAAGGGTTCCGAGGCCAGCTTGGAGATTCTCGACGAGCCCGCTTATCGGCTCAGCGTGAAAACACTGAAAACACTGACAGCGAATCTCTGAAAAGGAATTTGATGATGATGAGAGTTTTACAATCCACTTCTGGCGGTCACACGTACGGTTCCAAAGCTCAAGTGGGAAAAGGAAGGCCTCAACTTGGCCCCAACTAAAATCTTCAAACTTGCATCCATCACATACCGTACAGGGCCTCCGCAAATAAGTGTGCCGCGAACCTGAAAACGGTTATCAACTCGCAAAAGGAGCGACTTTGGACGTCACATCGACTGAAATCGACGAAAACGGCCCCCATGGAGCGATTCAACAATAATTCTTTGCCCCCCCCCCCGATGGCTCAGGCCGTGTACGGTACTCACAAATAAAATTGAACCGCTTACATTTCAAGATTTTACACGGGTCGTGCGGGGGTGGGGTTTTGGGATCCACACCAGTGGCATATTTAAGGAATCCGAGAATGTGCTGTTTGCTCCCGCAACACTAAAGGGAACATGCCAAATTGCTTCCGCAGGACACGTTTTTTCCGCGAAAAGTGTGAAAATCGTCGAATTTCACACTTTTCGGAGCGAAATTTCCGCGATTCGCCCCCGTAGTTTTCCTCAAAATTTCCCGGGTTGCCCCCGCAGCGGAGGCTGCGGGGGCTGCGGGGGCGCTAATGACACCACTGATCCACACATCCAAATAGTGTGGATCCAAAGCAAAGCACGGATGACTTGTTTCCAGGCTGTCATCGTGGCTATTCAGATAAAGAGAGAGAGGGGAGACAACTCCTTCAGACGCCACCCGACCGCTGCAGCCTGGAGGACACTGCCGAAGCCGAGGGCCTCTTTGGGCTGCCAGCCACTCCAGGTGCTGAGTCAAGCAGCGCTGCCAGCAGGCAACAGTGCTAGGCGGCTGCTCGTTCCTTTGGAGGCTGCTGCCGAGCGCAGCTAGAGTCGCCTGGTAGGCTGGCGCGCTGCGTGGCCTTGTGGGCTCTCCTAGCAGAGCTCCCCTAGACGGTTTTAAAGGTTTAACACGTACGAGTTGATCGACGAGCGGAGGAGCTGGCGCCCGTCAATGCATGCTGGACATTGGTCAAGATGGCTGCCCGTGGAGGCGGGCTACCATCACGGCTTCAGCGGTGGCGACCGCCGAGGCAACACAGAGTAAATCCGCTTCACCAATCGCAGCGTTTGTCACCGCGCTCATCCTCGGGGTCGCTCGTCTGCTGGTGACTGGCGTTGGAAGGTCTTCCGGCAGCCTCCATGACAACTCTGTCGTCCATGCACCCCTGGAGGGTGGGACCTGGCCATGCATGAGGCATGGGGCGCCGGCTGAGCCCCATGCAAACGAGAGCTGGACAGCCATGCACTGCCAGGCGGGGACCGTTCCAGTCAGCGCCAGTCGGCTCTGCCGGCTTGACTGGCCACAAGGCCGCTACTGTGACCCTGAGGAAGGTCATCTCCTATATGCTCCTTGCCAGACATGTCTCTCAGAGACCGCAGTTTGGGGAAGTCTAGCCGGCGGGAGCGGTAGTCCATCGGCCGGGAGCCGGCGGTACTCTAGTACTTAAGTGTGCTGGAGTATCGGCGGGTGTCTCTAGTAGAAGGAGCCCCGCCCCCTCTGCTTTCTTTTCATGCGTCGGCCTCTCCAATCTCTGCACCGTTCTCACCCTTGGCCCATTCCCTTCAGCCCATGCGTATGATGCCTATCATCGTAGATGCTGATACGGCGACGTCTCTGCATTGCAGGCCCCCCCCCTCCCACACATACCCACGTGAGGCCCACGTGGGTAGATGAAGCTGTTGCTGCTGCTGCTGCTAGTGTGCCGTGACATGAGAAACGGGAACCACGATGACGCAGACCCCCAGGTGTGACTTTGGGGTGTGTGTGTGTGTCCTCACACGTGTGTGTGTGTGGGGGGGGTGAAACTACTTCAGCTAGGTGCACCAAGAGGCCCCTGACCTCCCTGCTGCCCTCCTGTCGCAAACCTTAACCTGAGCTAAGCCTCTTAGGATGCTCCAAGTTAGTGCAAGTACTTTTGACCTCTCGTAAGCTGAGCTTTGGATGGAGAGGACAATCAAGGGCGAGGCGGGGCTCCTGGCTTGGCTCCTGATATTCACAATCACCAACACCCTCCCTCACAGCTTCAACAACCCTGCTGCCTTGCTCTCACCTGCCAATGCTGTGTGGTAGGCACCAGTGGTTCCGTTAAGGATCTTGGAAAAATGATGGCTCAACCCGGGCCTCACGCTCATTTCGCTAATCTCAACCCGACGGAGACGAATTTTGGCGGGAAAAGTGTGAAAATGCCGTTTTTCACACTTTTTCGGGTCGGAATTCGCGCAATCTCAACCCGACGCACCAGCCCGAATCGGCAAATCTCAACCCGAAAGTGCACCTTGTCGGGTTGCGGGTTGTCTTCTGGAAACACTGGCAGGCACCATGCGCCAACCCTCACTGAGTAGAGTTACAGAGTTGGGTTACAGAGTTGGGTTACAGAGTTGGGGTTCCCTACCACCAACAGCCAGCCATCTCATTCAGGTGCTCGGGCCATACGCGCCGAGCACGGTCTTATTTTCGCCTTTAGAGGTGTCCCTGACTGTAACATCCATCATCAGAGTGCTGCGGCGGGTGTGCTACCAGCCCCGCTTCCAGTGGTTTGGGAGCGTTTTTTTTTGGTCCCTTTATGATTTCATACTTTGGCCCTCCGGCCTCCGGAGGGGTTCAGTGTGGAGCCTGCACTGTGGTGCTGCTTGCTTGGTGCCCGCCGCTACGTGGTTGCTGCAACCGTGAGCTACTTTTGTTGCTTGGCCCTTTTGGTGGGCCTCGTGCCTTCTCTCTTAAGTCTCGCTGGAGCTGTGGAAACGAACGTGTGACCGCCGGCATTGGATTGCAAGCAGTAATTTTTCAATATATTTTAATTAATTATTCCACAGCCGGATGTTGCTTTGACCGCGTTAACCGTTGACCTCCCATTGACCGTGTGTCCTCATACATAGGTCATTTAAAAGCTTTTGACGAGCTCTGTCTGGCGGCCTTGTCAGACTTTCAATCCACTGGATGGGTTGAGCTGTGTTCAAGGTCAAATAGCAGGTGGAATACAGCCAAATGGCTCTGTGGAGCCGAAAAAGAAATCACTGATTGCAAGACAAATTCATCCAAGCCTGTGGAGACATGTGGAGCAACTGGGTGCGTCTGCGGTCGCTGAGTAAGGGGCGGGTGTGTTAGGGTGTGTTCCCACTCACGACCTAGAAGTTCCTTCTAGCCTGGAAGAAGGGTGGGGAGCGACTTTGACTGGAGCGTTCGCGACGTCGGAGACGCTACCGACGTTGACTGAACGTCGGCTGCGACTAGAAGAAAAAACACTTCTTCTAGATTGCTTAGGGCGCTGCTCGGGAGCCCTCTAGCGCGACTAGAAAACCTAGAAGTTTTCTAGAAAACTTCTAAGAGTCCGAATGGGAACACACCCTTAGCCCCGACAGGTGCGGTGCCTGGAGGGGGGTCTTGTGCCGCGCCCTCTTCCCAGGTGCGCCACCGCCAGTGGCGTGGGGTGAGCCCGACCTGCTGTGTGTGCGACGCACGCTCGACCCCCTCTACACCGCAGTGGCGGTCGCGCTCGCGGCGCTGCCCACTGCCTGGGTCGAGGCGGCGGCTGGTGGTGCTGCCCTCACGGTGCTCCGCCCACTCTGCCAGTTCAGCCCCCTCCCCCAGGCGGGCGAGCGTGATGCTGTGGTGGAGATCCTCCGCCTGATTGGCTGGCAGCTGCCGGGTGACATCGCGCTAGCTGGCTGGCAGCGTGGGCGGCCTGGTCTCCACTCCACAGCTGCCCGACCTGCTCCCCTGACTGCAGCTGCGGGGGGCGGTGCTGCGAGTGAGCCTCGGTGGGTGGGGGTTGCGCACGGCCCGGGCATGGCGAAGCTGATGTGCAAGCTGGCGGTGGTGCTTCAACTGCTGGCAGTGGAGGACGAGCGGCGGGTGCGGCGGGCGGCCACGGTCCGCATAGAGTCCCCCGCGCGACCGACGCGCAGGTCTGCGCGGGGCTGTGCGGGTCTGCGCGGTCTGGAGGCGGCGGTGCCGGCACTGTGTCGGGTTTGCCGCGCCTCAACGGCTGCAAGGAGCCCATCTGTGTTTTTCATAAGCAGGCTGCACTAGGCGTGCCCGAGTGCCCGTGGGGGTTGCGGTGCCGTGGTGAGGACGTGCCGCCGGCGCAGGCGAGGCGTGCGCACTGCTTCTGGGGCTGCCCGGTGGCGGCAGCGGAGGTGGTGACGTTTGCTGCTGCCCTCCCTGCCCTTACTCCGGAAATCACATGCTGCCAGGTGTGGCTGTTCAGCCTCCCGCTGGGGTGCAGGCCGGTGTGAGGTGGCCACCATGACGTGGTGCCAGAAACAGTGCCAGAAACACAGTTGATCTGCAACCGGCACTGTGCCTCCAGGTACAAGCCGCTTAACAAAATCCCCCGTAACAAAAGGGGATGCTGCAGCTAGCTTTGCTGCTCCGAGGGGCCACGTGGTGGCCTCACACATTCGCAAGACTGATTCAGTGTGCCGCCGCATCGCACTAGTTCACTGATGCATTCGGGCATGATGCAGGCGACTGATGCGCGCGCACATGCAGGCGCCAGCGTTCTCTACAACGAGCTCGTGTTCACGTCGCACCTGTGCCGCGCTCATCAAACCTCTCTCTCTCTCGTTACACGCGCATTCCGCTTGCAATGCAGCCTTGCTGTGGCGGAGTCAGCACAAAAAGTGTTCTTGTAAGGCAACCCTATCTCTTCCATTCCACCAGGTCCGTTTGCAACACCACCACCCCCCCTCGCCCTAGGCGATCCGAAAACTGGCCTCGCATGACGCGCCCATGACGCGCCGCGAACCTATAATAGCAAAACGTAAGGGCAGCACGCAGCCGCTCTCGTCACCGTCACCTCCGACCTCCAGCAAGGAGGAGCCGCCAGCCTGTTCACCTCTTCTGAGTCCCGCTGCGGCCAGTGCCTGGTGCTGGCGGCTTTGCAGAGATCATCGTCGTGCCCTTCTTCGGCCCCCCAAACAGCCCTCCGAAAAACCCGCCGCCGCTCTCCTTCTTCTCGGGCGCCGACGATTTGCCGGTGCCCGCCTTGACCGTGCCGGCCCTGACCGCAGTCGTGCCCGCCTTGACAGCGGTCGTGCCGGTCCTCTTGGCAGCGGCGGCCTTGGCGGCGGCCGCGGTGCGCTCTGCGGCAGCCTTCTCCGCCGCGGCCTTGCGCTCGGCCGCCGCCTTCTCCGCGGCCTGCTTCCGCTCCGCAGCGGCCTTGACGGCGGCGTCGGCGCGCGCCTTCGCGGCGGCCTGAGCCGCGGCGCGCGGGTCCTCCGACTTGGCCGGCGCCGCGGGCTTGGCAGCGGGCTTGGCGCCGCCGCCAAACAGCCCGCCGAAGAAGCCGCCGCCAGACGGCTCCTTCCTCTCGACCTTGATGGTGGACCCGACGCGGGCGGTGCCCGCCTTGATGGTACCGGCCTTGATGGTGCCCGTCTTCTTGGCGGCGTCGGCGGCCTTGGCAGCGTCGGCGGCCTTGGCAGCGGCAGCCTTCTGCGCTGCGGCGCGGTCCTCGGCCTGCTTCCGGAGCGCCGCCGTGCGCTGCGCGGCCTGCTCCTCGGCCGCGGCCTTGCGGTCGGCCGCCTGCTTCTCGATTGCAGCCTTGCGGTCGGCGGCCGCCTTGTTCGCCGCTGCCTTCTGCTCGGCGAGCTGGGACGCGCGGTCCGACGAGGCCTTGGCGAGCGCGGCGCGCTGCGCCGCGAGGCGCTCGCTACGGTCGGCCAGCGCCTTCTCCGAGGCCGAGGGGCCAGACGGCTTGGCCGGGGGCGGGGCGCTCCTGGTGGACCCAGTCCTGGTGGACCCAGTCCTCGCGGACGCGCTCGTGTCGGCGGCGGGCTTGGGCGCGGCCGCGAAGAAGCCAAAGAGCCCGCCGCCCGATGGCTTGGGCTTGTCGGTCTTGACGGTCCCGGCCTTAAGCGTAGCGGTGCCGGCCTTCAGCGTGGTCGTGCCCGCCTTCTTGGCAGCGGCGGCCTTGGCGGCAGCGGCGGCGCGCTCAGACGCAGCGCGCGCGGCGGCAGCCTTGCGCTCTGCCGCCGCCTCCTCCGCGGCCTGCTTGCGCTCGGCAGCGGCGGCCTGCGCGGCCTTGGCCGCTGCCTCCCTGCGCTCCACGGCCGACTTCGCGGCGGCATCAGCGCGCGCCTTGGCGGCGGCCTGCGCGGCGGCGCGCGGGTCCTCCTTGGCGGACGACGCCGGCGCGGCCGCGGGCTTGGCGGCGCCGCCAAACAGGCCGCCGAAGAAGCCGCTCGACGACTTGGGCTTGGGCTCTGTGGCCTGCAGCCTGACGGTGCCGGTGCGGACGACGGTGCCGACCTTGGCGGTGCCGGCCTTGGCAGCAGCAGCAGACGCGGCCTGTTTGGCAGCGGCAGCCTTCGCGGCAGCAGCCCTCGAGGCGGCGGCGGCGGCGGCGCGCTCGGCGGCGGCCTCCTCGGCGGCGGCCCTGCGCTCCGCCGCAGCCTTGTCCGCATCGGCCTTGCGCTGCGCGGCGGCCTTGGCGGCCGCGTCGGCGCGCGCCTTTGCGGCCGCCTGCGCGGCGACGCGCGGGTCGACCTTGGCGTCGGACGCAGGCTTGGCAGCGGGCTTGGCGCCGCCGCCGAAGAGCCCGCCGAAGAAGCCGCCGCCGCCGCTGGCGGCCTTCTTCTCAGCGGCGGGAGCCACCACGGCGGTGCCGCGGATCGTGCCCGGCCGCGTCGTCGCGGCCTTCTTGGCAGCCGCGGCGCGGTCGGCAGCCGCCTTGTCGGCTGCGGCCTTGCGGTCAGACGCGGCCTTGGCCTCGGCCGCCTTCTTCGCGGCAGCTGCGGACGCGCGCTCCTCAGCGGCCTCCTTCAGCGCCGCCGCGCGCTCCTCGGCGGCCTCCTGGGCCGCCGCGCGCTGCGCAGCGAGCCTAGCGGCGCGGTCGTCGACCGGTGCGGTGGCCTTCGTGCCCCTGGCGGGCGCCTCGGCCTTTGCGCTCTTGGCGGGCGCGTCGGCCTTGGGCAGCTGGGGCGCGACGGCGAAGAAGCCGAAGATGCCGCCACCGGGCTGCTTGGCGGGCTCCTCCTTCTTTGCAGCGGGTGCGGCGGCGGGCGGTGCCGCGGGCTTGACGGTGCTCTTGACCGTGGCGGGCCTGGCGGAAGCAAGGGAGGGGCAGGGGCAGGCGGGAGTCAGGCAGGAGTGGCAAGCAGGCGGGGAGAGAGGAGGCAGCGTGCCGTCATGCCGCGGGCACGCTCATGCGGCGAGCACATGTGCGGCGTGCGCACGGCGCGCCCCTGCTGGGGCCTCCCCACGACCCACTTGGGCGCAAACACCTGGGCAGGCACCTGGACAGGCGCTTGCGGCATGCACATGTTAGGCAGGCAGGCTCATGCGGCGTGCGCATGTGCGGCACGCAGTTCTCACTTGGGCGCAAACATGCCGCCAAACAGCGGCTGTGCCTCCTTCTTCTCAGCGGGCGCGGCGGCAGGCGGTGCGGCAGGCTTGACGGTGCTCTTGACCGTGGCGGGCCTGTAAGCAGAGAGGGAGGGGCAGGGGCAGGAGCAGGCGGGGGTCGGGCGGGAGTGGCGAGAGAGCGGGGAGAAGGCAGGCAGCGCGTCCACATGCAGGCAGGCAGGCTCATTCGGTGTGCACTCATGCGGCGTGCGTGCATGTGCGGCATGCACAGTTCTCACTTGGGCGCAAACATGCCGCCAAACAGCGGCTGCGCCTCCTCCTTCTTCTCAGCGGGCGCGGCGGCAGGCGGTGCGGCAGGCTTGACGGTGCTCTTGACCGTGGCGGGCCTGGAAGCATGAATGGAGGGGCAGGGGCACGCGGTAGTCAGGCGGGAGTGGCGAGAGAGCGGGGAGAGGGGGAGGCAGTGTTTTTTGACGTGCCGCGGGCAGGCGCATGAGGCAGGCAGGCTCATGTGGCGTGCTCATGTGCGGCGTGCGAGCATGTGCGGAACGCAGTCCTCACTTGGGCGCAAACATGCCGCCAAACAGCGGCTGCCCCTCCTCCTTTTCAGCAGGTGCGGCGGCAGGCGGTGCGGCAGGCTTGACGGCGCTCTTGACCGTGGCGGGCCTGGAAGCAGTAATGGAGGGGCAGGGGCAGGCGGTAGTCAGGCGGGAGTAGCGAGAGAGCGGGGAGAGGGGAGGCAGCAATTTTTGATGTGCCGCGGAAAGGTGCATGAGGCAGGCAGGCTCATGTGGCGTGCGCATGTGCGGCGTGCGTGCATGTGCGGCATGCACAGTACTCACTTGGGCGCAAACATGCCGCCAAACAGCGGCTGCCCCTCCTCCTTCTCAGCGGGTGCGGCAGGCTTGACAGTGCTCTTGACCGTGGCGGGCCTGTGGGCAGCATGGGGCGGAGGAGGGGAAGGCCAGGCGGGAGTCAGGCGGGAGTGGCGAGCGAGCGGGGAGAGGGGAGCGTGTCGCAAGCAGGCTCATGCGGCGTGCACATGTGCGGCGTGCGCACGGCACGCCCCTGCTGGGGCCTCCCCATCACTCACTTGGGCGCAAACATGCCGCCAAACAGCGGCTGCGCCTCCTTCTCAGCGGGCGCGGCGGCGGGCGGTGCGGCGGGCGGTGCGGCGGGCTTGACCGTGGCAGGCGGTGCGGCAGACTTGACCGTTGCAGGCCTGGCAGCAGCAAGAGAGGGGCAGGCGAGAGTCAGGCGGGGAGAGTGGTGGCAGCGTGTCGACATACCGCGGGAAGGCGCGTGCAGCAGGCAGGCTCGCGCGGCGTGCACATGTGGGGCACGGCGCGCGCAGCACTCACTTGGGCGTAAACAGGCCACCGAACAGCGGCCCGGCGTCCTTCTCCGCAGCGGGCGCCTTCTCGGCAGCTGCCTTCTTGTCAGCGGCGATCCTGGCGTTCGTGTCGGCATCCGACCTAGCCTTGGAAGCTGCGGCGGCCTTCTCGGCGGCGTCTGCCTTCGCAGCGATCTCCTTTGCCTTGGCGTCGGCCTCGGCCTGGGCGGCGGCGCGCGGGTCCTCCTTGGGGGGCGCGGGCGCAGCGGGCTTGGCAGCAGCGGGCGCAGCGGGCGCAGTGGGCTTGGCAGCAGCAGGCGCCGCGGGCGCCGCAGGCTTGGCGGCCTCGGGCGCAGCGGGCTTGGCAGCAGCGGGCGCAGCAGGCGCAGATGAGCCCATAGACTTTGGCGCGTCCGGCGCGATGGCCTTGGCGATGAGGTCCTCGAACCAGTTGCCCGTCGACTCCTGCTTGGCGGGCGGCGGCGCCGCCTCGCGCGCCTCGGCGGCCTTGGCCACGGCGGCGCGGCGCTCTTCGACCGCGGCGTTCGCGTCGGCGGCGGCCTTCTCGGCAGCCGCCTTCTTCTCAGCCGTGGCGGCAGCAGCGGCGGCGGGATCAACGGGCCTGGCGGCAGTGAGTAGGGGGCAAGGGACACGGGCGCACGGGAGTCAGGCGCGGTGGCGATCGAGCGGGGAGAGGGGGAGGCAGCGTGCCGGCATGCCGCGGGCAGGCATGTGCGGCAGCGCGTGCACCACATGTTAACAGCACACGGCGCGCCCCGCTGGCGCCTCCACGGCACTCACTTGGGCGTGGAAAGCGGTGCCGCCTCCTCCTTGGCGAGCGGTGGCGGGGCAGCCTTCTTCGGCTCCTCCACCATCTTGGGCGCCTGTGCAGTCACGGCGACACGCACGCAGAGACACAGTCAGAGACATCCTAGCATCCGACCAGAGCGTCCCAATCAGAGCAGGCAGGCAAGTGCGCGTGCAAGGGCGAGCGCGCGAGCGAGCGGTGCTGCCACCCCCATGCTCGACCCCCACCCCCATGCTCGACCCCAGATGGACCCTTCATCCCAGGGTAGAGGGCCCCAAGCCCTGCCACATTGTCAACGCCCCAGGCGGCGCCCCAGGCATTTACATGCGCCGATCAGGCTGCGCCTGTGGCGCGCCGAGCGCCTTGGGCACCGCCTGAGGCGCACCCCTGATCGCCTCAGGCGCTGCCTTGGGCGTCATCCTGACCGCCTCAGGCGCCACTCCAACCGCCTGAGGCGCCCGTCACCGCCAGGGGCGTGCCCCAAACCGCCTCAGACGTTATGACCGCATTCACTTGCGCGGATCAGGTGATAGGGCTGTGGTAGGGAAGGCCGCCAGCGCGCAGTCCCCAGTGCACCCACCTCCTTGGCAGCAGCCGGCGGCGGCGGCGGCGGGGCGGCGGCCTTGGGCGGAGGCACCGAGGGTGCCTTGGCATCGGCGTCCACAGTCCTGGCGATCGGCAGGACACGCGAGAGGGAGAGAGAGTGAGCGTGTGTGTGCTGTATGGGGCGCGTCGGCGCGGCGCAGGGGCGTTGGGGCGTCGCATGGCGTCGCAACAGGCCGGCGCCACGCAGGCATGCACACTGCCACTCACTGCGTGCCGCCGAACAGAGAGGAGAAGAAGTCGCTGATCGACTTGGGGGCCTCGAGCATGACCTCCGGGACCTGTTTCTCCTGCGCAGACAGACAGGCGGGTGTCAGGGCAAAGGCCGGTTTGATACGCGGGCAGCATGCGTGGTCGCGTTTATGTGGCTGCGTGTGTGTGTGCGCGTCCAACGTGCACGCGTACTGCAGTGTGTCTGCTGACTGTGTAAATGTGTGCGTGCGAGCGCGCGCACACCCCACCGCATCGGCCTTCTTCTTCTGCTCCTCCGCCACCTTGCGCAGGCTGATCGTGCCGACGTTGGATGGCAGGCCGGCCGGCTCCGGAGCAGCGGGCTTGGGCGCTGTGTGCGTGCATGCGTGTGTGAGCGCATGCGAAAGATCAGCATGGGCGCACACATGCATGGCGCGCTCTGATAGAGATAGAGATGGCGTGAGATCCACGCCCTGCGGAGCGTCAACTATCTGCGACATCAGGCCCACGGCCTGATGTGATTCCAAGGCTGGTGGTGGGTACGAACACGACAATCGTGGATTGTGGGTCGTGTTGCTGGCGGGCCTAGAAAGATTTAGCACACCAGGCAACGAGTCGACACCCCTCGTGAGCCCATGCCAATGTTGTCTTGCAATCCGCAAACGGCATGCGCGTGCCGCGCGTGCGTGTGCACTCGCATCTCCTTCATCGCATCATCTCATGCAAGTGAACCGCCATGCGCCCCAACACACCTGCGGGGCCCGCGCCGGCCGCTGCGATGGGAGCATCGGTGGCAGGAGCAGCCGCGCCCGCGCCGGGTGCCGCAGGTGGCGTAGGGGGCTTGGGAGCGTCACCAGGGGGCGTGGGGGCCGGAGGAGTCACGCTCGCCGCTGGCTTGTCGCCGCCCTCCTCAGCAGCAGCAGTGCGCAGCGAGGGGCGGGACGAGTGGCCAAGTGCGGGCCTGGACACGGCCGAGAGGGCAGCCCTGGGCACTGCACTGGGAGCGCCACGGATCCCCCTGCTGACGCCATGGCCGCGAGGGGCGACAGCCTGGTTCAACATCACGGCAGGTGGTGCCCTCGACGAAAGTCGCGCAGGCTTTAGCGATTTGGTCCTCAATAAATCGAGCCACACAAAAAAAATCAAAGAAAAAGGCCCCACTACAGCTCCAGCCCCAGCTACAGAACGGCACGATTGTGATAAAATATAACAACAGCAAGTCCTGTTGGAAAACTGGCATAAGAAAGGAGGGTAGGAAAGTCCCACACCCAGCACCAGCACCAGCACCAGCACCGGGCGCTGTGGCCCGCTTTCCTCGCCGCCAAGGCTGCGGGGAAGCGGGCGCAGCTCCACCGCAAAAAAAAAATTGAAGGGGAGGTGGCGCCACACGCGTGCGGTGGCGGGTGCGGTGTGGTCGCTGAGTAGAGTGCTGCGGCGGGTGTGCTACTAGCCCCGCTTCCGGTGGTCTGGGGAGGGCTGTTTGGTCCCTTCATGGTTTTATACCTTGGGTCCGCCCTCTGGCCATTTGAGGGGCTGGGTGTGCAGCCTGCACAGTGGTGCTGCTTGCTTGGCGCCCGCCACCAAGTGTGGATGGCGTTACCGTGGGCTACTTGTAGCTTGACCTTTTGTGGGCCTTGAGCCTTGTTTCTCTAAGTCCCACTGGAGCTTTGGAACCGTACGTGTGACCGCCAGAAGTGGATTGTAAAACTCTCATCATCACACCCGGGCGCACAATGCCTCCCAAGGAAGACAACCAGCCACCCCCTCGCCCATCATCATCAATTTGATGATGAGAGTTATATAATCCACTTCCTGGCGGTCACACGTTCGGTTCCAGAGCTCCAGCAGGACTTGGAGGAAGCAGTCTTGGAGACCGCCAGTAAACACAAGGGGGGTTCCAACATCACGCCACACACAACAACAAGAGGGTTTTACAATCACAGGCCGGCGGTCACAATCAGTTCCAAAGTTCCAGCAGGATCAGACAGCAGGCACAAGGCCCACCAAAAAAGTCAAGCTACAAAAGTAGCCCACAGTAGCGCCACCCACACTAGGTGGTGGGCGCCAAGCAAGCAGCACCGCAAGCCGGGCACCACACTCAGCCCTGAAGCAGCCAGAGGCAGACCCCAGGTATAACCGGCTGTAAAGCCAGGACCCACACGCAGCGGCGGACGCCAAGCAAGCGATACCACAGTGCAGGCTCCACACTCCACTCCTCCAGTGGTCAAAGGGGGGGCCCAGGTATAAACCACGAAGGGATCAAAAAGACCCCAACCCTCAAACCAGAGGAAGCGCGGCGAGCAACAACACCCGCCGCAGCACTCTACTCAGCGACCACAGCACACCCGCCAGCGCATGCGTGTGACATCACCTCCCCTCACAGACCCCCACAGGGATCTAGGACGTCTTGTTCAGAGTGAGCCCGCCGTCCACCACTCAAACGAAGGGGGGTGGGTCGGGCCCACCACACCCGCCCACTCGTGCGGCACCACGCCGCCCGCAACAAAGGACGCCAGTGCGTCCCACAGATCAATCATCGCCAGCGCCCCCGCCCGCTCAACCGCCACCGAGTGAGCAGGGGGCACCGCACCATCACGCGGGCGCGTGATGCGCCACAGGTGGCGGCGGCCGCGTTCCATTGCGTCCACCACGAGCGCGGCCACCACCGCCCGGTGCAGCCAGGCCTGTGTTTGCCCCCAGACACCATCGTGCGAAACGAATACTTCCTGACGGAGGTGCTGGCATGAGGTGCGTGAGGTGAGCACCCTCGTAGTTATGTGGCGTGGCGTGGCGTGGAGAAGATTTGCAATCGCCTCCCCACTCGCCTCCGGATCCCCCCGACAGATGCAAAGCAGGAGCTTGCCGACCTCCACCCTCCCTCCCCCCACGCATGGCGCGTTCCTTGCGCGCACACTGCACACACGTTGCTTGCGTGCACACGCATTGGTGGGAATCAGCATACGCAGCCTTGAGCACATCCAGATGACAGCACCGTCATCTCAGGCACGACTCGCGAGGCTACCAGATTCCTACCCTACCAGATTCTAGGGTAGAATCTGGTGATGATGATGGATGTTACAGTCAGGGACACCTCTAAAGGCGTATAAGTCCGTGCTCGGCGCGTATGGCCGGAGCACCTTGCTGAGATGGCTGGCTGTTGGTGGTAGGGAACCTCAACTCTGTAAAGAGCGTGGGCGCACCCCTAGGTCTCCTACTGCAGCGGCAGCAAACGCTTGTTGAAGTAGGTGAGCGCATGTTGGGAAACGGAAACGCAAGGCAGGTTCGTCGCCGGTAGAATCGCTGGTAGAATCTGGTAGGCTCGCTCGACACCCTCTCTTGTGGCTGCGATGCAAAAGACACAAAGGCTTCCACCAAGCAGGACACGCATCATGAACGAGGGACTGGTGGGGGGCAGGTGAGACTCACTGTACCGAGTCAACGCGACGCAAGAGCCTTTCCATGCTGTGTGGGCCCTTGAGGCCCTGTCTGTGAGTAATGTCCGTCCGTCAGAAAGAGGTTACACCACGGGGTCAGCAGCGCGCTTGGGGATCAACAGCGCATCTGCCTCAACGACAATCTCTGGCCACCACCACCAGCCAGGATCCCTTGGCGATCCTGGGTGGTGGTAGGCCAGGGCAATGCGGGGTCTAGTGGGAACAGTTGCTGGTGTCAACTGGGCGACGGCTCGTGAGGGCCGGCCAGAGAGTAGTTTGTAGTTGTGCACTCAACAGGTACCGCTTCGGGTGCCATGCGGGGGAGGCGCCAGAAGCGTGCAGGCTGCTCCAGTTCACTGAGCTCAGGCCCTCGCAGCGCCCAGAGCGTCGGCGCCGTCAGCGCCACCGGCTACGAGTGACGGAGGCCGCCACGGGCTCGCGACCAGCTTGGTGCGTGGTGCCCATGCCGCTGCTGCTTGCGCGGCACAGCACAGCGCCAATACAGCAACGGCAGGGGCTGTGACTGGCCTGGCTCGGCCTGTCACATCTCAGGTTTAAAACCCAGGTGCGAGTACGCATCGCGGCGCGGCGCGGCGCTCCGTCCCACGAACCGCGCGCACACCACCGGTGCGCTCGCTAGCTTGCGCACGTGCACCACGCATGGCCAAAGAGCATCAGAGCATCATCGATCATTGCATTCAGTCGCGAATCGGCGGGAACGCCCCCGTGTGCATGGGAGGAGCCAGGCGGTGGTCGTGCTGTGCACCACGCATATGGCCAAAGGGCACCAGAGCATCATCGATCGTCGCTTTCAGCCGAGAATCGGCGGGAACGCCCCGGTGTGCGTAGGAGGAGCCAGGCGGTGGTCGTGCTGTGCACCACGCATGGCTAAGGGCACCAGAGCATCATCAATCGTCGCATTCAGCTGAGAATCGGCGGGGACGCCCCGGTGTGCGTAGGAGGAGCCAGGCGGTGGTCGTGCTGTGCATGTTGTGCACCACGTATGGCCAAAGGGCATGAGAGCATCATCGATCGTCGCATTCAGCCGAGAATCGGTGGGAACGGCCCGGTGTGCGCAGGAGGAGCCAGGCGGTGGTCGTGTTGTGCACCACGCATATGGCGAAAGGGCACCAGAGCATCATCAATCGTCGCATTCAGCTGAGAATCGGCGGGAACGCCCCGGTGTGCATACGAGGAGCCAGGCAGTGGTCGTGCTGTGCATGCTGTGCACCACGCATGGTCAAAGGGCATCAGAGCGTCATCGATCGTCGCACTCGTCAGAACACCGGCGGGAACGGCCCGGTGTGCGCAGGAGGAGCCAGGCGGTGGTCGTGCTGTGGCGAGAGCGGGCGGAAGGCTCCTGCGCCCGCGATGCGACCTCCGTGGTGGGCGCCCGCACGGGGGTCCACCCTGTGGCGTGCGTACGTGTGTGTGCATGCGCGAGTGAGTGTGGGTTTGTGTGTGTGTGTGTGTGCGTGGACATGCGCCTGAGTGACTGCGTCTGTCTGTGTGTGTGAGAGAGTGTGAGAGAGTGTACGTGCGTGCATGCGTGTGTGTGGGTTTGTGTGTGTGTGTGCATGCGTGGACATGCGCCTTCGTGACTGCGTCTGTGTGTGTGTGAGAGAGAGTACGTGCATGCGTGCGTGCGTACGTGAGCAACGCGTGCAGCGCTGTGCCGGCCCTTGCTCACCCGCCAGCGACGCGTGAGGGCTGCGCCGGTGTCTTGTGAGGCGGCGGGCGCGGGGCGCCGCGCTTGGGGATGTGCACGCTCTGCGGAGGGGTTGGGTTTTTTTGGGGGGGGGAGAAGGGGAGAAACGTGTTACACGAAACCTTAACCCGACAGAGAGACAGAGTGACAAGCCAAGGCCGAGGCCAGAACAGGGGACAGGGGACAAAAAGGACAGGCGGACAAAGCAGAATAGTCACAGCGGAGAGGCGTTCACCAACAGGCGGCCCACGCCTGACCTGCTGTGGGGCTGACCCTTAAGGACACGCGTGACATCCCGAGAAACTAAAAACCAGCGGTTGGGGTATACGCAGGAGGCGAGGATGAGGCAGGCAAACGCGTCAGTGTGTGAGCTGCAAGGGGAAGCCACAGTGAGAGGCGGCACTGGCCAGGAGTGGCGGTTGTGGCTATGTGTGTGGATTGGGTGGTGTCTCCGCGCGGGCACACACTTGAGGATCACTCCACGTGCGCGTGTGTCCCAGTGGCGATGACGATGATGGCGACCATTCAGCCCTTCAATCACCAACCCATCGCTATCCACAGCTCTCAACCAAATCAGCGCACCAGACCGTGCGCACCTGGATGTTGTCACCATCCACGTCCTTGGGCACGCGCTCGGTCCTGCGCAGGCGGCACGCAGACAGGCGGGTGGGGCGGCGTGTGGAGGTTGGTGCGGGGCTGGCAGGCTCCTGCTGCTGGTGCTGCTGGTGCTGCTGGCGCTGCTGGTGCTGGTGCTGGTGCTGCTGCTGGTGCTCGTGCTGCTGCTGCTGCTGGTGCTGCTACTGCTGCTGCTAGTCCTGCCCCTTCTGCCTCTACTTTTGCTCAGCGGCAGCGGCTGCCAACGCTGCTGCCAGGTAAGCACACAGGCGCATGTGGGCGATGCGATGTGGTTCCGACCCACCTGACCGTCGAGACTCGCTC
Organism: Chlamydomonas sp. UWO 241; assembly: GCA_016618255.1. Lineage (NCBI taxonomy): Eukaryota > Viridiplantae > Chlorophyta > Chlorophyceae > Chlamydomonadales > Chlamydomonadaceae > Chlamydomonas > Chlamydomonas priscui. Next base: position 339,913 of record VFSX01000119.1, read on the forward strand.
AGCAGTCTCCCTGCACGTGTCCGCGCTCGCATGGTGGTCCTGCGTGTGCGCACGGCGTATGTGCTCGCTGCCTCTTCCTGGGGGTGTGGTAGTCGGCGGCGCCTGCCAGGCTCCCGGCTCCCTTCGTCCCAGCCCCCTGCTGTGGATCTCCCACCTGGATCACCAGCGCTGCATGCGTGTCGTCCAGCTCCATGCTGATGTCTTCCGCCTGCATGCATGCACACAGCGCAGCAGTGCCTCCTTGTCTCCTGCGCATGGATCCCATACACCAACCTCGGCTCCCCTCAACCGCCGCCTCACAAGACCCCGGTGCAGCCCCCGCGCGTTGCTGGCGGGTGGGGAGGGGCCGGCACAGCGTTCCACTCGCAAGGTTGTGCTGCTGACAAGGTTAACGAGGTTGTGCTGCTGCCGCCCACCTTACGACCGGGCACGTCAGCCTTGAGCTCGAACGACGCGTCCGTGAGGTCCTCGATATCCTGCAATGTAGGAAGGGGGGAAGGGGAAGAGGGTCTCGGGGCGGATCTTCTTGCCGGATTCAGCTGTCCTTCACTTGCACACCATGGTTGAACGCAAATATTTGGATAAGTAACACGCTGTAAAGGGGTGGTATATGATAGAAACGGGATTGAGGATAGGTCGTGGAATGTGTGGGGACGGCCTTGTACCTTCAACGCACGCAAGAGTCCCTGGAGGGAGTAACAGGAATTTCAGGTTAACAAGGCCTGGAGTGCTACCTCCCGCGGCACTCGTCTCAGGTGTTGCACACACCTGGAAGCACGAATCAGAGCGCAGCACAGAGCAGCGGACGTCTGCTTTCTTCAGAACGACCCAGCTATCATAGGAGCGACGACAAGGGGAGGCGCGGTATTGGCGGTCATGCACAGTGCACGCATGACGCAAAAACAAAACGTGTTGCTGTGAGCCAGAGCCAGTGAGGGGAGGGGCCTCGCGGGCACAGGGCACGGGCATGGGTATCTGGGCCACTTGCCTGTGGTCCAGCAAGCAGTCAAGCGAGGGCGGGAGAGAGGAGGCTGCAGAAGAAGGACTGACTGCCTCAACGAGAGAGGGCGGGAGAGAGGAGCATGCGGCGGGTTCTGTACATGACCCCCCAGGACGCCTCAAGCAGCACGACAGATGGGACAACAGTCCTGTGGGTCCCATCAGTGGGTCCCATAGGAGCAGCGCCAGCACAGCTGACGTGCAAAGTATGGGGGGGGGCCACCCAAGTCCCAGCACCAGCGCACCTCCACCAAGGAGAGGCACTCTTCAGGGCAGGCGTCTGCTCACAGCCGTGTCTGCGGGACACTGGGACGCGACGGAGAGGCTGCTGGACGCGGGGGCGGACGTGGAGACGGCAACCACGGTGCGTGTTGCATGGGTGCATGTGGGTGCATGCAACAACCTCGGCTCACACGCACCAACACGGCCTTGGTGCTCTTGACTTGGTGGCATGGTATCCAGTAAACATCCACACTGCGCACGCATGCGTGCCGTGTGCACGGGTCGCGCCTGGGTGTTGGTGTTGGTGGCCAGCCGGCGCCGCCAACACCGCGACCAAAGAGCATGAGCAGCAACGGCACACAGCAGCAGCAGCAGCGGCAGCAGCGGCAGCAGTGGCAGCAGCGGCAGCAGCGGCAGCAGAAGCAGAAGCAGAAGCATGCACCACCAGCACCAGCAGCAACCGCTTGCATCAGCAGCCCCCAGCGAGAAGCACAGCACGAGCACACAATGCCCCTCCCCCTCCCTCACCTGCCCCCCCCCCTCCACCCGCGCTCCTGCTCGTGCACAGTCGGGGCGGACATGCCTTCACGTGGCAGCAGCCAACGCACGAGCCGAGGTGGCAGCTCTGCTGCTGGGACGAGGCGCGTGCCCTGACGCACGGGAGCATGGCGGGAAAGGCTGGGGGCCGCTGCATGCGGCGGCAGCGGCGGGGGCGGGCCATGTCGTCGCGCTGCTACTGGGGTTTGGAGCAAGTGTGGATGCAAGAGACGCGGTGCGTGTGCGTGTGCGAGTGTGCGCGTGTGCGCGTGTGTGCTTGTGCGTTTGTGCGCTGGTGCGCTGGTGCGCTTGTGTGCTTGTGTGCTTGTGCGGGTGCTTGTGCGGGTGCGTGTGCGTTGGTGCATTGGTGCGTTTGTGCGTTTGTGCGTTTGTGCGTTTGCGTTTGCGTTTTTGCATTTGTGCTTGTGCTTGTGCGCATTGCCACCCAGCGCCACTCCCACCTCTGCCGCCACCTAAGCAAACGCCAACTCGCGCCCTCATCCTTGCTGCGCAGTCCTTACAATCCCCGTTGTTTGCCGCGGTGTGGGGAGGGCACATTGAGTGCGTGGAGCTGCTGCTGGATGGAGGAGCGCGGGTCAATCTGGAAGACTCGGTGCGAGGGGGCTGCTTGTGTCATGTATAAGGCTTGGGGTTTCGGGCCTAGACAAGGGCTAGACACACCTCGACAGTTAGGGTGCAGGTTTTTCAGGGGTTTTCGTTGAGTGCGTGGAGCTGCTGCTGGATGGACGGGCGCGGGTCAATCTGGAAGACTCGGTGCGAGGGGGCTGTTTGTGTCGTGTAGTAGGCTTGGGGTTTCAAGCGTAGGCAGG
>VFSX01000119.1:347500-350000 GCA_016618255.1 Chlamydomonas sp. UWO 241
GTACGGCCAGGAAGGAACATGTCGAACATGGGTCTGCTGTTGGACATTCTCATCCAGTCCTGGTTCGAACACATGACTGCCCCCCTCCCTGGCACGAAGCACAATTTACCGAATGCACATTTTACCGAATGCATGCGGCCAGAATAGTTTAATAGAAATGTTTGATCACAGGCAGGTGACACTCAAGGACATGTGACCCGACCCGATGGTCTAGACCCGATAAGACCGTATTAGGTGCTCTTACCACAAGCAGTCGACCCGATCGAAAGTTCTAATTCATTCATCATGCTGGCGCATGGCTTGCCGGGACCGAAAACCGGCTCTTTTTGTAACTCTGGCTTTGTCGCTTTGACCCACATCGCGGGGTCGCGCGCGTGGGCGTGCGGGCGCGGCGGCATGAGCCCATCAGAGCTCAGTTGTCACATGTTAGTCAAATGTCAGTCAATTGTCAGTAAAAGCCAGCCAAAGCTAGTCAAATGTCAGTTAAAGATCAGTCTTCAAATATCAGTCGGTCCGTCAAATGCCAGTCAGTCAATCCGTCAGCCAGTCAAATGTCAGTCAGAGATCAGCCCCCAGCAGCACCATGCGCCCTCAGCAGCACTATGCTCCCCGTGCCCCCCAGCGCGCCGTGGGCGGTAGGCCGTCACATGCCCAGAGGCATTATGCACGTGCTGATGAAACCTTGATCCACCGTGTGGGTTGCGTCGCTCGGCGTGAGAGACGTGCCGTGACGGGCCGATCGGCGATCACTCGCGAGCGGTGCGTGTGTACGGGTCATGGTCCATGCACATGACCAACCTTGCTACGAATGGTGAGAATGCGGTCGCCATCGCTGGCTCCACCCCTCCACTGCCAGCAGCTGCTGGGGCCTAGCTCTTCAACTGAGGAACAGCAAGATGCAGCTGGCGGGTCGGTGTTTTGAACTCTTGATCCGCCCTTCGGCTGGCATGCTTGGCCTGAGATGCGATGCCACATTTGGTGGAACAGACCGAGTGAGCGAGGCCAGTCAAACGCCCCTGCTGTGAGGGGGGCGGGGTGAAGGAGCTGCGGGTCCCGATCAAGGCATGTTGCGTCTGACGTCGTGAAAAGAGGAAGACGGAGTCACATGCCGTGGTGCACGCTGCACGTGTTGGCTCCATGATCCGGCGTCTGGGTCTGACGTGTGAATTCTTGACGCCGTGCACGTGTTGCTCTTGGCAATACGAATGCATGATGTCAGACGGCGTTGCTTGGACTCACGATGTGACTTGACAGGCCGCACGAAGAAGGCGAGTCACGCGCCGTCGCGTGACCCCATCGTGCGTCTGACGTCGTGGAAAGAGGGGAACGGAGCGGCCTGTCACATGCCGAGGTGCGAGGTGCACGTATTGGCTCCATGATCCGGCGTCTGGGTCTGACAGACTTGACAGGCCGCGCGAACGAGGCGAGCCAAGCGCCGTCGCGTCGTGAGAACCCATCGTGCGTCTGACGTCGTGGAAAGAGGGGAACGGAGCGGCCCGTCACATGCCGAGGTGCAACGGTGCACGTGTTGGCTCCATGATCCGGCGCCTGGGTCTGACGGACTTGACAGGCGAGGCGGACGAGGCGAGCCACACGCCGTCGCGTGACCCCATCGTGCATCTGACGTCGTGGAAAGAGGGGAACGGAGCGGCCCGTCACATGCCGAGATGCATGGTGAACGTGTTGCTCAGGAATCTCTCGGTGTCTGCCGCGTTGCGCCTGGAGTGTGTTTGTGTGTGTGTGTGTTTGTGTGTTGCACGTGGCATGTGTGTGTGAGTGTGTGTGTGTGTGTGTGCGTTGCGCCTGAAGTGTGTGTGTGTGTTTGTGTGTGTGTGTGTGTGTCGCTGACGAGCGGGGTAAAATACGACTGGCCCGGCTCCTGCTAGACTGCCCCTCGGTGGAACACTTCAGGAGCGGCTTGCCCGGCGCTGCCATGGCTTGGCGAGTAGCCGCGGCGCTGCCGCGGCCCGTGCTGGAGACGGCCCTTATCCTCCCCCCATGCAGGACGCCATGCGGCACCGATTTCGACGAGTTGATCGACGAGCGGAGGAGCTGGCGCCCGTCAATGCATGCTGGACATTGGTCAAGATGGCTGCCGGTGGAGGCGGGCTACCATCACGGCTTCAGCGGTGGCGACCGCCGAGGCAACACAAGAGTAAATCCGCTTCACCAATCGCAGCGTTCGTCACCGCGCTCATCCTCGAGGTCGCTCGTCTGCCAGTGACTGGCGTTGGAAGGTCTTCAGGCAGCCTCCATGACAACTCTGTCGTCCATGCACCCCTGGAGGGTGGGACCTGGCCATGCATGAGGCATGGGGCGCCCGCTGAGCCCCATGCAAACGAGAGCTGGACAGCCATGCACTGCCAGGCGGGGACCGTTCCAGTCAGCGCCAGTCGGCTCTGCCGGCTTGACTGGCCACAAGGCCACTACTGTGACCCTGAGGAAGGTCTCTCCTATATGCTCCTTGCCAGACATGTCTCTCAGAGACCGCTGTTTGTGG
>VFSX01000119.1:355000-393698 GCA_016618255.1 Chlamydomonas sp. UWO 241
CCACCGTGATCCCGCGCATCACCGGCACTGGGTGTGATGGGTGTGATGGGTGTGATGGGGCTTGGGGCTTGGGGCTTGGGGCTTGGTCAGCCTTGCCCAGACGCACGGCCTTGCGCAGCTGCCAAGATTGGCGTCCCCTCCCCCCCTTCCCGGACCCCATCTCAGCCACCATGTTCCCGCGCATCACCGGAACTGGGTGTGATGGGTGTGGTGATTTTACAGTCTGTGTAAGAAACCCGGGAGCTTTTTTGTTGTTGCGCGCCTCCGACTGGCGCACGGGGCGGGGCGGCCTCTCACGAGAGTCGTGTTGCACTTCCTTGATGAGGAGTTGTTACACATGCACGTGCACGTGCATGCAGGCGTGCGCATGCTCACGCTCACGCACACGCACACGCACACGTGCGCGTGCATGCAGACGCGCGCGCACACATGCACACGCACATGAACATGCACATGTGCACAAGCATGCACACGCACACGCGCACACGCACACGTCCTCCCACTCTCTCTCTCGCAACCCCCCACCCCCCCCACCCACCCACACACACTAAAATGCACACACACACTCAGGTCGCAGCCCGCAAGTCCAGCGGCGGAAAGGGTGCGCTCGTCCTCGGCATCCCCCCCTTCTGAGCTGTCGCAAGGCAACAATCAGTATCAGTACTACACCTGCTGACACACACACACACACACACACACACACATATGCACACACACACATACACACACACACACACACGCACACACCAGGGGTGTACCCGCTGATCGGATTCCGATGAACAGGGCGCCCAAAGGGCGCAAAACCGATGGTCTCTTGGGGGTGTGATCGGGAAATCCGACAAGTGTGAGGGCCCGGAAGGCCTCTCATCGACGTCGCCGATGACCACGCAAAGCCGATCGGGGCGTTCGGCTTGGGCTCCCCCCACACTCCGACTTCGACGCAAAAGCACGCAATCCCTCATTTCTGAAGCGTTTCTGCTGTTTGCAATCGCAAAGTGACTCTGGCTCCGCCCCCGGATGCTGTTGGAGGTTAGGTGTGGGTCGGACTTTGGAATGGCCTCTTATGGCCAGGACCCTGCCATCCCATGCAGGCGCGCATGCTGTGGTGCTCTGCATGCATCAATGCATCATGGTACTTTCAATCAGTGTCCATTGTGGTGTTGCATGCATGGTCTGGGTCATGCATGTCTGCGCTGCGGACAAGAGCTGTTGCGAGCTGTTTGTCCTCTGGATGTGTGTTTGCTGCTGCTCCCCAACCAAGCTTGCATGAGAGACCGTATCACAGCACCAGAGTACTGCGGACAGCGGGGGTCAGGGGTCGCAGCCCCCGGGAAAAATGGGCAAGCCGATGAGTCCATGAGGCCCTGTCCTGGCAAGCCGATTAGTCATGGAGGCCCTCTCCTGGAAAACCGATGAGCGGCATGCCCCCGGGTACACCCCTGACACACACACACACACACACACACACCTCCCCAGGTCGCAGCCCACAAGGCCAGCGGCGGCAAGGGCGCGCTCGTGCTCGGCATCTCTGCCCCGCAGGGCTGCGGGAAGACGACAATCGTGGAGCAGCTTGAGCTTCTGTTCGCATGGGCGGGCGCGCGCGCGGCGTCGGTGTCCATCGATGACTTCTACCTCTCGTACGCAGACCAGTGCGCGACACGCGACGCCAACCCGGGCGACCGCCTGCTCGCGATGCGCGGGAACGCGGGCACGCACGACCTCAAGCTAGGAGCTGAGACGGTCTCGGCGCTCAAGGGGCTGACAGGAACGATGCAGGTGTGCGTGTGTGTGCGTGCATGCGTGCGTGTGGCTGTTTCGTAAGTTGTATAGTTAGTTGTGGTGGTCGTATCGTGCGATGAACTGGCTGCTCACGATGCGCGAGAACGGGGGCACGCACGACCTGAAGCTCGGAGCTGAGACGTTCTAGGCGCTCAAGAGGCTGACAGGCACGATGCAGGTGTGCGTGTGTGTGCGTGCGTGCGTGCATGGAGCTCTTTTGTTAGTTGTTTTATGAAGTGGCAGTTGCTGTATCGACACATACACACACACACACACACAAACACAGATACACACACACACACACACACACACACGCACACACACACACGTACGCACAGGCACAGGAACAGGAACAGGAACGGGCACAGGCACGGGCACACACACACACACACACACGCAAACCCATTACTGGCACCACTCCCACAGGTCCCCCGATACAACAAGTCGGCATACAGCGGCAAGGAGGACTGCGCCGACCCCTCAGCACACACACAGGCACAGGCACAGGCACAGGCACAGGCACAGGCACAGGCACAGGCACAGGCACAGGCACCAGGGGTTTCCTTGGGGTCAGTCATCCTTTCGTTTTTCCCAAAGAGGCTTTCCCAGTTTCGTCGGGATTTCGGGCTGCAGCCCGAAGAATCGCGTCAAAAGTGTGAAAATCGATGATTTCACACTTTCCCCCGGAAAATTTCTCCACACGTCGTTTTTCCTGAGCGTACGCTACCCGCAACCATTGGGATCGCGCCCTCTGAACACAATTTTTTTCGCTTCCCGATCGGGAAGGAAACCCCTGGCACACACACACACACACGTGCACAGGCACGTGCACAGGCACAGGCACACACGCATACGTTCACGCCCCCCCTCCCACACACACGCGCACACACACACACTTGCAGTCTCTAAGTCTAATACGCCATCAAAGGCGCCCAACAAGACTGTAAATCGCCCACAAACACTCATATCTGGCACCATTCCACAGGTGCCCCGATACAACAAGTCTGCATACAGCGGCAAGGGGGACCGCGCCGACCCCTCAGCATGGCCGTCGGTTTCAGGCCCCTTGGACGTTGTGCTCTTCGAGGGGTGGATGAGCGGGTTCAAGGTGCGTATGTGCATGTGTGTGTGCGTGTGCCATGCCATGCGGCCGACAAAGCCCCTTGACGCACGTAGGGTTAAGGGTTTAGGGCCGCTGCTGCGGAGCGAGATTGCGCGAATTTTGATCCGAAAGTGTGAAAATGTTTTTTCCCACTTTTCGCCCCAAATCGCCTCCGCCGGGGTGAGATTGGGAAATGGGCCCTGAGGTCAGGGTGACCCATCATTTTCCCAAGGTCCTTAGAGGAACCACCGGAACCTACCCACATCGCGCGCGCGTGCCCTACCGCATTCCCAACGCCTCAGGCGCTGCCTTCTCTTGCGTGGGTCAGGCGGCGCCTCCGGCGCTCCGACCGCGTCGCCCGAGGCGCACCCCCGATCGCCTTGGGCGCTATGACCGCCTTCACTTACGCGCCTCAGACGTTGGGACTTTGGTAGGGGTGCGCCTGGAGAGAGACTGACAGCTGCTCCCCCCCCTCCCACACTTATTTGCAAGGCGCTGGACAGCGACGAGGCGGCGCGCAGCGTGGACCCCGATCTCGTTAAGGTACGCCCTAGGGTTTAGGGGTTTAGGGTAAAGTGTGGTTCGGGGTTTAGGGGAAAGTGTGGTTCGAGGTTTAGTTGGGTTTAGGGTTTCGGCGGCAATTTTCAACTGCTCAAAGTCAAATCCATGTAACCGCCGAGTAACAGCACACAGAGGAGAGTAACAGCTTTCCAACGAGCCGCCCCACACCTGCAATGGATCAGCACAGCTCAAATGGCACGCTTGGGGAATATGGAGATTTGTGTACTATTTTTAGTACAGGCCAAAAGCATTGGAACATTAGGGCTGAGGGGATGTTTAGGGTTAAGTGTGGATGCTAGCCCTAGGGTTTAAGGTTTAGGGTGGAGGTGAAGCGTGGTTTGGGGTTTTGCAAGGTTAAGTAGGATTAAGGTGCAGCGTGGACCCCGATCTCGTCAAGATTCGTGCGCTATCTTACCGGTGTCCAGTTCCATCTTTCAAGTTTTTACAGAAAATCGCGTCCCTCACAGAAATTTCTGCAAAGCAGAAAGCAAAGTCCCCACACCCCACCAAATGAACGCTTTCAGACGGCAGATGCGGGTTCAGGTAGTTAAATCGCTCTGGCGACCCTGAAAATTGGCAGGGGTGTAGTTCAGATCCCAATAAAGGCGTAGCAAAAATATCCCGATGGTTTTATTTTCTTTTTTTTCTAAATCGCCACACAAGTGTGGACACCCAAAACAGTGTTTTGGGGGGTTTAACACCCCCTCCCGAGCTCCCCATGCAGTCAAACTCGCTGGGCGTATCCCCAGTATACCCCCGATGACGCCCAGACTGTCGGGGGGCGCCGGGGACCGCTGCATGGGCGTGTTACACTCCATGCAGCATGCAGACGCGCGCCCATGCGGCACCCACGAAAATCACGCCCACGGACCTGCCACCGCGGCTCCGGTCCTCATTTAATGTACAGAATGTGCCATGCAAAAATTGCGATGGCTATATTTTTAGATTTTGCCCTGTGTGTTCAGCTTCTCTATCTGCACTTTAAGCAGTCCGGCGTCGTGCTCAAGGCCTCCAAGGAAGCCCCACCCGACCCAGGCTCCATTGGGATGCTACACGGCCGCATCTGAGCGGCGAAGGGGTGCCTGGGGCACGGTACATGGCCGTGTTTCATGTTGTCGGGGTTGAGCGCCCAGACAACGATCGACGCCCCAGGGGCAGCACACACACCCACGACGCACCACACCTCTCGAGTAGTGCCATTACTAATCGTGTGGCATCATGCATTGCCTCGCGCAGCACCAAGAGGCTGCGGGCACGACCCTGCCCACACCACCCAAACACGTCACCACCCGGATGCCCCAGGAGGCCTCCCGGCCGCTGTTTGGGGGCACGCATGGCGTTTGGGGGTCACCCATTAGACATTTGCAGCGCGAGGGAGGCCGCGGAGCAGGTGCATGGACACCTCGGCACCACGCCACATTCAAGTTTTGACACCCCCAAACGTGACGGCGCCCACTCCCCGGGGCCTCTGGCAAGCTCTATATATCGTCTGAAGTCCATATACGTCGAGCCGGGGTCCTTGGAGAGCCCCGGGGCGCGGGTAGACGCCTTGTACCCCCAGCTGTCACTGCCAACACCTATTCCTGCGCCCCTCGTGCATGCCCGCCCCAATGCGACTCGCGGGATCGATAGCCGGGGACATTGGCTTCACACAGGTCGCAAATTCAGCCGAAACCATGGAGTGTGTGCGGCGGGAGAGCATCCGCCGTGTGGGGTTCGAACCTCCCAGTCAGGGGAGGCAGGGTGTGGGGACTGTGGGCAAAAAGTAGCTTAAATAAAAAAAAATCGTCCTCAAGCTACATTCAGGATGAGATTCAGGATTGTTAATTACTTGTTAAAAGTTTGATTTTGCTTTGACCGCGTTGACCGTTGGCCGCGTGTCGTCATGCACAGCCTGTACAGTACAGGTCATTTGAAAGCTCTTGACGAGCTCTATCTAGCGGGCTCGTCAGACTGCCAATCCACTGAATGGGACGAGCTGTGTTCAGGTCAATGCACAGCCGGAATACAGCCAAATGGCTGTGCAGAGCCGAAGAGGAAATCACTGCCGGTGTCCGTCCATCCAATAATAATAGTTATGGCTGCGCTGTTGATATCGATATTGATGATACAGCTGCCCCATGGGGGGCGGGGGGGGGCCTTCGCCGAAAACTGAGAACTGAGAACTGAGAACCGAGAACTGTGATTTCGAAACCGCAAAACTGAGGTTTTGGTTTCGTTGACACACATCAATGCGGCTCCCGTAATACTGATCAGTGCGTGCTGCCATCCAGCCATCCGCGCTGTGTGCCGCCATCCTCGCCATCTGATTGTGCCTCCGTCCATCCAGAATAGGTGCAGAGAACGGCAGCACCATGAGCCTGCTGGTGACGCCTCGAGCCGACACTTGAAAGTCCCCCTCAAGTGCTGCTGATGATGGATTTTACAGTCGTGTGTGACGAACCCAACAGGCAGCGTATTCAATCTTGCTCGACGTATAGCGCCCGAGCGCTACAGACGGGTGGCTGGCCACTAGTGGTGGGGGGCTAGTGGGTCGGGGCTGGACCTAGACAAGGCACTCGGCCCCCAGATCTGACTTCCTCCCCATGGAAGCACGGCCGGGGTTCACAGGCCCGCGGGATCGCACCCCCAGACCTCCACCGCAGCACAGCAGTTACAGTTACATCGGCTTTCCAGCAAAGACTACCTCTAGTCCTAGTACCACCGCCTAGACCCAAGTCCAGTTCTGGCCCTAACAATTACTTGTGAGGGGCGGTAGCCACCAGCCGGCTGCCTGCCAACGTGTAGTCCCAGAGCAAAAAGGAGAGCTATTGTGCGACGCCTCCAAAATAGGTCCTAACTGCTTCTAGGGGATAGGGGGTCAAGTGGCGCTTGCCAATCTACTTGACCGCCGTGGTGGAGGGGCCGGCGCCTGAGGGCAGCCGGACCGTACACCACGGCTCTCCACCCGACCCTATCCTGAGCACGCTCAAACGCCGTGTCCGAAAAAGTCTTCCAATCAGAACGAGTGCCACTAGTTTCGCCTAGCTGCTGAATCAGTATCTTAAGAAATAGTGTCAGGAGGAGGCTGGAGGCCGGCCTTGCTGCCGAGCCACATCCATTGTGCAGTCAAAAGTCGTACGAGGAAGACGAGAAGCCGGCATGCGCATCACATGGCCTAGCCACTGCATTGATCGCTTTGCCACAAGGCTCTCAATTGGCTCAGTGTCGCACGCCTGCCGAATATAAGTTAATCTGTGCCGGTCGACCAGGCGCACACCCAGAATGCGACGAAGGCAGTTAGAGTGGGCAACCTCCAATCGAGTCAGTTGTGCTTTAGTAGGGGCCCATGTTTCGCAGCCGTACAGAAAGTGGGGCAGCATGAAAGTGTTGTTAACCCGCATCTTAGACTGCACTTGCATCTTCTTGCTGGCCCAAATCTGATCAAAAGACGCAAACACGCCCAGCGCGCGACCGACACGCACACCGATCTCCCCACACCACCACTCTGGGTTATCCAACTCCCTAGATACTTAAATGCAGAGACGGTCTTCACTTCACCACCAGTCAGCGCAAACGTGGGCAGATCCGCGACAAAATCTGCTGGCAAAATCATCACTTCTGTCTTGGCGGCGTTGATTTGCATGCCAAAGCTAGAGGACACTTTGTCAAGGATTTTCAGCATAAGCGCCAACTGAGCTGGGTCATGCGAGAACAAACACAGCAAAAGCTTCTAACATTCTCGCACTCTGCTAGTCGTCGTCGAATATATAACACAACAGGGGCACCTTACGGAAACCTGAGTTCAAACGGCCCGAACATGCTAGAGCCAGCATTGAGCCAACGACGCGTGTGTACCCCCCGGCACAGTCCCCCGTTCTGATGAACCGCAAAGAAATACTATACACGGTTTCTAAAGTGCAAGTGCTAGTACTTGTGCGTTTCGCTCCACACCTTTGCACCTCCACACTCCACTCCACACATCCACACTCCACACGCAGGTCAACGTCGGAACGTGGGGCGCCCTTGTGGACACGTGGCTGGTCGCGCGTTCCACTCCACCACACCTCCACACTCTGCACGTTCACACTCCACTGTTGACCACCGTTGACCACGCTGTTGACCACCGTTGACCGCTGTTGACCGTTGACCGTGCGGGTCAACGCCTGCCCGCGGCAGTACGCCGGAATGTGGGACGCCCCTCGTGGACTCGTGGCTGGTCATGCGTTCCACACCTCCACACCTCAACATTGTCACACCTCCACACTCCGCACGTTCACACCTCCACACTCCACACGCAGGTCAGGGCTGCCTGCGGCAGTACGTCGGAACGTGGGACGCCCTCGTGGACTCCTGGCTGGTCGTGCGTTCCGCTCCTCCACACCTCCACATCGTCACACCTCCACACTCTGCACGTTCACACCTCCACACTCCACTGTTGACCACCGTTTACCATTGTTTACCGTTGACCGATGACGGTTGACCGAGTGGCAGCCCTCGTGCCACTCCTCCACGCTCCACGCTCCACCGTTGACCACCGCTGACCACTGTTGACCGTTGACCACGTTGTTGACCACCGTTGATCGTTGACCATGCAGGTCAACGCGTGCCTGCGGCAGTACGCCGGAACGTGGGACGCCCTCGTGGACTCGTGGCTGGTTGTGCGTATCGGTGACCCGCAGTGGGTGTACAAGTGAGTCGGGAGCAGAGGAGTTAGTAGGTGGTAGGAAGGTAGGTAGAAGGTGGACCTGACCAAGATCACGATGGTGGTCGGCGGACGGCCCTACTACAGCCCCCTACAGTGTTACCCCGGGGTTACACTCTGCACCCACAGTGTAATTGCTTTGTTACAAGGCATTACAATTTGCACAAATTTGTATTGCCTTGTAACAAAGCAATTATACTGTGGGTGTAGAGTGTAACCCCGGGGTTGCACTATAGGGGGATGTGGTAGGGCGGTTCGACGGCCCCAAGGCGTACAAGGACGCAAACGATGGTCGATGTTACAGTTGGTCTTTGATGGCGTTCTTGATGGCGTATTGATGGCGTATCAGTAGCCTCTGCTGCCGCTACGGTGGAGGTCTAGGAGACACGATCCCGCGGGCCTGTGAACCCTGGCCGTGCCCCCACGGGGAGGAAGTCAGATCTGGGGGCCGATCTGGGGGCCACACACACACACACACACACACACGCACGCACACACACACACACGCACACGCACACGCACACGCACACGCACACGCACATGCACACGCACACGCACACACACGCACACGCATACGCACACACACACACGCACACACACACTGCAGGTGGCGGCTGCAGGCAGAGGAGCAGATGCGCGCGTCTGGGAAGGCGGGCATGTCGGACGCTCAGGTGGGTGGGTGGCAGTGCTTCCTGGGATAGGTAGGATAGATAGGATAGATACCGTTAACTCCATAGGCCTTCAGCTACCGCCTCCAAAAATACGAATTAAGTGATTCCTGAGACACTTTAGCCAGCGCAGCGGAGCAGTTTTTTTTGTATTTTGACTGTAGCGAGGGGTACTTCGATTTCTTCTCACTTTAGCCAGCCTTGCGAAGCCGCCCGTTCACAGCGAGCGAATCCCTTCCATCATCCATCCACGTCCCATCAATCTTCCCTTCTGTCTCAGCCACGGTCTCAGCGCTGCAAACTGTTCTTACACTCACGCGTCTACACTTGCCTCATTGGTCAGCGAGTATATCTCCGTCGCGACTTTAGCGACCCCGGATAATATTTAATTAAGCTTTAGCTGCTCATGTTAGCTTGGGGGTCGAGCAATGAATTATAGCAAAAGACTTATGGAGTTTACGGTAGATAGATAGGATAGATGGGATATATAGGACCCTCTTATGTGTGCAATCACCCCACACTCACACCCCTCACACTCACGCACACACAACCTCAGATCGCAGACTTGGTTCCTCGCCTCATGCCAGCATCCCCCCTCCCCCCCACACACACACGCACACATGCACACACACACACACACACTCCCAACACACACGCACACGCACACACTCCCACACACACACTCAGATCACGAACTTTGCCTCTCGCTGCATGCCGGAATCCCAGTCTCTCTCTCTCTCTCTCTCTCTCTCTTTCCCTCTTTCACACACCACCACCCTCAGATCGAGGACTTTGTTTCTCGCTTCATGCCGGCGTACCAGGCTTACCTTCCTGAGCTGTACCGTGCAGGTGTGTGAAGAGATGGTGGTGGTGGTGGTGGTGGTGGTGTGTGTGTGTGCGTGTGTTTGGGTGTGTGTGTGTGCGTGTATACCAGGCATACCTTCCAGAGCTGAACCGCGCAGGTGTGTTGGTGTTGGTGTTGCTTGTTGCTGTTGTTGTTTATGTTTCTGCTGCTGCTCTTACTGTTGCTGTTGCTGTTGCTGTCGCTGTTGCTGTTGCTGTTGTCGCTGTTGCTGTCGCTGCTGCTGTTGCAGACACTCACAGAGAGAGAGAGAGAGATCGTTACAGAGAACTCTGCACGGCAGACCTAGATAGGCTGTTTCTAGTCATCAATTAAGGAGATTCCGTTTGAAGGCGGGAGACCAACCGTGCGCCAGAAAGAGGGTGAACAACCTCATTCGTAAAGCAGTGAGGGTAAGGGGCAGTGGCGGGTCATTGACGGCTGTGTTCGTCAATCCGCCTCGACTGAGTTTAAACTAGGTGTCGGCAGAAGGACTTCCACAGTTGTGGAAATCATGCTAAGATTATCCACTCGGTGGTGACTCGCTCGGCGAACTCGGGGCGCTCGGGGATGTCGCGTGTGAAGTTGAAGAGATGGATGTTTGCGGAGGGCGTAGAACGTGACGGAGTGGGCGCAAAAGTCACCGGCGTGAGCCGGAAGAAGGTGGTGGCGCCGCCGGCATAGAGCGAAGTCGTGTCCGAACAGCGGTAGTCGTGCAAGTGGGAGGCAGTGGGAGGGAGGCAGCGGGAGGGTAGTCGGAGGGAGAGGGGGAGGCGCGGGGGAGGGTTAGGGAGGGGCGAGGGGCACAAGATGGGGTGGGGTGCAGCGGGGATGGAGGGGTGGAAGACAGGAGAAGGGAGGGAGGAGAGGGGAGAGAGGAGGGAGCCACACTGTGGCCCGGCCACATGGCGCATACATAGGCGCTGGTAGCATGGGGGGGGGTGCATGGGGTGCATGTGCGCGCATGGGGCGCATGGGGAGGGGCAACTCCATGTGACGAGCATGTGGGTGTATGGAGGTCGACGGGGCGGCAGTGGGATAAGCGGTGGGTCTCTTGAGGTGGGGCGTGGGGTCGAATGAACGACTGGGCAGTGGGCGGTGGGCGGGACGGTGGCGGCTGGAGGAACTCGGTAGCTCAAGCGCTGAGCGCTGAGCGCTGGCTCGGGCCGCATGGCGGTCGAGGTGATGGCACTGAGATACCTGGGCTCCGTTGTCTGAAGCTGCAGAGCTGCGGGGGGGGGGAAATCTGTGCGGTAGGGCGTCACGTGTTTTTTTGCCATGTGGAGGGCGTGCGAGAGAGTGCGGATGGACTGAGTTCCTGGATGCATGCGTCGACTGGCTGCTGAATTGGCAGCCCGACGACAGGGGGCGTACGGAGGAGGAGAGGCGGCGAGAATCGGCGGCGGCATGGGTGAAGGGGGGTCGACGTAGGCGGCGGCGATGACTGCGCGGGCGCAGCGCCCACAGAGTGGGGCGCCCACAGAGTGGGGCGCCCACAGAGACACACACACACACACACACACACACACACACACACACACACACACACAAACCTGCCGGTTACACACACACACACACACACACGCACACACACACAAACACACACACACCTGCAGGGCCGACCACCTGCAAGCCCAGCAAGACGCTCGTGATCGAGGTCGACGCGCAGCGCTCACCAGTGGACAAGCAGCCGGCGCCTGTTGCATGAGCGCACACGTAGGAGCGCACACGCGCGCATGATGAGGCTGATAGATGTCACAGTCAGGGACACCTGTAAAGGCGTATAAGACCGTGCTAGGTGCCTGAGCACCTTGCTGATACTACTGGTGGTAGGGACCCCCCGCCCTGCAAAAAGCGCACACACTCGATTTCGCGGTTGACGCGCCACGAGGAATCTCCAGGGGGGAGGGGGGGGGGCAGCCGGAGACTCTGGCGTGGCGCGCGTGTACGCATCATTCAAGCAACGCACAGCGCTCCGCAGTGGCGAAGCTGCCGGTGCCTGTTTTGCATGAGCGCACACACATTGACTTCGAGGCTGGCCCGCCGACAGGAATCTCCAGTGGCGCGGCGGCCGGCGCTGCTGGCGTGGGTGAAGGAGAGTGCGTGCGCAGCGCATGCGTCTGTCGAGGTCGATGATGCGCAGCGGCCCCCCGGTGGTGCGAGTGTGGCAGCGTGTGTGCGAGAGTGTAGGCTTCCGCTGCCGCTGGTTTGTGTGGCGCTGCGCTGTGCCGCGCACGCAGCAGCGATATGGGCACCATGCACCTGTCTGGTCGCGAGCCCGCGGCGGCTTCCGTCACTCGTGGCCGGTGGCGCCGACGGCGCCGACGCTCCGGCCCGGGCGCTGCGACGGCTTGAGCTCAGTGGACTGGGGCAGCCTGCGTGCGCCTGGCGCCTCCCCACACGGCACCCGGCACGGTGCCTGTCGAGTGTACAACCACAAACTACTCTCTGGCCCTTACAAGCCGTCGCCCAGTCGACACCTATCTCTGGCGGACTCGCGTCACTCGCAGGCAGGGCCTAAAGTATTAGACTGGCTGGTGGCGGTGGCCAGAGATTGTTGTGGAGGCGGACGTGCTGTTGATCTCCACGCGCGCTGCTGGCCCCGCGATGTTACCTCTCTCTGGCGGACTCGCGTCACTCGCAGGCGGGGCCTAAAGACTAAGACTGGCTGATGGTGGTGGTCAGAGATTGTGGAGGCGGACGCGCTGTTGATCTTCACGCGCGCTGCTGGACCCGTGTTGTAACCTCATTCTGGCAGACTCGCGTCACTCGCAGACAGCGCCTTAAGACTAAGACAGGCTGGTGGTGGTGGCCAGAGATTATTGTGGAGGCAGACGCGCTGTTGATCTCCACGCGCGCTGCTGGACCCGTGTTGTAACCTCATTCTGGCAGACTCGCGTCACTCGCAGACAGCGCCTTAAGACTAAGACTGGCTGGTGGTGGTGGCCAGAGATTATTGTGGAGGCAGACGCGCTGTTGATCCCCACGAGCGCTGCTGGACCCGCGATGTTACCTCTCTCTGGCGGACTCGTGTCACTCGCAGACAGGGCCTTAAGTATAAGACTGGCTGGTGGCGCTGGCCAGAGATTATTGTTGAGGCGAACGCGCTGTTGATCCCCACGCGCGCTGCTGGACCAGAGGTGTAACCTCTTTCTGTCAGACTCGCATCACTCGCAGACCTGAGTCCAACGGCCGCTGCACGGCCACACCGAGCAGACAAACACCAGCCACAACAGTTGGAAGATGGTGGGGGGAGGGTGCATGGCGCGGCCGCACCGTCAGCTTACATGCTGGAAAGAGATGAGAGACAGGGCACGGCCGCACCGCCCCCCTCGATGCCAAGCCAGACGCATGGGGAAGGGGAGGGGCACGGGGGATGCGCAGCAGCGCCGCCAGCGGTGCAGACAGAGGCGTGGGGTTGCTACCTATTAAAGTACCCACACAAGAAAACCCACGCAGGATGTACAGACTCCGCTGTTGTAGGCGTTGCATTTTTCGGTACAGTGGCTCTCACTTGCCCCCCCAGGCCCTCCCTGTACAGGATGTGAAACTATGAACATTGACGTGTCTTGCTTGGTGGAAGCCTTTGTGCCATTTGCGTCGCAGCCACAAGAGAGGGTGTCGAGCGAGCCTACCAGAGCCTACCAGATTCTACCAGATTCTACCCAAAATGGTAGGGTAGGAATCTGGTAGCCTCGCGAGTCGTGCCTGAGATGACGGTGCTGACATCTGGATGTGCTCAACTCTGCGTATTCTCACCAATGCGTGTGCACGCATTCAAGGAACTCGCCATGCGTGGGGAGAGGGAGGGGGGGAGGTCGGCAAGCGCCTGCTTTGCATGCGTCGGGGGGATGCGGAGGCGTGTGGGGAGGCGACTGCAAATCTTCTCCACGCCACGCCCCGTAACTACGAGGGTGCGCACCTAACGCAACTCATGCGCACCTCCGTCAGGAAGTTATCATATCGCACGATGGTGTCTGGGGGATACGCAAGCCTGGCTGCACGGTTGGGACACCGCGACGTGGTGCCAGAAACATTTGATCTGCAACCGGCACATCTTGCCTCCAGCTCAACATAATCCCCTGTATTAATGGGATGCTGCAGCTATGCTGTCCAGGGGCAGAGGGGTGGCAGTGGGGGGTGGCCTCACACATTCGCATGTGTGATTGCAATCATGATTGAGTGTGCCGCCGCATCGCACGTCGCGCACTAGTTCGCTGATGCGTTCGGGCATGATGCAGGCGACAGATGCAGGCGCACACGCGGGCGCCAGCGTTCTCTACTCGTGTTCGCGTCGCACCTGTGGGGCCACCTCGATGCTCACGACAAGCGCATTCTGCGACTGGTGTCAAGCAGCATGAAGGCCGTGGCGGATGGCGCCGTCCAGACGCTGGATGCGACCAAGCTTTCAACAAACAACTTTCATGCTGCGCTGGCGCTCTTCACCGGCCTAACCACCCTGATCACGGCAACCTCTTGTCCAGAGGACCTGGTCGATATCAGCACAGCGCCGCTGGTCAGGCTTAAGAAGCTCAGCGTGTGGTACGAGGTGAGCCCCTGTTTTCATGTATGCGCCCTCATCTCCATGCGCCCCCATCTCCATGCGCCCTCATCTCCAAGCGCCATTGTCATGCGGAATCCACCCAGCACGCAATGGCGCTGACAGGCTGCTGGCACGCTCTTTGCCTACGCCATGCGCGCTCATTTATACGCTCTCATCTCCATGCGGCAACATCATGCGCAATAACCCAGCATGCAGATGGCAGGCAGGCTGGTAGGACTCATATGCTGCGCGCCAGGCTGGCACGCCTTGTGCCGTGCGCGCCACGCTGACACGTGCCGCCTGCCCCCCCTGTCTGGCCCGCAGCACGCGGGGAGCCTCCCTACGCCTGGCGCTTGCCGGTCCTCCCCACAGCAGCAGCAGGGCTGCAGGACCTCAGCATGATCAACAACGTACTCGAGGTGCCCCTGCTCCTGTGCCTCGAGGCTGTCCGGAGCTTTGCCGCCCTGAGCAAGTTTGAGTGCCGAGGTGCACGCGTCCCAGATGTGGCGCCGCTCAGCGGCTGTGGCCAGCTGGTGGCGCTGACATTCGGCACCTGCCACGTCCCGAGCCTCACGCCCCTGCGGGACTGTCCGCACCTGGTGGATCTGTCTCTCGGTCGGAGCAACTTCTCCGACCTGGCGCAGCTCCGTGACTTCGCACCCCAGATTCGATCCCTCGAGCTTTACCAATGCAACGACATCTCCGACATCCAGGCCCTGTCAGCGTGCAGCAACCTGGAGCGCCTCAGCATGGCGTGTTGCTACTCCGTGGTCAGCCTGGGCGCGCTGTCTGCCTGCGTCCAGCTGAAGGACCTTGACCTGGCCGACATGGTGGTGAGCAGCCTTGGCGCGCTCTCTGCATGCGTTCAGCTGAAGGACCTCAGGATCGATCGGTGCACGGGGCTCAAGAGCCTTTAGCCGCTGTCTGCGTGCGTCCAGCTGGAGGAACTCTCAATGTTCGACTGCACAGCAGTCGAGAACCTCGAGCCGCTCGCGGCATGCGTAAAGATCCAGGACCTCCACATGGGCAACTGCAGAGCCATTCGGAGCTTGAGCCCACTCGGTGCGTGCAGCCAGCTGACCACCCTCAATCTGAGCTCTTGCCGGCGCGTGAGCTGCCTTCATCCACTCGCTGCGTGCCAACTGCTGGAGGTCCTTCACATAAGCGCCTGCGATGTGCACACAATCACGCCGCTGGGTGCGTGCCCACGCCTCAGAGAACTTATGATGATCAATTGCAGCTCGGTACAGAGTCTCTCCGCATTGTCTGCATGCTCCGAGCTGAAGTGCCTTGGCATGGGCGGGTGCACGTCTGTGCGGGGCCTGGCGCCGCTCGCTGCCTGCAGCAACCTCGAGGAGCTCGACATGAACGGGTGTGCGTCCATTCGCAGCTTGGCTCCACTCGCTGCGTGCGGGCGGCTGGGGCGCCTCTCAGCGTTCAAGTGTGCAGCACTGAGCAGTTTGGCGCCGCTGACGGCGTGCGGGCGGCTCAAGGACCTCGTCATGGGCCGGTGGTCGTCGTCGACCGTCTACGATCCGTTGTCTGCGTGCGTCCAGCTTGAGCGCCTCTGCGTGTCGGGCGATGCCGTCAGCCTCGCGCCGCTGTCTGCGCTCTCCAATCTCAAGGACTTTGCAATGCACGACTGCTCGAACGTGACCAGCGTCGCACCGATGTCTGCGTGCGTGAGCCTGGAGCGACTTGAGATGAACCGGGCAGTGTGCGTGACCAGCCTCGCTCCGCTGACAGCGTGCACCAACCTCACAGAGCTCGCGATCTTTTCCGCCAAGTCGATTGTCAGCCTCTCGCCGCTCTCCGCGTGCGTGCAGCTAACCTAGCTCAATGTAGCCAAGTGTACGCGCCCGGAGGACCCCAGGACGTGAGTTACGGCCTAGGGCTCGAAGTCTAGATGGGGGGGCTCTGCTAGGAGAGCCCGCGAGCCAACAGGGGCATTCGTTTGAACCTGTAACTGCTGCAGCCGCGGTGGTCAATTGAAACTTCGGCAAGGTGGAGCGCGCTGGCGCGCGCGCAAAGATGTGAAAAACATCCAGCACCACGCAGGCGCATTTCGCAGGCGCACGCCCATGACAAACGAGTCCCTATACTTGGGCATGCTTTCCACCACCAGGCCCTGGTGGGCAGTGGGGGAGGATGTGATCCTCAGACACAGTTTGTGTTACGACTGTTGCAAACCGAACTGGTGCTCGAATTCGAGCCACTTCGAAGGGGCTATGTGAGAATGATGCCACCGAGTGTACGCTGCACGAGGAGTTGAGGTGGTGGGCTAGCTGTGCGTGCATGCCTCTGGGTGCGCCCCTTGAAGTGAGAGCCCTGAGCCTGCGGCGCCCTGCCAATGTGGTTACATACAGTGAGCCCGGCATCCCCTTGGGAACTTTTTTTTATGAACCATGGCTGGTTGTGAAATTCTCCTCTCCACTCCGCGCGGCGATTGAGTGCGGCCGCACATGCGTCGCAGATGGGGCCATCTTGGCCAAGGCGGCGGTGCGTGCTGCGATGGAGTGCGTTTGTGGCGCCCGCTTGTGCGCAGCAGGTGACGACGGTCGTCGGTGAATCCAAGCGGCGTTCAAACGGGAATCAAGACTCGTCAATTTCACCGACGCCGTGGCTGCAGTGTGCGCTGCGTCTCCAAAATTGTAGGAGAGGAAAAGGTGTGTGGTCCCATCCTTGGTGGGAGTTGAGATACAGAATGTGTCGGCACGCCTGTGCTGATTGATCTCTCAGCTGGTCTGGCCTCACTAAGCTAGTGGGGCCGCGCCGCCACCCATCTACTACTATGATGAGAGTTTTACAATCTACTAGTACTAAGTCCCACTGGAGCTTTGGAACCGTACGTGTGACCGCCAGAAGTGGATTGTAAACAACTCATCATCATCAAAGTACTACAAACTACCGCCCACTCACCATGCTGGGCTCCAACTACCGCATCCTCGCCAAGGTGCTGGCGACGCGGTGGACGCCCCTGCTCTCTGCGGTGGTGGGGCCGGAACAGACCGCTTCCTCGCTGGCCGCCGCATCTCGGACAATATCTGCCTCACGCAGATGCTGCCTGGCCTGCTGGCTGCCAACGCGGCGGATGGCGTGGGGCCGACGGGTGCAGCGCTGGCGCTCCTGGACTTCCGCAAGGCATACGACACCATCGACCGTGGCTTCCTCATTGCGGTCATGGAGGCGGTGGGCGTCGGCGACGGCGTGCTGGCGTGGACCCGCACCATCCTCACGCACACGTACGCGTCGGCCGAGGTCAACGGGTTCATCTCTGCGCCGCGCAAGTATGCGGCGGGCGTGCGCCAGGGCTGCCCCGCCGCGCCAGCCCTCTTCCTGTTCCTGGGGCATGCGCTCGCATGCTTCCTGCGCACATGCCCGGCAGTGGGGGTCGAGGTCGTGCCTGGCTGCCGAGTGACCTGCCCCCAGTACGCTGACGACTGCATGCCCCTCCTCCGGTCGTGTGCGCCGGCTGACGTCGCTGCACTGGTGGAGACGATGGCGGTGTTTGGCCGAGCGACGGGCCTTGTCCTCAACCTCGGCAAGTGCGGCATCCTGCCCCTGGGGTCGGCGGGGGAGGGCCTGCTGGCGGGTGCCGAGGTTGCTGGGCTGCGCGTGCTGGACGCGGGCGTGTCGCTGGGGGTGCCCGTCTCTGCCGGCTTGCCGCCCCCGGAGGGCGTCACCGGGGTGTGCCGTGAGAGGCTTGCGGCCGCGTATACCAAGCTCGCGCGCTTCCCCATGTCGGCGTTTGGCAGGGGGCACGCGGCGGCGACGTACGGGGTCTCCCGCATCCTGTTCCGGGCGGTGCACTGTGGCATGACTCCGGAGGCCGAGAGGGTGCTCTCCCGGTGGACGGCTACTCTGGTGGACAGGAGCGTGGGGCCGGACCCGCCGGCAGAGCTGCCGCGGTGGGCCTCTTCGGTGCCTGGTGCGCCTGCTGCGATGCTCCTGGGGCGACCGGCGCATGGTGGTTTTGGGGCGCCGGCGTGGCGGGAGATCGTGCACGGGCAGTGGGCCGTCCACCTCGCGTGCCTGTTTGGGGCGTGGGCGGCAGGCGCCCCCCATCTCCTGCTGCCGGCCCCACGGGCCGGCGGTGGCGGCGGGGCTGGCGGCAGTGGCGGCGGTGGCGGCGGCGGGACACAGCCGGAACAGCAGCCCGCGCCCCCGGCCCAGCCGGCATGGCAGCCGCTCATGGTGGAGGCGGTGCACCGCCTGTGCCCGGAGGCCCACCCGAGCCTCTTTGTGCTTATGGCTGGCCTCGCGCCCAGGGCCGGCGCCCTCCCGGACGGCCTTATTGGTGAGTGCGTGGACCCGGCTGTGAGGGCGGCGCTCTTGGCTGGGCCGATGAGGCGCATGCTCGATGGGGTGCAGGCCCTGGGGCCGGTGGCGCGCATCACGGGGCGCGTGCAAACAGCTGAGCTGTGGGAGGCGGAGGCGCCGCTCTGGGCTAACCCCCTCCTCCAGCTGGAGCTGCCGGCTGCGCAGCGGTCGGTACAGTGGCGGGAGCCCACTGGGGATGCGGCAGGGCATGCGCTCTTCAGCCCGACCGATGCGGCACGCTGGCTGGTGGACGGCCTGGCCCGCGTGCGCGACGCCCTCCCCGGCATGCGGACGGTCACGGACCTGTGCGTGCTGTGGGCGTGGCTCGCTGCTGTCGACATGGTGCGCAGCACACGCACGGTTGACCACGCCTGCCTGAGGGTGTACGCTGCTGCGGATCCGGCGCGCGCGCGGCTCGTGCTGGGGCAGATACGCGCGGCGCTGGCGTGCGGCGCTTATGACGGGGGCAATGTCTGGAGGGCAGTCCTGTGCCGCGCCCTTTTCCCAGAGGTGCCGCCGCCAGTGCCGGGGTGTGTGCCAGACCTGCTGTGCGTGCGGCGCACGCTCGACCCCCTGTTCACGGCAGTGGCGGTCGTGCTTGCGGCGCTGCCCCCAGCCTGGGTCGAGGCGGCGGCTGGTGGAGCTGCCCTCACTGTGCTCTGGCCGCTCCGTCACTTCCAGCCCCTCCCCCAGGCGGGCGAGCGCGCTGCTGTGGTGGAGATCCTGCAGCTGGTTGGGTGGAAGCTGCCGAGTGTCATCACGCCGGCTGGCTGGCAGCGTGGGCGGCCTGGCCTCCGATCCACAGCTGCCCAACCTGCTCCCCTACCTGGGGGGGGCGGCGCCGCGGGCGAGCCCCGATGGGTTGGGTTTGCGCACGGCCCGGGTGTGGTGGGGAAACTGACGTGCAAGCTGGCGGTGGCGCTTCAACTGCGGGCGGTTGTGGACGAGCGGCGAGTGCGGCGGGCAGCCACGGTGGAGGCGGCTCTGGCGCTGGACCACGGGCCGCACGGGGGCCCCCGCGCGACCGACGCGCAGGTCTTCGCGGGGCTGCGCGGCCTGGAGGCGGCGGTGCCGACACTGTGGCGGATGCCGCTCCTCAACGCTCGCAAGGAGCCCATCTGGCGGCTGTGGGTGAGTGGTTTTCACAAGCAGGCTGCACTAGGCGTGCCCGAGTGCCCCTGCGGGTGGCGGTGCCGTGATGAGGACGGGCCGCCGGCGACGGCGTGGCGTGCGCACAGCTTCTGGGGGTGCCCGGTGGCGGAGGCGGTGGTGGTGGCGGCTGCTGCTGCCCTCCCTGCTCCTACGCCGGTCATCACGTGCTGCCAGGTGTGGCTGCTGCAGCCTCCCGCTGGGGTGCGTGCTGGTGTGTGGGCGGTGGTGGCAGCGCTCGTGGTGGACGCCATGGAGCGAGGCCGCCGCCACTTGTGGCGCATTACGTGCCCGCGTGATGGTGTGCAGCCCCCTGCTCGCTCGGTGGCGGTTGAGCGGGCGGGGGAGCTGGCGACGATGGATCTGTGGGACGCGCTGGCGTCCTTTGCTGAGGGCGGCGGGATGCCGCGCGGGTGGGCGGGTGTGGTGGGCCCGACCCACCCCTTTGTTGGAGTAGTGGACGGCGGGCTCACTCTGAACAAGACGTCCTAGATCCCTGAGAGGATGGTTTCTTTTGAGGGGAGGTGGCGCCACATGCGTGCGCTGGCGGGTTGTGATGTGGTAGCTGAGCAGAGTGCTGCGGCGGGTGTGCACAACGGCCCCGCTTCCGGTGGGTTGAGGGTGGGCTTTTTGGTCCCTTCATGGTTTTATACCTTGGGCCCGCCATCCGTTTCCTGGAGGGGTTGAGTGTGGAGCCTGCACTGTGGTGCTGCTTGCTTGGTGCCCGCCACCGCGTGTGGGTGGCGCTTCCGTGGGACATCCCCCCTTTTTTTCTGTTGGCAGGTCTTCAGGACTGCTTCCTCTAAGTCCTGCTGGAGCTTTGGAACCGAACGCGTGCCCGCCAGAGAGTGGATTGTAAAAACTCATCATCATACTAGTAGTCTAGCCAGTTCCGCAAACCGCGCCCTTGCCACGCCCCATCACATCTTGATTATTCGGATGCCCCACATCTTGAAGTACCACCAGCTCGTGTAACAATCTCTCACATCTTGATTCGGATATCGGGCACTGTCTCCCCGCCCTTGTTTTGCGCGAACAGGTCGTCGATCTTGACCTGTGTGGGTGGGTGGGTTGGGGGGGGGGTCCGGAGTTGGAAAGGGGTCGGAAGGGCGGGGGGGGGGCACAGGACTTGGATGGCCAAGGGTGTGGTGGAGAGAGGGAGAGAGAAGGGGGAGGAGCACAGGACACGGCCTGTTGGCCTGGGGGTGGTGCAGAGGAGGGGGGGGGGGGGGATGGGGGAGGGGCGCAGGAGATGGCGCCTGATGGCCTGGGGGTGGTTGAGGGGAGGGTATGGTAGCTAGCCTCGTCAGGCAGCTCCCTCAATCCCACGCCCCGAGGGTGCGTATTGTTAACAGTAAACTGAAGGGGAGAGGAGGAAAAGCGCAGCACAGCACACAGTGGGCTACGACACAGTGCGGGTATGCTCCACCCGCATGTGGAGTCCTAGGAGGAGGGGGGGGTACATTATCAAGAGTAAAGGTTTGGAGGCCCATAACTCGCTCAATACTGAGCCTACTGCAACGACGAGGGGATCACCAGGAAGACAATTCCCCCCCCAGCTTCGTTCCAGAATGGCGCAGTCACAGGAGAAGAGATGCAGCTTCAGCTGGAGGTCACGGCGAACTATGGCTCAGTTTCGGGGTGCGTAAGCAAGCCACAAGAATGCTGCGCCATCAGAGGCGCCCGCCGGGCTGCACAACCGACGCACAACCGACACACAATGACGGTCACTGACCTGGTAGTTGCTTCCCATGAGCACAGGCACGACCGCGATGGCACCCTCGCCCTGGGGGTGGGAAGGGGGGGTGGGGGTGAGAGGGGGGGGGGCGCGGGAGTGGCCGAGTTGCTTATCTTGGGGCAGAATGAGGGCGAGCGCAACGTTGCCCTCTCCCTGGGGGTGGCAGACAGGGTGGGCGGTCGCAGGGGGCAAACGACCCCAAATCAACACCCCCGAGCCCGCACCTTGAAATCCGCGCTGGCGGTCGACAGCGTTGGCGTGATGATGCACGCCATGTGGGCGCCGACGGCTGCGCGCAGCCCGACCATGGAGTCCTCAATTACGATGCACCTGTTGAGGGAGGGGGGGGGGGCATGCAGAGATGGGAGGCAGGCGCTAGGAGCTGTGTGAGCTCGTTTTGGCTGGCTGTCATGCTGCATTCTGCCCATCCCCTGGCATGCTGCCCTGACGGGGGGGAGGGGGGGGGGGGGCATGCAGAGATGGAGGCGCTAGCTGTGTGAGCTTGTTTTGGCTGTCTGTCGTGCTGCATTCTGCTGGTGACGCACGCCATGGTGGTGGGCAGCCCGACCATCGAGTCCTCAATTACGATGCACCTACCGGGGGTTGGGGGGCTGGGGGGGGGGCATGTAGAGATGGAGGTAGGTGTTAGCTGTGTGAGCTTGTTTTGGCTGGCTGTCATGCTGCATTCTGCCCATCCCCTGGCGTGCTGCCCTGCCGGGGGGGGGGGGGGGGAGCATGCAGAGATGGAGGCAGGCGCTAGCTGTGTGAGCTCGTTTTGCCTGGCTGTCATGCTGCATTTTGCCCATCCCCTGTCGTGCTGCCCTGCCGGGAGGGGGGGGGGGGCGGCATGCAGAGATGGAGGCGGGCGCTAGCGCTAGCTGTGTGAGCTCGTTTTGGCTGTCATGCTGCATACTGCTGGTGATGCACGCCATGGTGGTGGGCAGCACGACCATGGAGGCCACAATCACGATGCACCTGCCGAAGGGTGGGGGTGGGTGGGTGGGGGGGGGCACGCAAAGATGGGAGGCAGGCGCTAGCTGTGTAAGCTCATTTTGGCTGGCTTTCCTGCTGCATTCTGTTGGCGATGCACGCCATGCTGGCACCGACTGCGCAGCACGACCACACCCGTCTGCTGACAGCCCAAGCCTGTCGCGCGCCATGTTGAAGATGAGAAGGTCGGGCTTCTTAGTCATCACACCCTCACAGCCACAACCACAACTCTACCTGGGAACCAGACATCCCCATCTGTGGAAAGAGACAGAGAGAGAGAGAGAGAGAGTGAGGTGCCCCTACCTGTCAGCCGAGAGCCCGAGCCTCTCGCGCGCCATGTTGTAGGTGAGAGGGTCTGGCTTCCTAGTCATCACACCATCACAGCCACAACCACAAATCAGACACCTGGGCCCCAACCTCCCCATCTGTGGAAAGAGAGAGAGAGAGAGAGAGAGAGGTGCTCCTACCTGTCTGCTGACAAGCCGGAGCCTGTGCGCCATGTTGCAGATGATAAGGTCCGTCTTCTTCTTCATGACATCATCACAGCCATCACCACAACTAAGACACCTGGGAACCAGACTCCCCATCTGTGGAAAGAGAGAGAGAGTGAGAGAGACAGAGAGAGACGCCCACCGGTCTGCTGACAGCCCAAGCCTCTCACGTGCCATGTTGCAAATGAGCGGGTCCGGCTTCTTCTTCATTACATCATCACAGCCATCACCACAACAAAGACACCTGGGAACCAGACTCCCCATCTGTGGAAAGAGAGAGAGAGAGAGAGAGAGAGAGAGAGACAGAGAGATGCCCACCGGTCTGCTGACAGCCCAAGCCTCTCACGTGCCATGTTGCAAATGAGCGGGTCCGGCTTCTTCTTCATTACATCATCACAGTCACCAACACCCAGAAGCCTGGGCCCCATCCCTCATCTGTGAAGAGAGAGAGAGACAGAGTGAGACGCCCACCTGTCTGTCGAGAGCCCGAGCCTCTCACGCGCCATGTCGCAGATGAGCAGGTCCGGCTCCTTCTTTCGAGTCACACCCTCACAGTTACCACTACCCACTCAGACGCCTGGGACCAAACCTCCCCATCTGTGGAAAAAGAGAGACCAGAGAGAGGTGCTCCTACCTGTCTGCCGAGAGGCCCGAGCCTTTCAGATGAGCGGGTCTGGCTTCTTCTTTCGAGGCACACCATCACAACCACCACCACCCACTCACACGCCTGATCCTCAACCTCCCCATTTGTGGAAAGAGACGGAGAGAGAGAGAGAGAGAGGTACTCATACCTGTCAGCCGAGAGCCCGAGCCTCTCGCGCGCCATGTTGTAGATGAGCGGGTTGGGCTTCTTCTTCGTGACGTCGTCCCCTGCGAGGATGACGTCGAAGCGCGCGAGGCGGTCCTTGCCCACCACGCTGTTGACCACCTGTTATGTCGGTCAACGGTCGGTCAACGGTCGGTCAACGGTCGGTTTTGGTTGGTTGGGAGGGTGGGTGCAGGCTGTTCTGATCTGCCGTCGAAGCGCGCGAGGCGGTCCTTGCCGACCACGCCGTTGACCACCTGTTGTCGGTCAACGGTCGGTCAACGGTTGATCAACGGTCGGTTGGTTGGTTGGGTGCAGATTGTTCTGATCTGACGTCGAAGCTCTCGAGGCAGTCCTTGCCGACCACGCTGTTGACCACCTGTTGTCGGTCAACGGTCGGTCAATGGTTGGTCAACGGTTGGTCAACGGTCGGTTTGGGTTGGTTGGGTGAGTGGGTGCAGGCTGTTCTGATCTGATGTGGGAGCGCTCCGTTGCAGTTGGTGTGATGGCCGTGCATGTGCGCACGTGTGCACGTGCGTGTATGTGTGTTAATGCCAGCCGTAGCTTAGCCATCCGTAGCTTAGCCAGCCGTAGCTTACACACAGCCACAGGTGTGCTGTGACAGGCTGAACAAAACCAGTCGGCGTGTATGCGTTGCAAACATGGCACAGAATGTGCCCCCCCCCGCCACCCCCTCACGCACATTTTCAAACCCAGCCTTCCTCACGCACCTTTTCAAATCCAGCCTTCGTCGCTGCCGAGCAGATGCACATTGCAATGTCATCGCGCGCGAGCCCCTGTGGGTTTTAAAACCGTTTGTGGGGGTGGCGTGTTTTAGGCACACAAAAAGGATCGTCGTTCGTCACTGCCGAGCAGATGCGCATTGGATGTCGTCGCACGCGAGACCTGCGGGGTTTGTACAATTCTTTTAGGGTCAGAGCCTGCGCCGCCCTCGCCCCCCACACAAGCCACCCTTCCACACCTCCCACACCCACGCATCCACACCTCGTCCATCAGCTCCAGCACGCCTGGCCGCGCCTGTGCAACCTTCTCAACGATGATCTTGTAGTGGAAGGTCTTGCAGTCCTGTGTGTGTGTGTGTGTGTGTGAGAGAGAGTGAGAGAGTGAGAGTGAGTGACTGAGTGTGAGAGAGAGACCAAGTGAGAGAGACAGAGAGAGAAGAGAGAGTGAGAGGGTGCACGGCTGCGCAAGCTTCTCAACAATGATCTTTCAGTGGAAGGTCTTGCAGTCCTGCAGTAGAGAGAAAGATAGAGAAAGTGAGAGAGAGAGTGAGAAAGAGAGAGAGTGAGAGAGTAAGAAAGAGAAAGAGAGGAGGGGGAGAGTGAGAGAGTGAGCCAGGGTGAGAGTGAGAGTGAGGAACAGAAAGAGGGTGAGAGAGAGAGTGAGAGATAGTGAGAGAGGGGCAAGGTCAGAGAGAGAGTGAGTGGAGAAAGACAGTGAGAAAGAGAGGGAGAGAGGAGAGACAGATGATAGAGAGAGTGTGAGACAAAGAGACAGTGTGTGTGTGTGTGTGTGAGAGAGAGATAGAGAGACATAATGAGAGAGAGAGGCCTTTTCCTAGGAGAGAGAGAGAGACAGGGGGAGACAGCAACAACAGAACCGCAACTGCGCCACAACCAACCAAGCAAGCAGAGCCCACCTGCAGGTCATCGACCAACTTGTCCTGCACCGCGACGTCTGAGGGCGCCGCCCCAACACTCACCCCTGTGCCCTCAAACCTGAACATATCTTGGGCTGTTTGTTTGGAAACTACTTGGCCATAATGAGTTTTCGAAACTGCAACAAAAGGGGGTTGTCCGCACCTGCAGGTCATCCACTAGATTGTCCTGCTCCGCAAAGTCTGATGGTGCCGCGCCAGCCCCCGTCCCTGCACCCTCGAGCCTGAGTAACCCAAACTAAGCCAAATGAAGGTTTCACAACCACAAAAAATGGGGTTGTCCGCACCTGCAGGTCATCAACCAGTTGGTCCTGCACCGCGACGTCGGCCGGCGCCGCGCCAACCTTGGACGCCGGCCACCCGCATCTCCAAACCCCTAACCCTGACTAGGCGCTGACTAAGGCCCCACACTAGGCCTAACAATCCACACTCGACCGAGAACGAGCCAATCGTCGCACCTGCAGGTCATCTACCAGTTTGTCCTGCACCGCGACGTCAGGTGGTGCCGCCCCAACCTTTGACGCCGGCCCACCGCATCTCCAAACCCCTATAACCCTGACTAGGCGCAGACTAAGGCCCCACACTTCACACTCAACCGAAGACGAACCAACCCTCGCACCTGCAGGTCATCCACCAGCTTGTCCTGCGCCGCCACGTCTGATGGTGCCACCCCGACCTTGGACGCCGGCCACCCATTGTTTGCAAAGTGGTACTTCATCTTGGGCTTGCCGCCGCCGACGGTGTTCTGGAGGATGTCCTGTACTCGGGAATGGCATGGGGTGCGTGCAGCAACGGAGCACAACGGAGAGTCAGGGGTTGAGTGGGGTTCAGGGGGGGTTCAGGGGGAGACCGCTCGTTGTTCTCTTGCCAAAGTGGGACGTCATCTTGGGCTTTGCCACCGCCGGCGGTGTTCTGAAGGATGTCCTGTTTTGTTTGTTGGGGGGGAGTGCCATTCGGTGTCGGGAAGGCAGCTTGGGGGGGGGGGGGGGATCGTGGGTTTTGCCACCTCGGACGGTGTTCTGGAGGATGTCCTGTACTCGGGAATGGCACGGAGCTAAACGGACTCAGTTTGGGGACTGCGGGGGTGTGATCCGGTCAGGGGGAGGCCACCCGGTGTTCCCTTTCGAAAGTGGGACGTCATCTTGGGCCTGCCACCCAAGATGGTGCTCTGGAGGATGTCCTGTACTCAGGAATGGCACACAGCAAAACGGACTCAGTCTGGGGACTGCGGGTGCGTGGTATGGTCAGGGGGAGGCCGCCCGCTGTTTGCAAAGTGGTACTTCATCTTGGGCTTGCCGCCCCCGACGGTGTTTTGGAGGATGTTCAGTATTGTAGGGTAGGGCGCGATCCGGTGTGAGGGGGGCAGCCTGGGGGGTGGGGGGGCAGCCTGAGGGGGGGGGGGGAAGAGGAGGGGGGGGGCATCTTGGGGTTGCCACCTGAGACTGTGTTCTGGGGGACGTCCTGTTTGTTTGTGGAGGATTGTAGGGAGGAGCGTGCCATAGGGTCAGGAACGATTGCCTGCTCTTGTGTTCCTATTTAGGACACTTTAAAGTGAGACGTCATCTTGGGCTTGGCGCCACCGACAGGTTCTGAAGGATGTCCTGTTTTGTTTGTTGGGGATTGTGGGGGCGTGCGGTCCGGGGTCAGGGTCAAAAGGGACAAGTTGGGATTTACAACCTCCACCGATGGTCAGCCGATGGTGCTCTCTCTGGAGATGCGACTTGTTTGCTTGTTGGGGACACCCAGGCTGTGTGTGTGTGTGTGGGGGGCATCTCCCAGTTCGACCGCTTCACCCTGCTGCCCCCTCCAACGATGGTACATCAAATCGCCGCTACGCGTAATCCTTTGCCAGGTTCTGAGCAACATCGCAGCAACACGTAGTAAGACCCATTGCAACGTCAGTCGCTGACAACCCCACACGGTGCAAGCTAGCAACGCACACATGCACACACACACACGCACACACACACACACACACACCACCACACACACACACACACACACACACACCAGGCTGTTCACATAACAGCGCACTCACGTAGTACTCGACTGTCCACTCCAGCGGCTTGCCGTCAATGGTGCACTCAAATTCTGCGAAGGCAGAGTTGTAGGCGAGGCGGTGCAGCTCCTCGGTCTCGACGATCACGCCGTCGCAGCTGCGTGTGTGTTTGCTTGTGTGTGTGTGTGCCGCACATAGTGATGCACTCTGTGTGCATATGTGTGCGTGTGTGTGTGTGTGTGTGCGTGCTGGTGTTCGCGCTTGTGCATGCAAATCCCATGCGTGTCTGCGCCCACTCAGCTCCCTCACTCACTCAAACAGCAGCGCGCACGTGTACTTCTTCTTCTCCGCCGTGGCAGAGCTGCTGGCAGACCCGGATGGCTGCGCCGAGGAGGCCACAGCGACGAAACGAGGCTGGGTAGAGCGCGCAGGGGTCAGGTAGGGTCGAGGCGCCACAGCGACGCGAGCGGCCGACGCGCGGGACGTCGCCAGCGCAGAGTGGGAACACCTGAGGGAGGTCATGGTGGCCTGCCGCAAAGCAGGGGGGGCAAGGGCAGGGCGGGAGAGGATAAAACGCTTGCTGTTGGTAAGGTTCCTTCTGGGTAAGGTTTGAAGATCCTCTCCCCCGAAGCGGCACGTTTAAGCACTCACGTGTTTCTGGCAACGGCAACGCAGGCGCACACAGCGCGGCAGAAGAAAGTGAGCGACAAACTGCCAATTTGTGTGACAGTGTGGACTGCATGGGTGCATGGGCAATGGCACTTCTCTCTCTCACTGCTATCCACTTCTCTGATCCACATTCTTATTGTGTAAATTACTGGGCGAGGGAGACTGCGAGAAGGCCGCGGCCACACGCTCCTGGCGTTGGCGCAGGCTCCCAACAATGGCAAACCGTATAAGCAGCGACCCCGATGCGGCCGGTTGGGAGCGATCGGACATGCCTATTGTGTGCGAATCCTGCTTGGGCCCCAACCCCTTCGTGCGCATGCAGCGGGTGGGTGGCGCCTGGACTGAAGCGGGGGTGGTGGTGGTGCGTGCATGCAAGGGCAGCGGTTGTGCTGCCGGTTGCGGTGCATGCATGCAAGCCGCCGGGAGGGGGTAGGTCATATGCGGTGCATGCACGCAAGGGCGGGCGGGCCGGGGAGGGGGGCGAACCTTGCAACCTGCATCGTGGTTGACGAAATGCACCCCCTGCACTGTGCAGATTGAGTTCGGCGGGGTGTGCCACATCTCCGACCGACCGTACACCGTGTTCCGCTGGAGGCCTGGCAACGAGGCGAGGTGCGTGGTGACCCATTCGCGACCCCAGCACATGGGGCATGTATCCAGTACGCAGCACCTCCCAACGCACCATTTCCCGTGGTGTCGCAGGTACAAGAAGACGGTCATCTGCCAGGAGGTCGCCAAGGCGAAGAACGTGTGCCAGGTGCGCGCGCGCAGGTGCCATGCAAGGCGGGCCCATGCGGCGGCCACTGCATGGGCGGTGCACGCTCGCATGCATGGGCTCGTGTGCATATCCCCAGCATGCACCGCTTGCCGTTGCACGCCCGAAACGCCCCCATGCGTGCGTGGCCGAACGGGGTGCATGCATGGAGCATGCATGGAGCGCAGCAGCTCACCGAGCGCCCCGTGCGTGCCTGGACCTGCACCACATCCTGCCGGTGCAAGCCACTCACCCAATGCATGCACCGAGCGCAGCCTCTCACCCAGAGCGCGTGCATGCATGCACTTACCCATGCGTGCCGCCACTCACCCATATGCGTGTGCATGTGCGCCCCATGCACGCCATGTTAGGTCTGCCTCCTAGACCTGGACTACAACCTGCCAGTGCAAGTGCGCGACTACGCGCTCGGCATCCAGGCGGAAGACGAGCCGCAGTCGGGCGTCGGCAAGGAGTTTGCGATGCAGAAGAAGGTGTGTCGCTGTCCGTGTGCGTGTGTGTGGCCGTGCATGCGTATGTGTGTGTGTGAGTGTGTGCGTGTGCGTGCGTGTGCTTGCAAAGCGCATGCGATGCTGAGCTGTATGCGCACCCATCCTCACTGCCTCCCATGCCAGCATGCACCCGCCCATGCCCACCCACCCTCCATGCACGCACACAGATCGACGAGGGCCCCCTCGACTCCTCGTTCCAGCCAGCAGCGCCCCAACGACATGCTGCACCCACGCCCCCTCCCATGCCCACCCTCCCATGCGCACTTATGCACAATGTGCGATCGCCTACACAGATCGACTCCTCGTTCCAGCCTGCAGCGCCCCATCGACAAGCTGCTCCCACGCCCCCTCCCATGCCCGCCCACCCACCCATACCCACCCTCCCACGCGCACCCACGCACAATGTGCGATCGCCTGCACAGATCGACGAGGGCTCTCTCGACTCCTCGTTCAGCCAGCAGCGCCCGAACGACATGCTGCTCAAGCTGCAGCGCACGACGCCATACTACAAGCGTAACGAGTCCAAGATCTGCTCCTTCTTCGTCAAGGGATCGTGCAACCGAGGCGCCGAGTGCCCGTACAGGTGTGTGTGCGTGTCTGCTGCTGCTGCTGCTGCTGCTGCTGTCCTCACATCTGCCTCTGCTGTCTCTCTTTCTCCCACACTCTCTCACACGCTCGTACAGCCCCCCTGCCCCTCCCTCTTGGTCTCTGGCGTATTCACCCAGCCACCCCCTCAGCAGGTGCAGGAGCAAGGCATGCTGCCCGCCCGCCGCATAGTCCCTCGCGAAGCAGAGCACCAAGGAAGAACCAGGGACCGCTGCTACGGCATGATCCGTGTCCACCCACCCACGCTGTGCGTCCCCCCTCCCATCACGCACGCAGGCACGAGATGCCGCCCGCAGACCAAAGCCTCGCAAAGCAGTACACGGAGGAGGAACATGGACCGTCACGTAGGGCGCCAACGACCCACATCCTGCATTATGTTGCGATCCACATCCTGCATTCCCACTCACTCTTGCACGCAGGCACGAGATGCCGCCCGCAGACCAGTCCCTCGTGGATCAGAACATGAAGGACCGCTACAATGGCGTCAACAACCGACAACCCGCGTTTTACGTCACCACGCACTCACTCTCCAAGCCACTCCCATCACGCCCTCTGCACGTCCCTCCCGGCACGCAACCAGGCACGAGATGCCGCCCGCAGACCAGTCCCTCGCGAAGCAGAACATGAGGGGCCGCTACAATGGCGTCAACGACCGACAACCTGCATTTTGATTCACCACGCACTCACTCTCCAAGCCCCTTGCATCATGTTCTCTGCACGCCCCTCCCGTCACGCACGCAGGCACGAGATGCCGCCCGCAGACCAGTCCCTCGCAAAGCAGAACATGAAGGACCGCTACTACGGCGTCAACGACCCTGTCGCCAACAAGATGCTCAAGCGCATGGACGAGATGCCGAAGCTGGAGGCGCCGGAGGACCAGTCGGTCACGACGCTCTTCCTGGGAGGAGTCAACCCAGACGTCAAGGTGCGTAACATGGGACCTGAGGCACCTGAATCAATCTCCTCTTGAATGACTTAAATTCGTGTGGCCAAGCGCCGCATGGACGAGATGCCAAAGCTCGAGGCGCCAGAGGACGTGTCGGTCACGACGCTCTTCCTGGGAGGAGTAAACCCAGACGTCAAGGTGCGTAACATGGGATGCCCAGTGATGTCCTTTTCGGGATTTCTACTTGATTTTCTGGAGCCATTTGACTGGGAATCTGGCGCCATGGCTCCAAAACCCGGCTCCACGCGCCGAAAAGGAAACCACTGGGGATGCCGGAATGAATTAATCTCCTCTTACATGACTTGAATTCATGTCGTCAAGCGCCGCATGGATGTCGCTCCATACCAGAGCTGGAGGAGCCCCGGAGGAGGACGTGTTGGTCGTGTCTCTCTCCCTCTCCTTCTCTGTTTTTCTCTTCTTCTCTCTCTCTCTCTCTTTCTCTCTTTCCCTTCCTCTCTGCCTGTCTCTTCTCTCTCTCTTTCTCTCTCTTTCTCTCTCCCTCTCCGCCTGTCTCCTCTTTGTATCTCCCTCTCCCTCTCTCTCCCCCACACACTCACGCCACAAACACGCACACGCACGCACCCGCAGGAGGAGGACGTGCGCGACGCGTTCTACTCGTTTGGCGAAATCGCCGCCGTGCGCCTGGTGCCGTTCAAGGCGTGCGCGTTTGTGACGTTCACGATTCGCGCGTCGGCAGAGGCTGCTGCTGCTGACAAGGCGCACACGCTCATGCTCAAGGGGCAGCGCGTGCGCGTGATGTGGGGGAAGCCGCAGGTGGGTGTGGGGTGGGTGTGGGGTGCGTGTCGAGTGGGTGTGGGATGCTGCGGGGGGCACACCACACTCTCTGTTTCCTTGACAACAAGAAGTGCTATGGGCGGGGCAACCACACTCTCTGCTTCCTTACAAAACCCACTGCTACCCCGCAACCTTGCATGCAGGTCGCGCGCGAGCCTCCCCCTGGCGCCGGCGCGTTTGGTGCCCCCGGTGCGTTTGGCGGCCCCCCCGCCGCAGTCGTCCCGGGCGGCGGACTCTACGCCGGGCCCGCGATGGACGGCGGCGCGGGCGGCGGCGGGGCCGGCCCGAGCGGCCTACCATACGCGTCGATGGACCCTCAGCTCATGGGCACGCGGATCCCAGCGCCGGGCGAGCCGAACAAGCGGGGCAACGAGGACGAGGAGGGCGAGGAGGGCGGCGACGCCGGGAAGCGCGCGCGCACGGGCACGGGGTATGGCGGGCCAGGCGCGGGCTTGGGCTACGGTGGGGGCCCGCCGCCGCTGCCGCACGGTGGGGGCCTGCCGCCGATGCCGCACGAAGGAGGGCCGCCGCCGATGCCGCACGGGGGGCCGCCGCCCATGCAGCACCCAATGGGGGGCCTCCCGATGGGCGGGCCGCCGATGCGGGGCATGATGATGCCTCCGCCGCACCTGGGCATGCCCCACCCGGGAGGCCCTCCCCCGGGTTTCCAGGGAGGCCCTCCCCCGGGCTTCCAGGGAGGACCTCCCCCGGGCTTCCAGGCAGGGCCTCCCCCGGGCTACGGGATGCCGCCGCAGATGGGCGGTCCGCCGATGCCGGGCTATGGCTACGGCATGATGCCTCCGCCACACCTGGGGATGATGATGCCTCCCCCACACCCGGGTATGCCACATCCAGGAGGGCCTCCCCCTGGCTTCCAGGGAGGCTACGGCATGCCGGCCGGGTACGGCATGCCGGCCGGGGGGCGCCCGCCGCCGCAAGGGCCGCCCCCTCAAGGCGGACAGCCTCCCCCGCCCGCTGCTGCATCCCGCGCACCAATTGCGTTCGTTCCTGCGTCGGCGCCAGCTGCAGCTGCGCCCGCGCCAGAGGCGGCGCCGTAGAGCGGCACGGTTGTTGTCACCAGGATGCTGCGTCAGTTAATCTGCGTGCGCCGCGCATGCCTCAACTTTTTGATTTTTTGAGTGCGCGATGCAGCGCGGCGCATTGTGCGTGCCATTGATGCTGAGTGGAACGAGCACGATTTAATACGATCGACCAGCCAACGCCTCTGGCATCTGTTGCTTGTCCTGCTGGCATCGCAGGAAGTGCGTCACTGCTGTTGCGGTCACTCCTGTGACCGCAAGCAGTGTGACCGTGCGTGTGTGTCGCTTCGCACATCAACAACACCAACCACAACGCCAATCTGCTGCAATTGCCGCTGCGATAAGATCCCCCACCCAGCCCTGCTGGGATCTGCGGGGAAGACTGAGCACCCCCTGTATCACTTGCTTCGAGCCTCCGACACAGCCTGGTATCGCTTGCTCCAGCTTACTCCGATGGACGATCGCGATGCCTCACCCTGCATGCTGTTAGTTGATGAGTTCAACAGCGACGATGAGTGCGTGCGTGAGTGCGAGGCGGACGGCGCAAAACACAACACCAGTTTGCCTGGGCTCGTGTTGAGCGTGAGTATCATGGTGTGTGTGTGCGGGATGCCTGATTCATGGGTGTCATGGGCATGACAGGATGGAGAGCAGGGGAGGTAGGGAGGTGGTGGATGGCTAGCATGGCGCCATTACATGTGCACGGCGCGCTTGTGGCTGTGAGCCAGCTCTTGCATGCTATTTTTGACAATGTACCCCTTTCTAACCAAGTACCTGCCTGCCATGCCATGCACGCAGGAGGGCACGCACGCGCATGCCCGCACCCGCTCGTCCGCACCTGCCACTGCCGTGCGGTCGCAGCTGGCGGCGCGAGCAAAGCCCCCGTGGCAGGGCAGGGCGCGCATCAGCATCAGCAGCAGCGGCGGCGGCACGGTCGCCCCCTGCGTGCCGGCGCACGTACGAGTGGCGCCACTGCGGGACGAGAAGGGCGGCGGCGACGGGCCGTCGGCGCTGCCCGAGCTCACCCTGTGCAACGACAGGGACAGCATCGAGCTTGAGCGGCTCCTCGGTGGCGAGGGCCTCGGCAGCGGCGGCGGCGGCAGGGGGAGTTCCGGATCTGGGCCCCGGCACCGCAGGTGCAGGCGGCCATCAGGGGCCGGCGACGGGGCGGCGGCAGAGCTGGTGGTGTGCGGCAGCGAGGCGAGCGGCGAGCTCGAGCGCCTGCTCGACGATGGCCCTGACCGCGGCAGCGGGGGCGGGGGGGCGTACAGTGCGCGTCCACGGCGGTGCACCATGCCGAGCGGGCTGCTCGGCCGACGCGCGGGCAGCGGCGGCTGCCCTGCGTCCCCCCCTGCCGGCTCTGTGTCGCCGACGCTGCAGTCGTCGTCGGGGCTGCGCCCGGCGCTGGCTGCTCTGCGCGGGACGCTGTCCATGGGCGCTGAGCGGCTCAGCGGAGGCATCAGCGGCAGCAGCAGGCGCAGCAGCATGCGACGCTCGTCGGGCCTCATGGCTGCGGGCAGTGCCGCATCCGCGTCTGCCTCTAGCCCTGCATCGCAACAGCAACAGCAGCAGCAGCAGCCCTTGTGCGACGTGCAGCGCTCCAGCGGCGGCTTTACCGCGTCGCCGCTGTCGTCCGCGCGTACGTCCCGCTCCGCACTGCTCAACGGCTCGCCCTCGGGGACACTCAGCAACAGAACGTCGCTCTCTGGTGCACCCACCAAACTGAACTTTTTCTCCAGAGTGCTCAACAGCTCGCTCAACAGCGGCCTGTTGGCGGCGGGCCCGCCCGCCAGAGGGGTGCTGGCCGGCAGCAACAGCGGCAGCAACAGCGGCAGCAGCAACACCAGCAACAACAACAACACCGGCAACAACAACAGCGGCAGCGGCAGCAGCAACAGCAGCGGCAACAACAACAGCAGCAGCAACAACAGCAGCAGCAACAGCAACAACAGCAGCAGCAACAACAACAACAGCAGCAGCAACAGCCAAATCAACCCCAGCGGCAGCCGCACCATTACCGACCATGAGCAGCGGTCGTCGCTGTCGACGCTCGACGAGCGCGGCGCGTTGCTCTTGATCGGCCGCGACATATTCACCTGCGCCGAGTTGTCGGGGCCATCGTTCTCCGGGGGCGGCATCAGTCGCTCGTCGCATTCGGGGTGCGAAGGCAGCGGCGGCGAGTGCGGCGCGGGCTCGCTGATGTCCACGAAGCCGCAGCCGCAGCAGCAGCAGCAGCAGCAGCAGCCGCAGCAGCAGCAGCAGCAGCAGCAGCAGCAGCAGCAGCAGCAGCAGCAGCAGCAAGAGCAGCAGCAAGAGCAGCAGCAGCAGCAAGAGCAGCAGCAAGAGCAGCAGCAGGAGCAGCAGCAGCAGCAGCAGCAGCAGCAGCAGCAGCAGCAGCGGCAGCAGCGGCAGCGGCAGCAGCAGCAGCAGGAGCAGCGGCAGCCGCTGCATCCGCCGCGCTGGCAGGCGCCTCACGCGGTCTGGCCGGTTGGCGGCGATGCACCAGCTGCCGCGCCCGCGTGACTCGAGACTCATCCCCCCCCCCCTCCCCCGCAAGGCCACGCAGCGTGCCAGCCTACCAGCTCTTGTGTGTGCACAGTCAGGGTATGGATCATGCACAGTTTACTATTTACAGTACGCCCCCTTGGGGGCATTGGATTGAGGGGGCTGCCTCTGCGAGGCGGGCCACCAGCAGCGGCAGACGCACAGTGACAATCGGCCACAGTCAGGGTATGGATCATGCACAGTTTACTATTTACAGTACGCCCCCTCAGGGGCATGGGATTTGAGGGGGCTGCCTCTGCGAGGCGGTGGACGCACAGTGCCAATCGACGTGCTCGGCTGCAGCAGGAATGGGCGCGGTTTGCCTTCCGATAGCATCCATCCTGCTGGGCGCAGTCTTCGTGCATGCTGTGAGCATTTGAGCGGCGCGGATCGCGCGCATGGTGATTCGCCTAGCGTGCTTTGGACAAATACAAGAGTCGAGCGCGCGTGTGGTCGCAAGATCTTACTTAGGGCAGAGAGCCCGCTTGTGTAGCGCATAATACGTAGCAGGGAGGGGGGGGGGGTATTACCTATCTTCCCGTTACCTAACAGTTCGCCGGGTTTTCTGTGACGTGACCCCAATTGGGCGCCCGAAAACACGTTCTAGCGATTGGTGCCGGTGAAGCTCTTAAGCCGGCCCGTTTCAAAGCATTTCACAACCTGCCCTTGCAGGTTGGTATGCGCCACCCCCTAACCTGCGTGGCATGATCATGCGCAGCACACGACTTAGTGGTTGTAGTTTGCGGCTGTCTTCACTCACCGACGCGCCCATGACAGATGACACATCCTACTTGTGCCAGACACTGTGCAGAAATTCGCACATTTCGGAGTACAACCCCGCTCAAGAATCCGTACACTCACCAACTGTGGTCGATATGCCGTCCTTGGCTAGCACACTGAAAGAACCAAGAAACAAACTGATCATGATACGAGCGGTGCGCATTGCACACGCCCCACCAGTGCCTGTGTGTCTTCCTAGGACTTGCCCCACATTTCTGTGTTCTAGGCCCCTCCCCTCTGTCATGTAACGTAAAACTGCTGCCGCGGCTGCCGCTGCTGCCGCTGCTGCCACAGCCAACGTCAACACAAGCCGTGTCAGCTCATACCCGCCAGCGCGTTATTTTTGGGGGGAGGCGGCTCATGGCTGCTGCCACAGCTTTTGAGACAGAACACGGGCATATAGGGCACATGGAATGCTGACCCGACCTCCTGTGCGTCGACGGGCGTCAGGCTGGCGCGATGACCAGAGATGATGAGAGTTTTACAATCCACTGCCGGCGGTCACACGTTCGGTTCCAAAGCTCCAGCGGGACTTAGAGAGCAGGCACGAGGCCCACCAAAGAAAGGTAAAGCTACAAAGGTAGCCCACGGTAGCGCCAAACCACGGCGTGGCGGGCACCAAGCAAGCAGCATCACGGTGCAGGCTCCACACCCACCCCCCAGAGAGTGAGGGGGGACAGAGGGTGAGGGGAGGAATCCTTCCCCAGCCAGTAAGTTGAGTAATCCTGCTCTGCAGGCAGCTGCCTACAGGCTATGCCGCGTAACGATGGCCTCAAGCTGCACGCGACAATGCGGCCGTTCTCAAGAAGCCAACAGTCGCCAGTCACAAGGTGTGACCACTCATGCGTGGCGCTGTGTGTTCAGGGAGAGATAGAGAGAGAGAGAGAGAGAGAGAGAGAGAGAGAGAGAGAAGAGAGAGAGAGAGAGAGAGAGAGAGAGAGAGAAAAGAAACCCTAGGGCGTGAGTGGGTGTGGGCAGGGTGTGGGGGCAGTGTGGGGGTTTCGTCCAATAAACGCGTCCCCACGCGCGCGCTCTCTCTTGCACGGCGTAAACGCGACCCTCAACGCACCTCCTCCAAGCACCCTCCAAACCCAATCCCCGTTC
Organism: Chlamydomonas sp. UWO 241; assembly: GCA_016618255.1. Taxonomy (NCBI): domain Eukaryota; kingdom Viridiplantae; phylum Chlorophyta; class Chlorophyceae; order Chlamydomonadales; family Chlamydomonadaceae; genus Chlamydomonas; species Chlamydomonas priscui. The sequence continues at coordinate 392,096 of VFSX01000119.1, forward strand.
ACCATGGCTCGCTCTGGCACTTCCGCCCTCGTGGCCGTCGTGCTCGCGGCCCTTCTGCTCTTTGCCCACCCCGCCGCGGCACAGATCGTCAGGCCATTCCGCATCCCGGCTGGTATGGCACGCCTCATTACTCAGCAGGTGAGGCGTGGGATGGGGGGCGGAGAGCGGGGGAGGGAGGAGGGGGGGGATTGGAGTGCCAGCAGCAGCAGTCCACCCATCCCGTAAACGGCCGCAGCCGCCCGGCTCAGTTCCTTCCGCTCCACCCGCCATCATGCCCATCGAATTCGCGTCTAGATTCTCGCATCTACGTGTAGAGTGTGTTGGGGGGGAGGGACCGCACCTGCACGTCTCCCGCGCACCACCTTCAGTGCTCTCGCGTCCAGCTCGCGTCCCACCAACACCAACACTCCACCCCACGCACACGCACACGCAGGTGGTGGCTGTTCTCATCCCCCACCCCCCTGCCTAATCCACCGACACAGCCACCACTGCGTACACCCCACCTCCACCCTCACCAACACAGCCACCACTGTTTACACACACACACACACACACACACACACTCACACACACACAGAGACTAAAAAGCTAACCCCACACCCGCACTCATGCACACGCACACGTAGGTGGCCGGCCTCACCCCCCACCCCCCTGCCGAATCCACAGACACAGCCACCACTGCTTACACACACACACAAACGCACACACAGAGACGCACAACCTCACCCGCAACCGCACCCACGCACACACACGCACACGCAGGTGGCCGGCCTCACCACCCCCCCTGAAACCACAAGCACTGCTACGTTCGACGTCATCGCCAGCGTTCGTACGCCGCCGGCGGACGCTGCTCAGGCGGCACAGCAGGCGGTGTGTGTGTGCGTGCGTGCGTGCATGTGTGTGTGTGTGTGTGTGTGCACGTTCTTCCTCATGAAGAGCGTTAGTACGCCGCTGGATCATGCTCAGGTGGCACAGCAGGAGGTGTGTGTGTGTGTGTGTGTGTGTGTTGTGTGAGGGTGTGCATGCGAGTGTGAGATGTGCATGCATGACACTCGTGTCGTCCTGTGCGTGTGCGTGTGTGTGTGTGTGTGTGTGTGTGTGTGTGTGCACACGCACGCGCACGCGCACGCGCACGCGCACGCGCACGCGCACGCGCACGCGCACGCGCACGCGCACGCGCACGCACACGCGCACGCGCACGCACACGCACACGCACACGCACACGCACACGCACACGCACACGCACACGCACACGCACACGCACACGCACACGCACAGCCACACGCACACGCACACGCACACGCACACGCACACGCACACGCACACGCACACGCACACGCACACGCACACGCACACGCACACGCACACGCACACACACACGCACACGCACACGCACACGCACACGCACACGCACACGCACACGCACACGCACACGCACACGCACACGCACACGCACACGCACACGCACACGCACACGCACACGCACACGCACACGCACACGCACACGCACACGCACACGCACACGCACACGCACACGCACACGCACACGCACACGCACACGCACACGCACACGCACCACGCACACGCACACGCACACGCACAC
>VFSX01000119.1:396000-398500 GCA_016618255.1 Chlamydomonas sp. UWO 241
AAACCCTAAAACCTAAAACCTCAACCCTAAACCCTAGATCCTAGATCCTAGACCCTAGACCCTGGACCCTAAACCCTAAACCCTTAACCCTAAACCCGAACTCGAAACCCTAAATCCCAAACCCTAAACCCCTGCAGGCGCAAGAAGGACCGCGCCGAGGGCGGCGATGACAACGGCGATACGAGCGCGAATCCAAACCCCGGCGCGGCCGCGGCCGCCGCGGTGCAGGCCATCGATGCGGAGCAGCAGCAGGAAGCCAAGGCGGCCAAGGCCAAGGCAGGCACATGCACATGCACACACGCACACGCGCACGCACGCGCACGCACACGCCACGCACGCACACGCACACGCACACGCACACGCACACGCACACGCACACGCACACGCACACGCACACGCACACGCACACGCACACGCACACCGACACGCACACGCACACGCACACGCACACGCACACGCACACGCACACGCACACGCACACGCACACGCACACGCACACGCACACGCACACGCACACGCACAAGCACACGCACACGCACACGCACACGCACACGCACTCGCACACGCACACGCACTCGCACACGCACACGCACACGCACACGCACACGCACACGCACACGCACACGCACACGCACACGCACACGCACACGCACACGCACACGCACACGCACACGCACCCGCACACGCACACGCACACGCACACGCACACGCACACGCACACGCACAAGCACACGCACACGCACAAGCACACGCACACGCACACGCACACGCACACGCACACGCACACGCACACGCACACGCACACGCACACGCACACGCACACGCACATGCACACGCACACGCGCACACACGGACACACGCCCCCACGCACACGCACACGCGCACGCGCGCGCACGCGCGCGCACGCGCACGCGCACGCACACGCACACGCACACGCACACGCACACGCACACGCACACGCACACGCACACGCACACGCACACGCACAACGCACACGCACACGCACACGCACACGCACACGCACACGCACACGCAACGCACACGCACACGCACACGCACACGCACACGCACACGCACACGCACACGCACACGCACACTCACACGCACACGCACACGCACACTCACACGCACACGCACACGCACACGCACACGCACACGCACACGCACACGCACACGCACACGCACACGCACACGCACACGCACACGCACACGCACACACACACGCACACGCACACGCACACGCACACGCACACGGACACGCACGCGCACACGCACACGCACACGCACACGCACACGCACACGCACACGCACACGCACACGCACACGCACACGCACACGCACACGCACACGCACACGCACACGCACACGCACACGCACACGCACACGCACACGCACACGCACACGCACACGCACACGCACACGCACATGGACACGCACACGCACACGCACACGCACACGCACACGCACACGCACACGCACTCCCCCCCTCCTGCACAGACCCTTGTGGCCGACGGCGAGGCTCGGGTCCTGGACTCCAACCTGCTTGGTGGGTGCCGGTGGTTACGTAGCGGGTGTGCGTTTTGGGACAATGTAGGTTAACGGCCAAGGGTTTGGGCCGGAAGGTTGAGGGTTTTTAGCTCTACTGAACTCCAACCTGATCAGTGGGTATGTGGCATGGGTGGCATGGGTGGGTTGGGGTGTAGATCCACTGTTCTATAACAGTGGTGTCATTACCGTCCCCGCAGCCCCCGGAGGCCCCGCTGCGGGGGAGCAAACCGGAAAAAATGGGAGAAAACTGCGGGGCAGATCGCGCGATTTTCGCTCACACGTGAAATTCGACGATTTCACACTTTTCCGCATAAAACGCCTCCTGCTGGGCAATTCGGCATCAATTCGGCATTTTCCCTTCAAAGTTGCGGGGGCAAGCAGGAAAATCCGTGTTTCCTTAATGAAACCACTGGTGTGTATTCAGTAACGCCGGCAAGTACGTCACGACGGCCTGTGGTGCAACGCCAGACATCCAGACCGCACGCCACACACCCCGCACCGCACCCCTCCCCATCCCACCCCGCAACCCTAACCCCTTGAACTCTCTGCCTGAACCCTAAACCCAAACCCTAAACCACCTTAAGCCACCCTAAACCTCCCTAAACCACCCTACCATAATACCGCTTTGCCCTGCCGATTAAATAATTCCGAGGTGGTGCCAGCCAGGTCGATTTCTAAAAAATCTTGCCGAAAATGTTAAAATAATCGCCAGAAGTGATGTCGAATCGGAGAAAATTACGAGAATCCCGCGGCGAGGCACCAACAAGGCACCCAAATTCGAAACAATTACCCCCTCTTTAAAAATGGTGGCAATGCAAAGCGGTACTACGGTAAACCCGTAACCACCGAAACCCTTGACCCTCAACCCTCAACCCTAAACCCCGAACCCTAAACCCTTAACCCTTGACCACCCACGGCAGGTGATGCCGGCAAGTACGTCGGCATTTGGAAC
>VFSX01000119.1:401000-408500 GCA_016618255.1 Chlamydomonas sp. UWO 241
GGCAATGCTCCGTGCGACTCGACTGTGAGCTGTTGGGACTCGCCTGGCACAGCCTGGCTCAGCCTTGGCCGTCGATGCAGACCGACGTGACTCGGGATTGGCCGCAGGAGAAGACGAATAGGTGTCCGTCCACCCCATTATCTGCTTAGCCTCCGCATGACGCCAGCAAAAGTACGTCCAACTCTGCCGAGCGTAGGTTAGAGACGCATGGGGCGGAGTGATGTGGGGCAGGCGCCTGGGGCGGAGCGATGTGGGGCAGGCCGAGCCTTGCCAGTCACAGCTGTAACGGCGCGCGTGTACTCCCCCTGGTAGGCCTACGCACTGCGTGGCCTTGCGGGCTCTCCTGGTAGAGCTCCCCTAGACGTGTGGTCAAGCTAGGCCTTGCCTCACGCCCTGGGTACTCCGGGCGCACACGTGCAGTATTGTGTGAACATTTCGGCTTGCGAGTGCGTCCAAGGGTTAGGCCTGACAGGCAGCCAGCAAGCTTCACACTTGACACAGTCTGTTTAGCGCAACCGCAGCGATCGCCCGCCAGAGACAGGCGATTCTATGCAAAAAGGATCTGCTGGCACGCGCGCGCGGGACGGCAATGCTCGCATGCTGAAGCGATGCTGACAGGCGGGGGGGGAGCGACAACCACACCAGCTTCCGCCAGCTTCTCTGTTTTGCATGACCGCAGCGAACGCCTGCCAGACACAGACGATGCTATGCATAGGATCTTTTGGCACGCGTGCGTGCGACGGCGATGCTCGCATGCTGACGCGATGCTGACAGAGGGGGGGTGGACAACCACACCAGCTTCCGTCAACTTCTCTGGCGCGAGCGGAACCCTTGTCGGAACCTGATCAGGTCCTTGAGCGGGGATAAACCCAGACATTACAGAGACGAGCGACCCTCACCCTACAAACAACCCCCCGGCGACGCGAAGAAACGAGCCTCCACAGCTACAGCCCAGTAGCACTGGACGGCTGCTGCTGCGCTGTTCACTTCTTGGCTGCGACGGGCGCCTCGAGGTGCACGCCCTGCAGGCGGTGGTGGGTGCGGCGATGTGGGTGAGGGAGGGTGGTGGTGGTTGGTGGGGCGGTGTGGGTGAGCGAGGCGGGTGGTGCGCTCCGACAGCACAGCCACTTGCACGCAAAAGCCTGTTACACCCCACACAAAACGACCCCACTCACCAGTGACACGCACACAACGCAACACAGCCAGCCGCGCAGGCTAAGACGAGCCCCCACGACCGCTCGCCCCACGCAAACGAACACCTACTTCCACACGTCTTCTATCCTATCTGCCCTGTTACGCGTCCCCTCCAACAGCGTGGGTGGTGTAACAGCCACGCGCATGTCAAGAAAGGAGTTAGCAGGCCGAGTCAGGCCAGTCACAGGTGTGGGGCGGTGTGGGTGAGCGAGCGGGTGGCGGTGGTTGGGGCGGTGTAGGTGCACGCCCTGCGGGTGGTGGGTGGGGCGGTGTCGGTGAGCGAGGGGGTTTTAACAGTTTTTATATGTTTGCGCCCGGAGGACCCCGGGGCGTGAGTCAAGGCCTAGACTAAACGTCTAGGGGAGCTCTACGAGTAGCTCTAATAGCAAGCTAGCTCTACTAGTAGAGCCCGCAAGGCCACGCAGCGCGCCAGCCTACCAAGTGTGAGCGATAGGGGTGGTGGTGGGTGGGGCGGTGTGGGTGAGCGAGGGAAGTGGGGGAGGCAGGGGATGAGAGGGGATGAGCGAGGGGGAAACGGAGGTGGGTGGGTGAGAGGGGACTGTGGTTGGCGCTTCCGTGGGCTACTTTTGTAGCTTGGCCTTTTTTGTGGGCCTCGTGCCTGCTCTCTTGAGTCCTGCTGGAGCTTTGGGACCGAACGTGTGACCGGCGGCAGTGGATTGTAAAACAACTTCATAAAAAAAAGTGGCGAGGTGAAGGGAGGCGATGAGGGAGGGGAACATGGAGGAGATGAGGGGGGGGGGGGAGATTGGAAAGGGGGTGAGAAAGGGGGATATTAGGGAGCAGAGCGGAGCGTTTGTTTGAGGGGGCGTGTGTGTGAGGGTGTGAGTGAGTAGGGGGGGGGGCGCGGGGGTGGTGGCATGTGTGAAGGAGCGTGCGCATTTCGGCACTGATGCTGTGCTGGTGGAAGCACCTTGGCGTGTGGGTGGTGGAGGCACCTTGGCGTGGGAATGATTGATGGACACCAGTGGTGTCATTTTAAAGGAAACCGAACATGTGCTGTTTGCCCCCGCACCATTGGAGAGAACATGCCGAATTGCCCAAGCAGGAGGCCTTTTCTTTACGCAGATAAGTGTGAAATCCCCAAGGTTTGCCCCCGCAGCGAGGGCTGCGGGGGTGCTAAGGACACCACTGGTGCGTGGGCATGAGCGCGCAATGGCACCAGTGATTTCCTTTTCGGCTGTACACAGCCATTTGGCTGTATTCCGGCTGTACTTTGACCTTGCACACAGCTCAACCCATGCAGTGGATTGTAAGTCTGACTAGCCCGCCAGAGAGAGCACGTCAACAGCTTGCAAATGACCCATGTTTGAGAAGAAACGGTCAACAGGAGGTCAACGGTCAACGATGTCAGCCCACCACCGGAAATCGCACACGAAGGCGAAATTTTGCCCGAACAGTGCGAAACGATTTTCACACAAAAACGGTCTCCAGCGATAACAATTGTCCATCATAATCCATCCAGTAAGGGCTGGTCACGTGCATTGTCTGCACACACAGTCGTCGAGCACTCGGCCTACATTTTTTAGAACCGCTGTCCGTGCCCTATCCGCGAACGCCCCTCACAGACTGTGCCCCGCCACTGCCGCTGCGGAAGCGCGGATAGGTGCTGATATGTATCACCTTCGCCAGCGTGTTGCTGTGTGCATCATGTGGCGGCCGCCGGGTGCGCCCTCCTGCCTCCCTCTGCCCCTGCTGCACGCATGTCTCACCTCCTGACGCGCCCCCCTATTGCTGCCCTAAACACTACCCTTTTCGAGGTTAACCCTTTTCGAGGCATACCCCCACCCCTACCAGACAGCCTGCAGGCAGCCAGCCAGTTTCAGCCCGAGTGAAACTGAGTGAGAAAGGTGCCGGGCGCTACCGCCGACACAGGTCGTATGCATCATTACTGGTGTCACAGACTGTAATTTCCATCGTCACCCTCGCGGATAGCAGTCTTGCGTATGCAGCCCCCTCGCGGAGAGCCCCCATCCCCCCCCGGCGCCTCTACATGTCGGCAATCAATGATGCTGGTGCTCTTCGCAGTCGCGTCCCTGCGCGCGCGCCTCAACCGTGGCGCGCGATGCCCTCACTTCGCCCCCTCTGGAAGTGTTCTCCCTCGTTCCACTCGAACGGGATCGTTTCGGACGCGGTTTCCTCTGCCCCTGGTTCTTGACGTGTGGCCCCGTTTTTGGTTGTCGCACAGCCAACTTTCTTCCAGCCTGCCCCTGCCCCCCAGCCATGCTTCTGCGATGCGCCCTTGGCGCCTCGACACCGCCCCAGCACCGCCTCCTCTCGTCCATGACCCACACAAGTGTGTACCCACCGAAGCGATGCGCTCCTCGCGGCGCACGGCCTTGCGCTCGCGTGACGCCTTGCCCTTCACGCGGCGCGCGTCGAGCTGGTCGGCGATGGTCTTCTCGCGGATCTTCTCGGCCTTCTGCTTGTGCACCGCCTCCATGAGCACGCGCTTGTTCTTGTACACGTTACCCTTGACCTGTGGGGTGGCGGGAGGAGCACGGGGCGGGGGAGGTTGTGATGCATACTCGCATGGAGTGCGCATGCTCGCATGGCGTGCGCACGCATGGGACGCCGCCTCTGCGCTCTCCCCCCTCCCTGCCCCTCCTATCCACCCATGCCATGCTCCCAAGTGCCGTTGCAGCAGCTGTGCATGCAGCACGCGTGCACAACCCGCACCTTCAGGTACAGGGTGTGGTACAGGTGCTTGTCGATCTTCTTCGAGTCGCGGTACTTCTTCAGCAGGCGGCGCAGCACGCGCATGCGGCGGATCCAGAGGATCTTGGTGGGCAGGCGCGCCTCGCGGGTTCCGCGGCGCTTGCCTGCAGACAGGGCGAGGCAATGCGGAGGTGAGCTCCTCCCTTTGCCTCCTCGCTGCACGCCTCCTGCTCCTGCGCAAGCTGCCTGACGGCTCCTGCCGCTTCATCCAATCGATTATTCGAGATTGCGTTGTTGAGCGCCATGCTGGTTTTGCTCCGTGTGCCAGGCGGCGGCCGCATGCCACGGCATGGAGCCCCAAGCGAGCCCCCATGTCCCCCCCTCCCATCGTCGGCAGAGGAGGGGGAGCCAGCACCCACATGCGCATGCCCCAGTTCAAGAGCGCGCGCTTACCGAAGCCGTTGTGGCGGCCCTTGGACTTGGCCTCAGCGGAGAGGCGAGCGCGGGCGCGCGAGTGGATCTTGGTGGGCTTGCGGATGACGAGGCCGTCCTTCACCAGCTTGCGCACGTTCTGCCCTGCGCTCGTGGGGGAGGGGCGCCCAGCGGGTGAGCGAGAGAGGGGAAAGAGAGATGCCCACTTGCCAATGCCAGCGTGTGCTGGCTCCTGCGCCACGCAGCTCCACTACTGGAGCCTCACAGTCCAGGAGTTGTTTGCAGAGGCCCGCGCGTGGGTACCATGCTGCTGAGCGCTGCCGCTGGGCACCGCGCCTGCTGTTTCAGCCCCCTTGCCGCCTGCACTCACTGGAGTTGGCCATGGAAATCTCGTTGACCTCGTTAGGGTCAAGCCAGACCTGCAGGTGGAGGCGGGACAGCGTGTTGAGGCACGCAGGGGGGGGAGGGGGGCGCCGACGCCCATGCAAATAAAAAACAACCTCACCTTCCGCTGGCCGCAGCCCATAACGGAGGCGGCCAGCCGCTTTTGCAGCTTAAGGCTGACCATGACTGCTGAGCCAAAGAGGGAGAGGCAACACGGAGCGAGCCCTATGTCAGAAACGTGAGTGTGAACGGAGCGAGTGAATTTTCGCTCCCAGTCCCAGTACCCCAGACACCACCAGAAACTGACTGAGACTACTGGATTATTGCGCCTCGCTGGATCGTAGCACTAAGATCCAAGTGGTTGTGTGGGTAAACTCTTGAAAGCTCAAGGCCAATTAGCTCCGTTAGCTGCCACTACAGCAGTCATCAGAGCGGTTGCTTGCCTCCCACCAAGTGCCTTCGCGTGTGCACGCGTGGTGCGACCTGCCCGCTTACTCGCCTCATCTCTCGGTCGCATGGACGCGATGCGAGGCAGTGCCAAGGGCAGCGCGGCAGTGCCAAAGGGGAAGAAGGGAAGCAAGGCCGTCAGCGGTGGTGGCAGCAAGGAGGCAGCGCAAGAAGCAGAGCCGCACTTCAGCGAGGGGGAGAAGCAGCAGGTGCGTGTGTGCTGGTGTTGGTTGCGTGCTTGCATGCATGCAGTCCTGTGCTGTGCTGGCCTGCATGCATGCACGCATGCTCACATGTATCATGCGTGATCGATGCCCTGTGCGTGCGTTGGGTGCGTGCACGGGAGGCGCATGCACAACGTGCGCGGACAGATCTCGTTCAAATCTGCTCAGAAACCCAGAACCCCGCGCACACCCACCCAACACGCACATGCTCCGCACACCACACACCAAACACTCACACGCGTGCAGATCCGGTCCTCCCTCCTGTCCTGGTATGATTCTGTGCACAGAGTGCTCCCGTGGCGACGCACCCCCCACTCGGCACGTGGCGATGCAGCAAACGGGGAGCCGGGCGGTGAGCTCTCCCTCACTCTGTCTCTCTCTCTCTCCCTCTATCTGTCTCTGTCTCTCTTCCCCTCTCTCTGCCCCTCTGCTTCTCTCTCTGCCTCTCTCTCTGCCCCTCTGCCTCTCTCTCTCTCTCTCTCCCTCTCTCTCTCTTTCTTTCTCTCCCTCTCTTATCTCTTTCTCTATCTCTCCCTCTCCATCCTCTCGCGCTCCTCTCTCGCTCTCGGCAGCAGGCTGTATACTAAACAAAAAGGACGACACGACAGGGGACAAGACAGGAGGACACAGAGTGAGGTCTCCCTCTTTCTCTCTCCATCTCTCTCTCTGCCCCTCTGCCTTTCTCTCTGCCTCGTTCTCTGTCCCTCTCACTCTTTTTCCTCCCGCTCTCTACTCTTCCTCGGCAGCACGCTACGTACAAAACATACGACCTTTTGTCAACCTTTTTGCATCCACAGATTGTAGCCACAGCTTCTGACCCGAAACCCAAACGCACGCGCGTCACCACCAACCCTACCAAAATCCCAACGTCTGATCCGCGCCATGGAATGCGGTCATAACGCCTGAGACGGTCCGAGGTGCGCCTCAGGCGGTGGTGGGCGCCTGAGGCGGTCGGTGTGGCGCCCGGGGCGGTTTGGATAATGCCTGAGGCGACGCCTGAGGCGATCAGAGGTGCGCCTCAGGCGGCGCCTCAGGCGGTCGGAGCGCCTGGGGCGCCGCCTGGTCGGCGCAATGGAATGGGACGCCTGAGGCGTCGCCTCAGGCGTTGTGAATGTGGTAGGGCAACATGTGCCACGTGCCACCACCATGTCCTTGTCGGCTCTACACAGCCATTTGGCAGTATTCCGGCTGTTCTTTGACCTTACACACAGCTCAACCCATTCAGTGGATTGTTAGTCTGACAAGCCCGCCGGACAGAGCACGTCAACAGCTTTCAAATTACCCATGTATGAGGGCAAACGGTCAACGCGGTCAAAGCAAAATCTGGCTGTGGAAGAATTAATTAAAAATCCTGGAAAGGAAATCACTGTGCCACCACCAGTGGGTCCGCTCAGGATCTTGGGGGAATGATGGCGCAACCTGGGCTCACTCCCCATTCTCAACGGGCCGGTGGCATTTCTTTTTGCGAAATGTGTGTGAATTTGTCGATTTCACACTGTTTGGGTCGAATTCGGCGCAGTTTCAACCCACGGCGCCGGCCCAAACCAGCCAATCCCAACCTGCTGTTGCAGGTCTGCGGGTTGTGGGTTGGCTAACGGAAACACTGGTCTGACTGTCCTGACAGCCAACTCCCTCCCGTCTGCCACCCGTCCGCCACTAACTAATAGCCAACCCAAAGAAATTACAATTTTATCGATAACACATTACCGTGCAGGGCCTGAGCCTTCGCGGGGGGTCAAAAAAATCATTGTTTAATCGCTCCGCGGGGGTCGTTTTTCGTCGATTTCAGTCTTTTTGACGTCCAAAATTGCGATTTTCGCGAGTTTTGTTTTCATCATTGTCAGCTTCGCGGGGCGTCCAAATCAGTACATATTCGAGAAGGCACAGGCCCTGTACGGTACGGTTATTGCTGATATTCTCTTACAAGTTCTACCAACGTCACAGTGTGAAAAACAAGCCTTTGGTTGGCCAGCGTTAACTGTTTTAACTCCTCAGTAGGAGGGGGGGGTAAATTATATAAGGGAGAAATAACATAATCTTGGGATGCATTCCTGTGACCACGCCATTCTGGATTCATGTTGGGGGAGGAATTAGCCTCCTGGTGATCCCCTCGTTTTTTTTATGATCAGTAGCCTCTGCTGCC
>VFSX01000119.1:413500-473177 GCA_016618255.1 Chlamydomonas sp. UWO 241
CTCAGGCGTTATGACCGCATTCCATGGCGCGGATCAGACGTTGGGATTTCGGTAGGGCAGGCGCGCACGTTACCTGCTTGACGGCGCACCGTGTGTGTTGCTTGCGTTCATTTTAAACCCTGGTGTACATGGGGTTGGGGGCTTTACACACAACGGCCTCTGTATGCGTGGTGTGTCATTGTTAAAACGCACACGTCCTGAACCTCAAGCCCAAACCCTAAACCCTTTACCCTAAACCCTTAACCCTTAACTCTAAAACCCTTTACCCTAAATCCTGAACCCTTAACTCTAAAATCCTGAACCCTTAAACCTACAACCCCAAACCCTAACAATCTTAAACCTGAAACCCTAACCCCCCAAACCCTAAAACCTGAACCACAACTAAACGCAGGCGCGCACGCTACCTGCTCGACGGCGCCAAGTTTGTGATGGAGAAGCTGGGCGGCAGCTTCCCGTCGACTGCCAAGGAGCTGCTGCAGGTGCCTGCATGTGTGGATGTGTGCGTGCGTGTGTGTGAAGGTTTGTGTGTGCTGGAGCTCACGCCAAGACTCGTCTTCCGGCTGTTAGCTTTGAAAACCCGAACAAGCAAGCACGTTCCCTTCATCTCCGTCGTCCACACAAACCAGCGTCCACACTAGTATCCATGCCATCACCGTCCACACCCCACACCCCCAGGTGCCCTGCGTCCACACCACCGTCCACACCATCATCGTCTACACCCCACACCCCTAGGTGCCCGGCGTCGGCCCCTACACCGCAGCCGGGTAGGCTCCATCGCTTTACACCAATCGTTCACACCGCAGGTGCACCCCTCCACACACACACGCACACGCCGCTCCGGCGTTGGAACATCTACTGAGCAGAAGCGCGCCCACGCGCACCATGCGCGCGTCGACACCAACGCCCAACACCCCACACCCCAGGTGCCCCCACACCACCACACCACATCGTTCACACCCCACACCAACTCCCCCCCACACCCAGGTGCCAGGCGTCGGCCCCCCTACACCGCAGCTGCCGTCAACTTCATCGCTTCACACAAACGCTCACCCTCCAGGTGCCCCCCCACCACCCCCGTCCACACCACCACATCGTTCATACCCACACCAACTTCCCCACACACCCCAGGTGCCCGGCGTCGGCCCCCCTACTCCGCAGCTGCGGTCGGATCCATCGCGGCAAACCAACATTCACACCCCAGGTGCCCCCACACCACCTCCGTTCACACCACCACATCGTTCACACCCCCGCACCAACTTCCCCCCCCCACCCTAGGTGCCCGGCGTCGGCCCCCCTACACCGCAGCTGCTGTCAGCCCCTTCTCGGTTCACGCCAACACCCCACACCACCGCGTTCACACCCCAGGTGCCCCCACACCCCACACACCCGCGTCCACACCGCAGCTGCCGTCAGCCCAAATCGAGAAATCTCAATCTTACGGTAGCTTACACTAACAGAAAAACTGGTCCCCACACCCCAGGTGCCCGGTGTCGGTCCCTACACCGCAGCAGCGGTCGGCTCTATCGCGTTCGGTGACGTGGCGGCAGCTGTTGACGGAAACGGTGCGTGCGACAGTTTAGTGTGGGGGTTTAGTGTGGGGATTTAGTGTGAGTGGTAAGTAGGCTGGTGTCGAGTGTTCAGTTGGGTAGGGTTCCAGTGTGAGCAGTCGGCTGGTTAGCTTTCGGCGACAAGGCGACAGCGGTCGACGGAAACGGTGCGTGGCAGTTTAGTGCGAGGGTTTAGTGTGACGATTTAGTGTGAGGATTTAGTAGTGATGTCGTTTGAGAATTGGGTGTGAGGATTTAGTAGTGATTTAGTGTGAGGATTTAGCGTGAGGATTTAGTGTGAGGGTTTAGTAGGCTGGGGTCGAGTGTTCAGTTGGGTAGGGTGAGGTGGCAGCTACGGTCGGATCGTTAGCTTTCAGCGACAAGGCAACAACGGTCGACGGAAACGGTGCGTGTTGCAGTGTAGTGTGAGGATTTAGTGTGAGGATTTAGTGTGAGGATTTACAAGGCTGGGGTCGAGTGCTCAGTTGCGTAGGGGTCCAGTGGACGCAGTCGGCTTGTTACCTTGCAGCGACAAGGCGACAGTGGTCGACGGTGCGTGTGGCAGTGTAGTGTGGAGGTTTAGTGTGAAGATTTAATAGGCTGGTGTCGAGTGCTCAGTGGCGTAGGGGTCCAGTGGACGCAGTCGGCTTGTTAGCTTTCGGCGACAAGCAACAGAAGTCGACGGAAACGGTGCGTGCGGCAGTTTCGTGTGAGGGTTTAGTGTGAGGATTTAGTGTGTGAGGATTTTGTAGACTGGGGTCGGGTGCTCAGTTGGGTAGGGGTCCAGTGGACGCTGTCAGCTCGTAAGCTTTCAGCGACAAGGCGGCAGCGGTCGACGGTGCGTGTTGCAGTGTAGTGTGGGGGTTTAGTGTGAGGATTTAGTGTGAGCATTTAGTAGGCCGAGGTCGAGTGTTCAGTTGGGTAGGGGTCCAGTGGAAGCAGTCAGCTCGTAGGCTTTCAGCGACAAGGCGGCAGCGGTCGGCGGTGCGTGTTGCAGCGTAGTGTGAGGATTTAGTGTGAGGATTTAGTGTGAGGATTAACTTGTGATGTCGTGTGCATGTCGTGTGAGGACTGAGTGTGAGGATAAAGTAGTGATTTATAATGAGGATTTACCATTGGGATTTGGTAGGCAGGGGTCGATGGCACAGTTGGATAGGGTGCTCCTAGGGGTCCAGTGGACGCTGTCGGCTCGTTAGCTTTCGGCGACAAGCAACAGAAGTCGACGGAAACGGTGCGTGCGGCAGTTTCGTGTGAGGGTTTAGTGTGAGGATTTAGTGTGTGAGGATTTTGTAGACTGGGGTCGGGTGCTCAGTTGGGTAGGGGTCCAGTGGACGCTGTCGGCTCGTAAGCTTTCGGCGACAAGGCGGCAGCGGTCGACGTTGCGTGTTGCAGTGTAGTGTGGGGGTTTAGTGTGAGGATTTAGTGTGAGGATTTAGTAGGCTGGGGTCGAGTGTTCAGTTGGGTAGGGGTCCAGTGGCCGCGGTCGCCTGGCAAGCTTTCAACGCCGAGTTGGCAGCGGTCGATGAAACGGTGTGTGCGGCAGTTTAGTGTGAGGGTTTAGTGTGAGAATTTAGTGTGAAGATTAACTTGTGATGTCGTGTGAGGATTGAGTGTGAGGATTTAATGTCAAGATTTAGTAGGCTGGGGTCGGGTGTTCAGTTGGGCAGGGGTCCAGTGGAAGCAGTCGGGTGGTTAGCTTTCGGTGAAGAAGCGACAGCGGCCGACGGAAAGGGTGCGTGCGGCAGTTTAGTGTGAGGGTTTAGTGTGAGGGTTTAGTGTGAGGATTAAGTGTGAGGATTAAGTAAGAGGATTTAGTAGGCTGGGGTCGAGTCTGGGGCTCGATTAACGGAGGCGCGTTCTCGTCGCCGAGCCCTGAACCCAGCAATGCGGCGCTGCTGGTGACTAGGATCTCCGTGCCGCTGACGAGCGGGATAAAATACGACTGGCCTGGCTCCTGCTAGACTGTCCCTCGGTGAAAACTACAGGAGCGGCTTGCCCGGCGCTGTCATGGCTTGGCGAGTAGCCGCGGCGCTGCCGCGACCCGTGCTGGGAGACGGCCCTTATCCTCCTCCCATGCAGGACGCCATGCGGCACCGATCTCGACGAGTTGATCGACGAGCGGAGGAGCTGGCGCCGTCAATGCATGCTGGACATCGGTCAAGATGGCTGCTCGTGGGGGCGAGCTACCATCAGGGCTTCAGCGGTGGTGACCGCCGAGGCAACAACAGAGTTTATCCGCTTCACCATCGCAGCGTTTGTCACCGCGCTCACCCTCGGGGGCACTCGTCTGCCGGTGACTGGCGTCGGCATTGGTCTTCAGGCAGCCTGCCATGACGACTCTGTTTGCCCAGGCCCCCCTGGAGGGTGGGACCTGGCCATGCATGACGCATGGGGCGCAGGCAGAGCCCCATGCATGGAGTTGGACAACCATGCACCATGCCAGGCGGGGACTTTTCTGCTTCAGCGCCGCCAGTCGGCACAGCCGGCGTGGTTGGCCTCAAAGGCCAGGAGGAGGACGGTCCTTTCCTATACGCTCCTTGCCAGACATGTCCCTCAGGGACTTGTTTGGGTCTCAACTAGCCGGCGGGAGCGGTAGTCTAGACGGCAGGTAACCGGCTGGTGGCTATCGTCCTTCACAGGGCGGTGGCACTGGGACTAGTGTTGTCTTAGCTGGAATGCCATGTAACTGTAACTGGGGTCGAGTGTTCAGTTGGGTAGGGTGAGATGGCAGCTGCTGTCGGCTCTATCACTTTCAGCGACAAGGCGACAGCCGTCGACGGAAACAGTGCGTTTGGCAGTTTAGTGTGAGGGTTTAGTGTGAGGATTTAGAGTGAGAATTAAGTAGGCTGAGGTCGAGTATTGAGTTGGGAAGGGTGAGGCGGCAGCTGCGGTCGGACCGTTAGCTGCGACAAGGCGGCAGCGGTCGACGGTGCGTGTTGCAGTGTAGTGTGAGGATTTAGTGTGAGGATTTACAAGGCTGGGGTTGAGTGCTCAGTTGGGTAGGGTGAGGTGGCAGCTGCGGTCGGATCCATCGCTTTCGGCGACGTGGCAGCAGCGGTCGACGGAAACGGTGCGTTGCATTTAGTGTGAGGGTGAGGGACAGCGGCCGACCTAGACAGGCTGTCTCTGGTTACCAATCTAGGGGATTCCGTTTGGGGTTGGGCGACCAACCGTGCGCCAGCACACAAACACACACACACACACAAACACACAAATACATATAAAAAGCGTAATATGAGGCCGTCTGCATGCACCGGTAATGCCTGTGCTACTTACAGCAAGACACCCTGGCAACACACACACACACGCGCGCGCATACACGCACACACACGCACACACACACACACGCACACACACACACGCAGTCATCCGCGTGGTCTCTCGGCTGCGAGCACTGGACGGGGATCCTACCAAGCTCGGTCAGGTGTGGAGGTTGTCTTGGAACTCAGACACACACACACACACACACACCGTGTCACACACGCTTGCACACACGCACGCAAGCACTGTCTCTCTCGCTCTCTCTCACACACACACACACACACACGCGCACTCACAAATGCGCATACACTCCCTCTCTCTCGCAGGCACACACACATGCACATACGCACGCACGCACGCACACACACACACGCACACACACACACACACACACACACACACACACACACACACACACACACACTTACACACACACAGGTGCACACAGCAATGGCAGACGAAATGCTCGACACTGGCCGGCCCGGATGCTTCAACCAGGTGAGTAGCGAGCATGCATGCACACAAACACACACACACAGACACGCAGACACGCATGCCCCACACACAAACACACATGCACACACACGCACACGCACACACATATGCACACACCTGCACACACACACACACACACACACACAGACATGCACTCACACACACACAAATACGCGCACACACAGAGAACACACGCAAACACACACGCACACGCACACACGCCCTCCCCCACCACACGCACACACACACGCACGCGCGCACGCAAAAAAAATGACCCCTCTCCACACACCCAAACACACACGCACACGCACACACACACGCACATTCCTTCACACCCACACAGGCCGTGATGGAGCTCGGGGCCGCTGTGTGCCGCCTTGCCAGCCCGAAACTCCCCATGCCCAAAGTAGACACAAATGGCAAGAAAGGGCAAAAGCAAAGACACCCGCACACATTCCTACTCAGGGGCGTCATGGAGCCCGGGGCCACCGCGTGCCGCCCTGCCAACCCCACCACCCAGCCCCCCCACCCCCCCCCACCCACCCTCACTCCCCACCTGCAAACAAAATGTGGTTTTAAGCACACACACACACACACGCCCACACACACACATTGCCACACACCCACGCAGGCCATCATAAAGCTCGGGGCCACCGTCTGCCGCACTGACAACCCAACCACCCAGCCCCCCACCCCCACCCCTCCACCCCACCCCCTCACCTGCAAACAAAATGCGATTCAAAACACACATACACACACACATGCCGACGATTTATGTTTGTTCTCGCATGACCCAGCTCAGTTGGCGCTTATGCTGAAAATCCTTGACAAAGTGTCCTCTAGCTTTGGCATGCAAATCAACGCCGCCAAGACAGAAGGGATGATTTTGCCAGCAGATTTTGACGCGGATCTGCCCACGTTTGCGCTGACTGGTGGTGAAGTGAAGACCGTCTCTGCATTTAAGTATCTAGGGAGTTGGATAACCCAGAGTGGTGGTGTGGAAAAGGAGATCGGTGTGCGTGTCGGTCGCGCGCTGGGCGTGTTTGCGTCTTTTGATAAGATTTGGGCCAGCAAGAAGATGCAAGTGCAGTCTAAGATGCGGGTTTACAACACTTTCGTGCTGCCCCACTTTCTGTACGGCTGCGAAACATGGGCCCCTACTAAAACACAACTGACTCGATTGGAGGTTGCCCACTCTAACTGCCTTCGTCGCATTCTGGGTGTGCGCCTGGTCGACCGGCACAGATTAACTTATATTCGGCAGGCGTGCGACACTGAGCCAATTGAGAGCCTTGTGGCAAAGCGATCAATGCAGTGGCTAGGCCATGTGATGCGCATGCCGGCTTCTCGTCTTCCTCGTACGACTTTTGACTGCACAATGGATGTGGCTCGGCAGCAAGGCCGGCCTCCAGCCTCCTCCCGACACTATTTTCTTAAGCTACTGATTCAGCAGCTAGGCGAAACTAGTGGCACTCGTTCTGATTGGAAGACTTTTTCGGACACGGCGTTTGAGCGTGCTCAGGATAGGGTCGGGTGGAGAGCCGTGGTGTACGGTCCGGCTGCCCCTCAGGCGCCGGCCCCTCCACCACGGCGGTCAAGTAGATTGGCAAGCGCCACTTGACCCCCTATCCCCTAGAAGCAGTTAGGACCTATTTGGAGGCGTCGCACAATAGCTCTCCTTTTTGCTCTGGGACTACACGTTGGCAGGCAGCCGGCTGGTGGCTACCGCCCCTCACAAGTAATTGTTAGGGCCAGAACTGGACTTGGGTCTAGGCGGTGGTACTAGGACTAGAGGTAGTCTTTGCTGGAAAGCCGATGTAACTGTAACTGTAACTGTAACACACACACACACACACACACACATTCCTACACACACACACAGGCTGTCATGGAGCTCGGGGCCACCGTCTGCTGCCCTGCCAACCGACCACCCAGCCCCCCACCCCCCCACCCCCTCACCCCCCACCTGCAAACAAAATGTGATTTTAAACACACATACACACACACACACATTCCTTCACACCCGCACAGGATGGAGATCGGGGCCACTGTCTGCCGCCCGGCCAAACCAACCACCCAGCCCCCCACCCCCACCCCACCCCACCCCTCACTCCCCACCTGTAAACAAAATGCAAATTAACACACACGCACACGCACACGCACACGCACACACACTGTCTGCCGCCCTGCCAACCCAACCACCCAGCCCCCCCAACCCCCAGCCCCCCCCCCTCACTCCCCACCTGCAAACAAAATGTGATTTTAAACACACCCAAACACACACACACACACACACACACACACACACTGCTACACACCCACGCAGGCTGTCACGGAGCTCGGGGCCACCGTCTGCCGTCCTGCAAACCCAGACTCCCCATGCCCCAAGTAGGCCCAAATGGCAACAGTCAAAAGCAAACACGCCCCCAAACACACGCATTCTTACACACTCACATGGAGCTCAGGGCCACTGTGTGCCGCCCTGCCAACCCAAAACTCCCCATGTCAAAATAGGCCAAATGGCAAAAAAATCAAAAGCAAAAAACGCCCGCACACACACATTGCTACACACCCACACATGCCGGCATGGAGCTCGGGGCCACCGTCTGCTGCCCTGCCAGCCCGACCACCCCACCCCACCCCTCCACCCCCCTCACTCCCCACCTGCAAACAAAATGCAATTTCAAACACACACACACACACACACACACACATTGCCACAAACGCACACAGGCCGTGATGGAGCTCGGGGCCACTGTCTGCCGCACTGCCAACCCAACCACCCAGCCCTCCCCCCCACCACCACCCACCCCCACCACCCACCCACCACCCCTCCATCCCCTCACCTCCCACCCGCAAAACATGTGATTTTAAACACACCAAACACACACACACACACACACACACACACTGCTACACACACACAGGCCGTGATGGAGGTTGGGGGCCACTGTCTGCCGCCCTGCCAACCCAACCACCCACCCCCCACCCACCCCACCCTCCCACCCTACCCCTCCACCCCCCTCACTCCCCACCTGCAAAAAAATGCGATTTTAAACACACACACACACACAAACACATTCCTTTACACACACACAGGCCGTCATGGAGCTCGGGGCCACTGTCTGCCGCCCTGCCAACCCATCGTGCGATGCGTGCCCAGTCTCTCACTCGTGCCGCGCACACAAGGTGTGGAACACGGATTGATTGACCTGTTTTTTTATTGACCGATTATAGCGTCGCGTTGCGTGTGCCGCCCTGCCAGCTTTTCGTGCGACTCCTGCCCAGCCTCGCAATCGGGTCGCGCACACAGGGTTTGTGTGTGTGGGGGGGCTCACTTGCTTATGATCATCAGTTCGTTTTGCAAAACGTTCAACGGCCGCTCCCGGTGCGCACAAAATGCGTGGGCGCCACCGTGTGTGTGCCGCCCTGCCAGCCCGTCGTGCGATGCCTGCCCAGTCTCATACTCGTGCCGCGCACACCAGGTGTGGAACACTGACGGATTGACCAGCTTCTTGTTGTTTTACTTGCAACTGATTATAGCGAAGCGTTGCTTTTGCCGTGCCACCCCATCGTGCGATTCGTGCGCAGTCTCGCACGCGTGCCGCGCACACAACGCACGCCGTGGCTACATGTTTTGGTGTTAGGTCGGGCCCTGTGCCAGACCTAGAGCATGCTCCCATGTTCCCGCCACACATCATGTGCCGCCCTGCCAACCCGTCGTGCGACTCCTGCCCAGTCTCGCACTCATGACGCGCTCACCAGGCGTTGAACTCTGACTGATTGACCAGCTTTCCGTTGTTTTGCTACTGATTATAGAGTAGCGCAGCGTGTGCCGCCCTGTGAACCCGTCGTGCGATGCATGCCCAGTCTCTCACTCGTGCCGCGCACACAAGGTGTGGAACACTGACTGGTTTCCCAGCATCTTTTGGGTGTATTTGCGACTAATTCTAGCGTGTTGCGTGTGCCGCCCTGCCAATGCCAACCCGTTGTGCGACTCCTGCCCAGTCTTGCACGCGTGCCGCGCACACCAGGTGTGGAACACTGACGGATTTCCCAGCTGATTGTGGTTGTATTTGCGACTGATTCTAGCGTAGCGGTGCGTGTGCCGCCCTGCCAACCCGTCGTGCGATGCGTGCCCAGTCTCTCACTCGTGCCGCGCACACACGGTGTGGGACACTGACTGACTGACCAGAATTTTGTTGTTGTATTTGTAACTGCTTATAGCGTAGCGTTGTGTGTGCCGCCCTGCCAGCCCTTCGTGCGATTCGTGCCCAGTTTCTCACTCGTGCTGTGCACACAAGGTGTTGCACCCTGACTGATTGACCAGCTCTTCTTCTTGTATTTGAGACTGATTCTAGTGTAGCGTGTGCCGCCCTGCCAGCCCTTCGTGCGATTCCTGCCCAGTCTTGCTTCCGTGCCACACACAAAAGGTGTGTGTTAGGGGGGGGGCGGGCTCACTTGCTTGTGATCATCAGTTCGTTTTGCAAAAAATGTATCACGGCTGCTCCCACTGTACCGCAAAATGCGTGAGCGCCACTGTGTGTGTGCCGCCCCGCCAACCCTTCGTGCGACTCCTGCCCAGTCTCTCACTCGTGCCGCGCACACAAGGTGTGCGCATGGGGCAGGGGAACTCACTCGCTCATTCATGTACATGTGCATGAATGCGTACATGAATTTACATGAATGTACATGAATGCGTGTACACATGAATGCGTACATGAATGCGTACATGAACGCGCCTCGTGGTTGACGGCGAGCGGGTGGCTGCACCTGTTTGCTAGTTGGCATCCCCTCTGGGGGTGTGTTGAAGGGGAGGTGGCGCCACACGCGCGCAGTGGCGGGTGCAGTGTGGTTGCTGAGTAGATGATGATGTTTGGTTACAATCCACTTCTGGCGGTCATACGTACGGTTCCAAAGCTCCAGTGGGACTTAGAGAAACAAGGCTCAAGGCCCACAAAAGGTCAAGCTACAAGTAGCCCACGGTAACGCCATCCACACTTGGTGGCGGGCGCCAAGCAAGCAGCACCACTGTGCAGGCTGCACACCCAGCCCCTCAAATGGCCAGAGGGCGGACCCAAGGTATAAAACCATGAAGGGACCAAAAGCCCTCCCCCAGACCACCGGAAGCGGGGCTAGTAGCACACCCGCCGCAGCACTCTACTCAGCGACCACACCGCACCCGCCACCGCACGTGTGTGGCGCCACCTCCCCTTCAAAAACACCCCCAGAGGGAATGCCATCTAGCAAGCAGGTGCAGGCACCCGCTCGCCGTCAACGACGAGGCGCGCGCGGTGGAACTGCGCCCGCTTCCCCGCAACCTTGGCGGCGAGGAAAGCGGGCCACAGCGCCTGGTGCTGCGCCTCCTCGCGGTCACTGAGGACTTCGAAGACTGCAGTCGAGTCCACGCAGCGGCGCAGCTCGTGGCGCCAGCGCACGACAGTGTCGGCCACGGCGTCAGACGCCACGGTGAAGAGCACACGCAGCACACCGCCCCCGCGTGGCTCCACGCCGATGCCCCCGACGGCAGGCTTGGCGTTGAGGAGCGACGCGGACACGACGCCACCATCAGCCGGCTCCCGCCGGCCGGTGCCGCCGTAGAGGAAGCGCACGACATCCGTAGCCAGGCGGACGGGCAGGCTGGTGCCTTCCTCGGCAGCTGCAGCGATCCGCTCCGCCGCTGCCGCCGTCGCCTCCTCTTCATCCATCCGCCTGCCACCGCCCGCGAGCAACCAGTTGGCGCCGCGTGCCACCGGGATGGACAGCACGAAGCTGCGGCGCAGCGACGTGTCGCCCACACGCGCAGGCAGCCCCCCCCGGCGGGAGGGGCCGCGCGCAGATGCGGCACGCGTGGCGCCCGACGCAGGCCGCTCCGTCGCCGGCCCCCACCCCGCCGACGCCACAGGGGCGGCAGCAGCAGCGGGCCGGGCAGGCTGAGCAGCCTCGGCAGTAGGCGCAGCGCGGGCCGCCGCACTGTGGGCCGCATGGCCGGCCCGCGCGCGGGCGGGCTCTGCATGCGGCTTCTGCATGGGCGCCCCAGGGACGCGGCTCACCAGGAGGCTCACCACATCCACCAGGGACGCAATCTGTTGCGCCTGCGCCTGCACCACAGCGAGCACCCCGCAAGGGCACCGCTGTGGCCGGCGTCGGCAACCTGTGGCGCGCCCACCTGCGTCGGCGCATTCTGTGGCTGGGCGCGCGCCCTCGCCTCCCTGTCCAGCAGCCCCCTTATCAGGCGTCTGATGTCTGCCTGCCTGCCCCGTGGGCTACTTGTAGCTTGACCTTTTGTGGGCCTTGAGCCTTGTTTCTCTAAGTCCCACTGGAGCTTTGGAACCGTACGTGTGACCGCCAGAAGTGGATTGTAAAACTCTTATCATCTTTATGGTTTTATACCTTGGGCCCGCCCTCCGGCCACTGGAGGGGTTGGGTGTGGAGCCTGCATTGTGGTGCTGCTTGCTTGGCGCCCGCCACGACGTGGTTGGCGCTACCATGGGCTGCTTTAGTAGCTTTACCTTTTTGGTGGGCCTCGTGCCTGCTCTCTTAAGTCCCGCTGGAGCTTTGGAACCGAACGTGTGACCGCCGGCAGTGGATTGTAAAACTCTCATCACCAAAAAAAATGATTGTGTGCATGAATGCACATGAATGCGTACATGAAAGCGTACATCTACATGAATGCGTACATGAATGCGTACATCTACATCCTCCTTTGAACATGCTTGCTCCCATGACTTATGACGCGCTCTAAGGCGCGCAAACACAGTGCGGCCGCCGGCGCGCTCATCGCCCGCGCGGCCACCACCACAGAATCACCGGTGAGCAGCGGCTCCCCCGGCTCAGACTCCCCGCCACGCCACCGCGCGTGCGTGGATGCGACACAGACACAGCTTTCGGCGCTCCACGGGGCGCGGGGGGCAGCCACATACGCGGAGGCTGCGCAACACCTGCATGGCGACGCCAGCAACCACATCTCGGCCTCGGCCGACACCACAGACGCCCTCCGCGCCCTCAGCGCGGGGCAGGCAGACATCAGACGCCTGGTAGGGGGCTGCTGGACAGGGAGGCGAGGGCGCGCGCCCAGCCACAGAATGCGCCGACGCAGGTGGGCGCGCCACAGGTTGCCGACGCCGGCCACAGCGGTGCCCTTGCGGGGGTGCTCGCTGTGGTGCAGGCGCAGGCGCAACAGATTGCGTCCCTGGTGGATGTGGTGAGCCTTCTGGTGAGCCGCGTCCCTGGGGCGCCCATGCAGATGCCGCATGCAGAGCGCGCGGGCCGGCCATGCGGCCCACAGTGCGGCGCCCCGCGCTGCGCCTGCTGCCGAGGCTGCTCAGCCTGCCCGGCCCGCTGCTGCTGCCGCCCCTGTGGCGTCGGCGGGGGGGGGGCCGGCGACGGAGCGGCCTGCGTCGGGCGCCACGCTTGCCGCATCTGCGCGCGGCCCCTCCCGCCAGGGGGGGCTGCCTGCGCGTGTGGGCGACACGTCGCTGCGCCGCAGCTTCGTGCTGTCCATCCCGGTGGCACGCAGCGCCAACTGGTTCCTCGCGGGCGGTGGCAGGCGGATGGATGAAGAGGAGGCGACGGCGGCGGCGGCGGAGCGGATCGCTGCAGCTGCCGAGGACGGCCCAGCCTGCCCGTCCGCCTGGCTACGGATGTCGTGCGCTTCCTCTACGGCGCCACCGGCCGGCGGGAGCCGGCTGATGGTGGCGTCGTGTCCGCGTCGCTCCTCAACGCCAAGCCTGCCGTCGGGGGCATCGGCGTGGAGCCACGCGGGGGCGGTGTGCTGCGTGTGCTCTTCACCGTGGCGTCTGACGCCGTGGCCGACACTGTCGTGCGCTGGCGCCACGAGCTGCGCCGCTGCGTGGACTCGACTGCAGTCTTCGACGTCCTCAGTGACCGCGAGGAGGCGCAGCACCAGGCGCTGTGGCCCGCTTTCCTCGCCGCCAAGGTTGCGGGGAAGCGGGCGCAGTTCCACCGCGCGCGCCTCGTCGTTGACGGCGAGCGGGTGCCTGCACCTGCTTGCTAGATGGCATTCCCTTCTGGGGGTGTTTTTGAAGGGGAGGTGGCGCCACACGCGTGCGGTGGCGGGTGCGGTGTGGTCGCTGAGTAGAGTGCTGCGGCGGGTGTGCTACTAGCCCCGCTTCCGGTGGTCTGGGGGAGGGCTTTTTGGTCCCTTCATGGTTTTATACCTTGGGTCCGCCCTCTGGCCATTTGAGGGGCTGGGTGTGCAGCCTGCACAGTGGTGCTGCTTGCTTGGCGCCCGCCACCAAGTGTGGATGGCGTTACCGTGGGCTACTTGTAGCTTGACCTTTTGTGGGCCTTGAGCCTTGATTCTCTAAGTCCCACTGGAGCTTTGGAACTGTACGTGTGACCGCCAGAAGTGGATTGTAAAACTCTCATCATCATCATCTGTGTCGGCAGCGATCCCTTTGAAACATGGGATGTTTCACACCCCACCCCCCCATAAGCCCCAACCCCTTCTCGCATGGCAGGCGTGGACCGCGCACCTAGACTGGGGCGGGTCGGCAGACATCAAGGACGCGCTGCCCGCCCTCAACAAAATTCAGGGTACAGTAGCAGTAACAGTAACACGGGGTTTCCAGCTGAGCAGGCTACTCTTCTAAGAGACACCCGCCGATACTCCAGCACACTTACAGTACTAGAGTACCGCCGGCTCCCGGCCGATAGACTACTGCTCCCGCCGGCTAGACTACCCCAAACAGCGGTCTCTGAGAGACATGTCTGGCAAGGAGCATATAGGAGAGGACCTTCCTCAAGGTCACAGTAGTGGCCTTGTGGCCAGTCAAGCCGGCAGAGCCGACTGGCGCTGACTGGAACGGTCCCGCCTGGCAGTGCATGGCTGTCCAGCTCTCGTTTGCATGGGGCTCAGCCGGCGCCCCATGCCTCATGCATGGCCAGGTCCCACCCTCCAGGGGTGCATGGACGACAGAGTTGTCATGGAGGCTGCCTGAAGACCTTCCAACGCCAGTCACCGGCAGACGAGCGACCCCGACAATGAGCGCGGTGACGAACGCTGCGATTGGTGAAGCGGATTTACTCTGTGTTGCCTCGGCGGTCGCCACCGCTGAAACCGTGATGGTAGCCCGCCTCCACAGGCAGCCATCTTAACCAATGTCCAGCATGCATTGACGGGCGCCAGCTCCTCTGCTCGTCGATCGACTCGTCGAGATCGGTGCCGCATGGCGTCCTGCATGGGGGGAGGATAAGGGCCGTCTCCCAGCACGGGCCGCGGCAGCGCCGCGGCTACTCGCCAAGCCATGGCAGCGCCGAGCAAGCCGCTCCTGAAGTGTTCCACCGAGGGGCAGTCTAGCAGGAGCCGGGCCAGGGTACAAAACACTACAAATGACTAAACCCTTAACCCTAATCCCGATGTGTAAACCCCAAACCCCTCCTTGCATCGCAGGCGTGGACCGCGCACCTCGACGGAGGCGGGTCAGCGGACATTGAAGACGCGCCACGCGTGACCAACTACCCGGGAAAGAAGGTACGAGAAAGTGTGGAAAAGGGGGCGGGCTTGTGTGTGGTCGTGTATGTGTCTAGATTCTCCTCCTGCATCACCAACATCGATGCGCAAGCCACGCCAGCAACAACAACAGCAGCAGCACGAACAACAGCAGTGACAGCAACAACAACAACAACAGCAGCAGCCACAGCAGCCACAGCAGCAACAGCAACAGCAACAACAGCAGCAACAACAACAACAGCAACAACAACAACAACAACAACGACAGCAGCAACAACAACAACAACAACAACAATACCAAAACTAGCAAAAACAATACAACAACAACAACAACAACAACGCGCAGGTTGTCAAAGCGAAGCGCAATGAGTCGGTCGCGGTCGCAGCCCTGCAGGTGGTGGTGCGGCCATCAGCAACAGCAACAACAGCAAAAAAAAACTCGTCACCACCACCACAACAACAAAAACAAAAAAAAAAATAAAAAAAAAAAAAAAAAAAAAAAAAAAAAAAACTCACCACAATCACACCACCACCACCAACAACAACAACGCCACCACCACCACCACAACAACAGCAACAACAACAACAAAAAAAAAAAACGCGCAGGCTGTCAAGGCAAAGCGCGAGGAGTCCGTTGCGGTCGCAGTTCTGCAAGTGGTGGTGCGGCCATCAGGCAGCAGCGCAAGCGTGGGCAGCAGCGGCGCGGGCGCGGGTGAGTCGCTCCCTCCACACACAACCGCACGCACGCACGAACACACGCACGCGTGCACGCACACACACACACGCACATGCACACACACGCGCACACACGCACATACACACACGCACGCACATACACCAGCGCACATTCCCGAGGAACGAAGTGACTCAGTGGCCATCAGGCAGCGATGCGGGTGCGGGCAGCAGCGGCGCTGGTGCGGGCGAGGGTGCGGGTGCGGGTGCAGGTGTGGGTGCGGGTGCGGGCAGCAGCGGCGCGGGCGCGGGTGCGGGTGCGGGCGCGGGTGCGGGTGCGGGCACGGGTGCGGGCGCGGGCGCGGGCAGCAGCGGCGCGGGCGCGGGTGCGCCACTCCCTCCACACACACAACCGCACGCACGCACGAACGCATGCACGCACACGCGCACGCACGCACACGTACACACATGCACGCACGCGTGCATGCACACACGCACACACACACACACACATACACGCACATTCCATTCCATTCCATAATGTTACACGACTGCAACAGCACTACCCGTATTTAAGTACTGGCAATGTTCCAGAGGTCAAAAGGCACATGTGTGTCGTTCTTCAGCTGGGGACCAATCAGCGCTAAGAGGGGTACATCACATGGCGGGGGGGGGGGGCCACTCGGGCCAACCAACTTCAACTTTCAACTTCATTCAACCTCAATCGCGGCGTATCATCCCCCCATGGGCTGATTAATTCCATGGGGCGATAGTTGGGGGTAGGCAGGCCTAGAGGACGTCGGATCAGCTCCTCGATGGGGCGACGGGCGAGCGTAGGCGGGCCTGGGATAGGGGGCGGCGGCGGATCATCTCCATGAGCCAACGAACTCGATGGGGCAATGATGAACGTAGGCAGGGGCGCAGGGATGGGGCGGCGGATCATCTCCATGGGCCTCTGAACTCCATGGGGCGATGATGTAGGTAGGCAGGGGGCGGAGGCAGGGGCGAGGGATTAGAGGCTGGGGCGTGGGGGGTGGTGAGGCGGATCATCTCCATGGGCCTGTGAAGTCCATGGGGCGATGATGTAGGTAGGCAGGGGGTGGAGGCAGGGGCAAGGGAGGAAAGGCTGGGGGGAGGGGGGGGGGAGGGAGGGCCAGCATGGGGTCGGCGCGCGTGAGGGCGCATGGGCGGGAGGCGCATGGGGCGGGGGTGCATGGGCCTGCATGGCGCGCACACGGGACGGCAAGCTCCATGTGGGGGTGGAGCGTGGGCGGGTAGTCGACTGTGGGGTGGTGAAGGTGGGGGATAGGTGGACTGTGTAGTTTGGAGCGTGTCAGTGGGAGTGAAGGGTGCTGAAGGGGGGGGCATGGCGATGTGAGGTTCTCTGTGGTGCATGGTGGTGGGGCGCCGCAGTGGGGTGCGGCCGAGGATCTGCTCGGCGGAGGCGAGGCGGTCTGGGATGCGGTCGACAGTCGGCCGAGGAGCTGTTCGGCGCTGGCGAGGGCATGGAGACGGGCTCTGCGATGACATTTTGAATTTGGGGGTCGAGTTGCTCGGCTCGTTGAGGCTGCCCTTCGGACGATGGCGATGGTGGATAGTCCAGGATGGGCCGCATACATTGGCGGCAGTCGACGGGGGGGCGGGGCGATGGGGGGGATGGGCGACGGCGACTCACATGGGCCGACCGCCGCGACTCCGCGCCCAGGGAGTGGGCCGCCCAGGGAGTGGGCCGCCCAGGAAGTGCACGCACACACACACACACACACAGGAGCGACCGCCGGCCAGCCGCAGCCGCAGCAGCAACAGCGCACAATGTTTCAGTTTGTCGCGCCCGCTGCTGGCACGCACACGCACGCACACACACGCACACGCGCACACACACACACACGCATGCACATGCACACACACACACACACACGCACGCCCCCCCCCCCACACACACAGCTGCCGCCAGCCAGCCGCAACCAAAGAAACGCCAGCGCACGATGTTTGAGTTTGCCGCGCCCGCTGCTGCTGGCGCCAGCGGGGTGGGGGCGGAGAGTGGCCGCGAGGTGCTCGCGAGGGGAGAGCGCTACTTCTTGCTGGTGCGTGTGTGGGGGTGTTTGGGGGGGTGAACAGCCGAGTGTGGACGCAAAGAGTGAGCGTGGGGCGCTTGAACTGCTTCCTGCTGGTGCGTGTGTGGGTGGTGTGGGGGGGAGGGTGTGGCCAGGCGATTGTAGACGGAAGAGTGACCGTTGGGCGCTTGCGCTACCTCCTGTCGGTGCGTGTGTGTGTGGGGGGGTGTTTGGGGGGGTGAACAGCCGAGTGTGGACGCAAAGAGTGACCGTGGGGCGCTTGTACTGCCTCCTGCTGGTGCGTGTGTGGGGGGTGGGTGTGAGGGTGTGTGTGGCCAGGCGATTGTGGACGGAAGAGTGACCGTGGGGCGCTTGCACTGCTTCCTGCTGGTGTGGGGTGTGGGGTGTGGACCTGTTGAGTGTGGGGGGGGGACAGCTGAGTGAGGGGGGGTTGACAGCTGAGTGTGGACGCAACGAGTGACCGTGGGGCGCATGCGGCACTTCCTGCTAGTGTGGGGTGTGGGGTGTGAACATTTTGGGTGTGGGGTGTGTAGGACCGCCTGCGCAAGCGAGCTGCTCATCTTCAAACGTGCCTGGTCAACTCCAATCGCGCAGGTGCAGCGGCCGGAGGAGGGGCTGCTCGCTGGGCTCTGGGAGTTCCCAGGTGTGCGTTTGCGTGTGTGAGAGAGAGGGAGAGAGAGTGGAGGTAGGCAGTTATTTGTGTGTGCATGCCTGCTTGTGCGGCGTCCGGAGGAGGGGCTACTTGCTGGGCTGTGGGAGTTCCCAGGTGGGCAAACAGATTCACAAGCACAGGCGCAGGCACAGGCGCAGGCACAGGCGCAGGCACACACAGGCACAGGCAAAGGCACAGACACAGGCACATGCACAGGCGCATGCACGTTTGCACATGCCTGCTGGTGCAGCGACCGGGGGGATACTTGCTGGGCTGCATGAGTTCCCAGGTGGGCACGCATGTGTGCGTGCATGCACACGCTTGCATAAACACACACACAAACACACACATGCACACGCACATACGCACGCACGCACAGCCCTAAGGGTCTTGGGCGGTGGTACCGATACATGCATGCACTCGCGCACGCAGGCGTCATGTTCGAGGGAGAGCAGTCGCGTTCGCAGAGGGTCGCAGCGTCAACGGCACTGCTGCAGGCTCTCACCGGCGTCCCGGCATCGGCCATGCGAATCGCTCCGAAGGGCGACGTGGGCGTCAAGGTGCGTCGTCGTCGTCGAAAGCACGACACAACGGGGGCTAAACAGGGGCGCCCCGAATACAAAAACGAAAGGCTCATAATGTGCAGCAGTTGTGCATGCTATGTGATCCCGTCTTCTCCGATCCTGCTCCGATCCCCTTCGATCCCCAGGCATCACGTCGCCACCCAAGCAGGCGGGGGCCAGCGGGAAGCTGCCGGCCGGCCTGCGCCTCTCGTCGTCGCACGACGCCGGCACGCACGTGCACGTGTTCTTTGACCCCCGTGCGTCACCCACCACCCAGCAGGCAGGAGCCAGCGGGAAGGTGGCGGCAGCCAGCGGGAAGCTGCCCGCCGGCCTGCGCCTCTCACTCTCGTCAGCCTGTCCTCCCCATGCAGTTGACTTGTTTCAAGTGATGCTTGCTTTGACACCCCCTCCCACCCAGCAGGCGGCAGCCAGCGGGAAGGTGCCCGCCGGCCTGCGCCTCTCGTCGTCGCACGACGCCGGCACGCACGTGCACGTGTTCTCGCACATCAAGCAGACGAGTCATGTGGAGGTCGTGACGGTGCTGGTGGATTCCCTGGACGAGCTCCGGGCGTGCGCTGCTGCTGCTGCTGCTGCTGCTGCTGCTGCTACTGGAGGCGTCAGCACCGCAGGTGCCGCGGAGGTGAGAACGACGATACGCACGCACACGCGCACGCACACAAGAACGCACGCAAGCACGCACACACACGTGCGCACACATGCCCGCTGCTGCTGTCACTGCTGCTGGCGTGGGCACCGCATGTGCTGCCGAGGTAAGGACCACGATACGCACGCGCACACACGTGCACGCAAGCACGCACACAAATGCACGCACGCTGCTGCCGCTGCTACCGCTGCTGCTGTTGGTGGAGGCGTCGGCACCGCAGGTGTCGCGGAGGTGAGAACGACAATACGCGCGCACACAAGCACGCACACAAGCACGCACGCAAGCACGCACACACATGCGCACACATGCCCGCTGCTGCTGTCACTGCTGCTGGCGTGGGCACCGCATGTGCTGCCGAGGTAAGGACCACGATACGCACGCGCACACACGCGCACGCAAGCATGCACACAAATGCACGCACGCTGCTGCCGCTGCTACCGCTGCTGCTGTTGGTGGAGGCGTCGGCACCGCAGGTGTCGCGGAGGTGAGAACGACGATACGCACGCACACAAGCACGCACACAAGCACGCACGCAAGCACGCACACACGTGCGCACACATGCCCGCTGCTGCTGTCACTGCTGCTGGCGTGGGCACCGCATGTGCTGCCGAGGTAAGGACCACGATACGCACGCGCACACACGCGCACGCAAGCACGCACACAAATGCACGCACGCTGCTGCCGCTGCTACCGCTGCTGCTGTTGGTGGAGGCGTCGGCACCGCAGGTGTCGCGGAGGTGAGAACGACGATACGCGCGCACACAAGCACGCACACAAGCACGCACGCAAGCACGCACACACGTGCGCACACATGCCCGCTGCTGCTGTCACTGCTGCTGGCGTGGGCACCGCATGTGCTGCCGAGGTAAGGACCACAATACGCACGCGCACACACGCGCACGCAAGCACGCACGCAAGCACGCACACACGTGCGCACACATGCCCGCTGCTGCTGTCACTGCTGCTGGCGTTGGCACCGCATGTGCTGTCGAGGTAAGGACCACAATACGCACGCGCACACACGCGCACGCAAGCACGCACGCAAGCACGCACACACGTGCGCACACATGCCCGCTGCTGCTGTCACTGCTGCTGGCGTGGGCACCGCATGTGCTGCCGAGGTAAGGACCACGATACGCACGCGCACACACGCGCACGCAAGCACGCACACAAATGCACGCACGCTGCTGCCGCTGCTACCGCTGCTGCTGTTGGTGGAGGCGTCGGCACCGCAGGTGTCGCGGAGGTGAGAACGACGATACGCGCGCACACAAGCACGCACACAAGCACGCACGCAAGCACGCACACACGTGCGCACACATGCCCGCTGCTGCTGTCACTGCTGCTGGCGTGGGCACCGCATGTGCTGCCGAGGTAACGACCACAATACGCACGCGCACACACGCGCACGCGCACGCAAGCACGCACGCAAGCACGCACACACGTGCGCACACATGCCCGCTGCTGCTGTCACTGCTGCTGGCGTGGGCACCGCATGTGCTGTCGAGGTAAGGACCACAATACGCACGCGCACACACGCGCACGCAAGCACGCACGCAAGCACGCACACACGTGCGCACACATGCCCGCTGCTGCTGTCACTGCTGCTGGCGTGGGCACCGCATGTGCTGCCGAGGTAAGGACCACGATACGCACGCGCACACACGTGCACGCAAGCACGCACACAAATGCACGCACGCTGCTGCCGCTGCTACCGCTGCTGCTGTTGGTGGAGGCGTCGGCACCGCAGGTGTCGCGGAGGTGAGAACGACGATACGCGCGCACACAAGCACGCACACAAGCACGCACGCAAGCACGCACACACGTGCGCACACATGCCCGCTGCTGCTGTCACTGCTGCTGGCGTGGGCACCGCATGTGCTGCCGAGGTAAGGACCACGATACGCACGCGCACACACGCGCACGCAAGCACGCACACAAATGCACGCACGCTGCTGCCGCTGCTACCGCTGCTGCTGTTGGTGGAGGCGTCGGCACCGCAGGTGTCGCGGAGGTGAGTACGACGATACGCACGCACACGAGCACGCACGCAAGCACGCACACACGTGCGCACATATGCCCGCTGCTGCTGTCACTGCTGCTGGCGTGGGCACCGCATGTGCTGCCGAGGTAAGGACCACGATACGCACGCGCACACACGCGCACGCAAGCACGCACACAAATGCACGCACGCTGCTGCCGCTGCTACCGCTGCTGCTGTTGGTGGAGGCGTCGGCACCGCAGGTGTCGCGGAGGTGAGAACGACGATACGCGCGCACACAAGCACGCACACAAGCACGCACGCAAGCACGCACACATGCCCGCTGCTGCTGTCACTGCTGCTGGCGTGGGCACCGCATGTGCTGCCGAGGTAAGGACCACGATACGCACGCGCACACACGCGCACGCAAGCACGCACACAAATGCACGCACGCTGCTGCCGCTGCTACCGCTGCTGCTGTTGGTGGAGGCGTCGGCACCGCAGGTGTCGCGGAGGTGAGAACGACGATACGCGCGCACACAAGCACGCACACAAGCACGCACGCAAGCACGCACACACGTGCGCACACATGCCCGCTGCTGCTGTCACTGCTGCTGGCGTGGGCACCGCATGTGCTGCCGAGGTAAGGACCACAATACGCACGCGCACACACGCGCACGCAAGCACGCACGCAAGCACGCACACACGTGCGCACACATGCCCGCTGCTGCTGTCACTGCTGCTGGCGTGGGCACCGCATGTGCTGCCGAGGTAAGGACCACGATACGCACGCGCACACACGCGCACGCAAGCACGCACACAAATGCACGCACGCTGCTGCCGCTGCTACCGCTGCTGCTGTTGGTGGAGGCGTCGGCACCGCAGGTGTCGCGGAGGTGAGAACGACGATACGCGCGCACACAAGCACGCACACAAGCACGCACACACGTGCGCACACATGCCCGCTGCTGCTGTCACTGCTGCTGGCGTGGGCACCGCATGTGCTGCCGAGGTAAGGACCACAATACGCACGCGCACACACGCGCACGCAAGCACGCACGCAAGCACGCACACACGTGCGCACACATGCCCGCTGCTGCTGTCACTGCTGCTGGCGTGGGCACCGCATGTGCTGTCGAGGTAAGGACCACAATACGCACGCGCACACACGCGCACGCAAGCACGCACGCAAGCACGCACACACGTGCGCACACATGCCCGCTGCTGCTGTCACTGCTGCTGGCGTGGGCACCGCATGTGCTGCCGAGGTAAGGACCACGATACGCACGCGCACACACGCGCACGCAAGCACGCACACAAATGCACGCACGCTGCTGCCGCTGCTACCGCTGCTGCTGTTGGTGGAGGCGTCGGCACCGCAGGTGTCGCGGAGGTGAGAACGACGATACGCACGCACACAAGCACGCACGCAAGCACGCACACACGTGCGCACACATGCCCGCTGCTGCTGTCACTGCTGCTGGCGTGGGCACCGCATGTGCTGCCGAGGTAAGGACCACGATACGCACGCGCACACACGCGCACGCAAGCACGCACACAAATGCACGCACGCTGCTGCCGCTGCTACCGCTGCTGCTGTTGGTGGAGGCGTCGGCACCGCAGGTGTCGCGGAGGTGAGAACGACGATACGCGCGCACACAAGCACACAAGCACGCACGCAAGCACGCACACACGTGCGCACACATGCCCGCTGCTGCTGTCACTGCTGCTGGCGTGGGCACCGCATGTGCTGCCGAGGTAAGGACCACAATACGCACGCGCACACACGCGCACGCAAGCACGCACACAAATGCACGCACGCTGCTGCCGCTGCTACCGCTGCTGCTGTTGGTGGAGTCGTCGGCACCGCAGGTGTCGCGGAGGTGAGGACGACGATACGCACGCGCACACACGCGCACACAAGCACGCACGCAAGCACGCATACACACGTGCACACACGCACACGCACGCACGCACACACGCACACACGTGCACGCACACACACACACACACGCACACCACAGGTCGTGGACCTCGCCTCGGCCGGGAGCGGAGGGGGTGATGCAGAGTCAGCCGGGGAGGAGGAGGAAGACGAGGACGATGTTCCTGGGGCGAGGAAGCGGGGCAGGGGCGCCAAGGGTGCGGCCAAGGTGGGTTATTGCGCGTGCCGCGGGTGCATTGACATGTCTTCGTGGCTTGCATGCGCGCACGCGCACCGAGAGAGAGAGAGGGAGAGATCACAGAGAGGCGGTTTTCCAGGTTTTACACGTTCGCGCTCGCAGGACCCCCAGGCGTTAGGTAAGGCCTAGCCTTCACGTCCAGGGGAGCTCTACTAGGAGAGCCCTCAAGGCCACGCAGTGTGCCAGCCTACGAGGGGAGAGAGAGAGAGAGATTACATACAACAGAGTGAGGGGGAGAGAGAGAGAGAGAGAGAGAGCTGTTTACAGAGAACTCTGTACGGCAGACCTGGCAGGCTGTCTCTCTGGTCACCATCGAGGGGATTCATTTTCAAGGCGGGGACCAACCGTGTGCCAACAGGAGGGGCGATGTCCTCACACACACACACACGCACACAAACACACACATACACACACACGCACACACACGCACACACACACACGTGCGTGCACACACACACGCACACGCACACACATTCCATTCTATTCCAGATCGTTACAAAGATAACGGCGATATCGTTCCAGAGGTCTGCATAAGGGTGTCTGTCAATAACGGGTGACCACTCGTCGCTATGAGTACGCACACACACACACACACACGCACAGACTTCTAAGCAGGCATCCAAGGGCGCCGAGGCCAGCACTGCTGCAGCTGGTGGTAAGGGCGGCAAGAAGGCGGCTGCACCCGCAGCGCCCCCAGGGCCCCCGCCCATCAGGTGCGTGCTTGCGCTGTATGTGGCCGTAAACCTCAACCTTCCACCCTTTTTAATGAAGGGGTTCAAACCTGGTGAAAACTGCTTCACGCTTACCCCCCCTGGGCGTGGCCGTTAACCCTCAACCTGCCACCCTAAAACCCTTCACCACACACCCTCCCTGGACGTGGCCCTAGCCCTCAACCTTCCACCCTAAAACCCTTCACCACACACACCCCTGGGTGTGGCCGTAAACCCTCAACCTTCCACCCTCAATCCTAATCCCGCCTTACATTACAGGTCCCTAGTCTGCTCGGTCGGCCTTCCTCAATGCCACGCCCTGAGGGAGCGTCCATAGGAGCGTCCTGTAAACTTCAACCCCCGCCCCCTCTCCCTTTCTCCTCGCCCAGGTGGGTGCGTGCGGCCGAGGTGGCCGCTGGCGACGGCGCGTTGTCAACGCTCACGCGCAAGATCCACAAGCTGGCGACTGGCGGGGGGAAGTGAGGGAGAGAGATGTGGTTGCAGAGAAGTGATTCGAGTGATAGAGGAGTGCCGGCACGCGCACGAGCAAGCGCCCCGTCTGTCAACGCTCGCGCGCAGCATCCATAAGCTGGCGACTGGCGACGGGAAGTGAGGGAGAGAGAGAGATGATGATGGAGTTAACAGTCTGTGTGACACCAGTAATGATGTATGAGACCTGTGTCGGCGCTAGCGCCTGACACCTTAACTCAGTTTCAGGCTGAAACTGGCTGGCGACATGGTAGGGGAGAGGGAGAGATTGTTGCAGAGAAGTGAACTCGAGTGAAAGAGGAGTGCTGGCACCTGCACGAGCGAGCGCACCGTCTGTCAACGCTCACGGCAGCATCCACAAGCTGGCGACTGGTGGCGGGAAGTGAGGGAGAGAGATTCATAGAGGGAGAGCGAGAGAGAAAGAGAGAGGGATGGTTGCAGGGAATTGAGCTCAAGTGATGGATGAGAGCCGGCGCACGCGTGCGAGGAGTGCGAGCGCCCCGTCTCTCGACGCTCACGCCCATCCAACAAGTCGGGGCGGGCACGGGCGCAGCGTGAGTGAGCGGCCCCTCGACCGGATTAGCGTCTGGCCTCGGTGATAGCGCTGATTGCTCGATCATGTCTCCAACACATGATTATACCTCACAATCACCCAGTACGCGCCGCAAGGGCGAAATATAGTGGTACCATTTGCAGCGCTGGGGTGCTATAGGTCCAAGCACGGTAAAATATGTTGAGGATCGGCTGATGAACCAGCAGTGGGCCTTCACAGCCATCTTAGCGCTACAAAATTCGCTGCCAGTCACGTCACACGCGGCTGTGAACTCCAGCATCGTCACACGCGGCTGTAAACTCTAGCAGCGTCACGCGTGGCTGTAAGCTCCAGCAGCGTCACACGCGGCTGTAAACTCCAGCAGCGTCACGCACGGCTTTAAACTCCAGCAGCGTCACACGCGGAGGTACACTCCAGCAGCGTCACGCGCGGCTGTAAACTCCAGTATCGTCACAAGCAGCTGTGAACTCCAGCATTATCATCACTCGGAGCCGCTGCCGTCGCCGGTCACGACGCTCTGCACCACCTGTGCATGTGCGGCGGTAACAGTAATTTGTGGCGCAGTAGGAGTGGAACTCTGGTGCCACTGCTGCCGCCAACAGCGAATCTGCCCGACCTGGTGATGACGCTCTGCACCACCTGTGCATGTGCGGCGGCGAAACAGAACTTTGTGGCGCGTTACGAGTGGAACTATGGCGCCACTGCTGCCGCCAGCAGCGGATCTGCCGCACGGGTGGTGGCGCCATCTTCCACGTGTGCAGTTGCGGCGGCAGCAACAATGCAGTTTGTGGCGCGTTAGAAGTGGGATTCAGCTGCGATGCTCATCATCACTCATTTCATTCATCACTCGGAGCCGCCGCCGCCGCAGATCACATCGCTCTGCACCACCTGTGCATGTGCGGCGGCGACAGTGCGATTTGTGGCGCGTTAAGAGTGCGACTCAGGTGCCACGCCGCCGCCAACAGCCAATCTGCCCGACCTGGTGATGGCGCTCTGCACCACCTGTGCATTTGTGGCGGCGACAGTGCGATTTGTGGCGCGTCAGGAGTGCGACTCAGGCGCCACGCTGCCGCCAGCAGCCAATCTGCCGCACTGGTGGTGGCGCGATTTGCCACGTGTGCAGTTGCGGCGGCAGCGACAATGCATTTTGTGGCGCGTTAGGAGTGCTACTCAGGCGCGACTGATGCCGCCAGCAGTGATTCTGCCGCACTGGTGGTGGCGCCATTTTCCACGTGTGCAGTTGCGGCGGCAGGGACAATGCAGTTTGTGGCGCGTTAGAAGTGGAATTCAACTGCGACGCTGCAGTCATTTCGTTTTGGGCTCCTGGGAGCCATTGGAGGCCATTTGGCTCCTGACGATCCCGTCAGATATAGCTAAACCAGCCAAGTTGCTTGATGGTCTGGCGATTCCATGAGATAGATCTCATCAAGGCTTGAAATTACCTATATTTGCTGGTCAACGGTAAGACCTAAGGCAGCGGTAAAGGCGGTCAACGGGACGTTGGTCCGCGCGCCGG
The DNA here is from genome assembly GCA_016618255.1 of Chlamydomonas sp. UWO 241. Taxonomy (NCBI): domain Eukaryota; kingdom Viridiplantae; phylum Chlorophyta; class Chlorophyceae; order Chlamydomonadales; family Chlamydomonadaceae; genus Chlamydomonas; species Chlamydomonas priscui. The sequence continues at coordinate 440,334 of VFSX01000119.1, forward strand.
CTTCCAGAAACTAACTAAAATGCTGGGAGAAAATCACTGCTGCCGCCCCCATCACCAGGCTCTCTCACACAATCCAGCTGGCTCAAGTCAGCAGGTGCCGGGCCGATTGCTGACACACGCCTCCAAACCACGCCATCAGTGGCGTCGCACAGGCTGCAAAACACAGCATCATCAGTGATTGCCTTTTCGGAATTCTTAGTTGTTCTCCACATTCATTATTTGAGAAGCGTTTGACTGAGGTCCCGGCTGTGCCCGACTGTGTACAGTAACAGTAACAGTAAAAGCAACATCGGCTTTCCAGCGAAGACTACCTTCTAGTTCTAGTACCACCGCCTAGACCCAAGTCCAGCTCTGGCCCTAACAATTACTTGTGAGGGGCGGTAGCCACCAGCCGGCTGCCTGCCAACGTGTAGTCCTAGAGCAAAAAGGAGAGCTATTGTGCGACAACTGTGGTACTGTGTGCAGCTGAACGGCTCCATGGTCATTGATTATCACGCCCACGAGTGGTGTCCTGAAGGAATCGGACAATGTCCCATTTGCCCCCGCGACAACACAGGGAACATGCCGAATTGCCCACGCAGTGAGGCGATTTGGGGGGGAAAGTGTGAACATAACCGTTTTTACACTTTTCGAAGCGACATCCCCGCAATTTGCCCCCGCAGTTCCCCCCCAAATTTCCCGGCTTGCCCCCGCAGCGGGGGCTGCAAAGGCGCTAAGGACATCCCTGTGTGCGACGCACCTACAGGCAGCGTTGTGCACTGACAGGCTGGTTTGTGTGACGCATCTACAGGCAGCGTTGTGCTGTTTATGCAGGTGCTGGGTGCGCGTATGCTCCCAGATGGCAACCCCTCTGCCACCCGAGCGGGCCGCGGGGGCGCTACGGACATCACTGACGCCCACCTTGATTCCCGCAAGGATGAGGGCGACGTCAAGGACGGCTGAAGCGACAGTGAGCGCACGCCGGTTCTTGAGCACGCCTGGGGTGGGCGGGGGGTGGGCGACGGCATGCATATATGTGGGGGAGAGGTTTAGGCGGGGGGGCTAGGAGGTGCAGTGTTCTTTCAATTTATTTCAATTGAATAATTTGTATAGCCCGGCCACCGGCGGCCGCAGGCTGCGCCCCAGAAAAAAAACAAAAAAAACAGGACAAACGGAAAAAACGGGGGAAACAAGAAAACGAACAAATCGGGCGGTAAACCCTAAAAAAAAACAATTAATTATTTCCGCCCAGAAACCGCCATAGGCGGTTAACCGCCCAATTTAAAAAGCACTGGGGAGGTGCCACTGCTACCTCGCATGAGAGGACGGGCATGGGGGAGCGGAGGCCAGTGCTTCCTCAACCAGGCGGTCTACCGCCAACGGCGGTTAAAAGGCGGTAATAACCAGTTTCTCGATGGACAGCTCGATGAGCAGCTCGCCGCCTAAATCGCAACAACTTCGGCCACAAAGTATGGAATTTACGATTTCGGCCACAAAGTATGGAATTTACGATTTTCGCAACAAAAAGAATGGCACTACAAATCGCCTAGTTGGGCAATTCAGGATCTTCGCTTGTGGCCAGGCGGTAGGTATTAATTCATCTGAATCAATTGACACTTCAGGAGCGGCTTGCCCGGCGCTGCCGCGGCCCGTGCTGGGAGACGGCCCTTATCCTCCCCCCATGCAGGACGCCATGCGGCACCGATCTCGACGAGTTGATCGACGAGCGGAGGAGCTGGCGCCCGTCAATGCATGCTGGACATTGGTCAAGATGGCTGCCCGTGGAGGCGGGCTACCATCACGGCTTCAGCGGTGGCGACCGCCGAGGCAACACAGAGTAAATCCGCTTCACCAATCGCAGCGTTCGTCACCGCGCTCATCCTCGGGGTCGCTCGTCTGCCGGTGACTGGCGTTGGAAGGTCTTCAGGCAGCCTCCATGACAACTCTGTCGTCCATGCACCCCTGGAGGGTGGGACCTGGCCATGCATGAGGCATGGGGCGCTGGCTGAGCCCCATGCAAACGAGAGCTGGACAGCCATGCACTGCCAGGCGGGGACCGTTCCAGTCAGCGCCAGTCTCTGCCGGCTTGACTGGCCACAAGGCCACTACTGTGACCCTGAGGAAGGTCCTCTCCTATATGCTCCTTGCCGGACATGTCTCTCAGAGACCGCTGTTTGGGGTAGTCTAGCCGGCGGGAGCGGTAGTCTATCGGCCGGGAGCCGGCGGGACTCTAGTACTTAAGTGTGCTGGAGTATCGGCGGGTGTCTCTAGTAGAAGAGTAGCCTGCTTAGCTGGAAACCCCGTGTTACTGTTACTGTACTGGGGGGGGGGGCGCAGGCCCGTTTTGAAAATAAGTCAACATGAGGTCTGAGAAAAACTATTCTGCCCCCCCCCTGGCTTTACGTGAGAATCTTCTACACAGATTCCAGCATAATTCCTTTTGTGTGCCCTTATTCAAGCCGGCACCACAGACCACGCTCTCTGTCTCTACTGACTCCAGACCGTTGCTCTGTTAGTCTGGCTGGTCAGTCCTGAATCCTCAGCACACAAGCCCTATCCACGAGCCCTCTATCTGATCCTACCGTCGGTAAAGCCCACGAGCGATGCCATCTTCTGCTCGCCAAGCGCCTCGGACAGCATGCCGTAAGCCTGCGCATGTATCCAAGAGAGTGTGTGCGTGCGTGTGTGCACTGTTTGTGCACTGTGTGTGTGCAGTGTGCGTGTGCACTGTGTGTGTGTGTGTGTGTGTGTGTGCACTGTTTGTATGTATGTGTGTGCGTGGGTGTGCATGTGTGTACGCAGAGGGCACGTGTGTGAGCACCATGCATGCACCATCATGGCATGCATGCAAGTGCCATGCATGTATGAGCATCACATTGCCCTCGGCTTACCTTATCTCCCAGAACGCCTTTCGTGTCCAGGCTCTCGCTGTTGAGTTTCTCCCACGCCTCTTTCGCCAGGTCTGCCACGGGGGTTGGCTCGGGGGTGGGGTCGCCTCCACTCTTGCTGCTCGTGCTCGCCTTCTCAGGCTCCTCGGTGGTGCCTGGAGGCTCGGGTGAGCTGCTGGCGCGCGCGATGGTGCTGCGCGGCGAGCTGCTGGCGCGCGTGATGGTTGGTAAGCAGTGGCGCCGTGGTGTGCTGGCGGTGGGGCGAAGCGATGGGCCCACGGCCGCACGGGGCGCGCTCACTACTCGTGATAGCATGCTGACCAGGGCTTTTGTTGACACGGATCAACTTGCAGTGCATGCATGCTCCCACACGCATCCGGTGTGGGCCACCTGCCCTCCAGAGCAGTAGACGCCCACGTGGTGACGAGAGTGAGGCATGCCAGAGAGAGGCCTGCGCAACTTTTCTGGCGGCTAGCCTATCATTTGAGGGAGGGAGGTGGGAGGGAGAGGGAGCCGCCGCCTTTGTGTCACAGAAATTCCCCTGCAGTTCGCGCCCCCCTCCCTCCCCCAAATGCACCCTCCACATATCGTGAGACCATGCAAGTGAGGAATCGAGCCTACACAACAACACAATCCTAACGGGCCTGCGACGGGTCCTTCCAAGGCAGTCGTGGCGACCAGTCAGACCAGAGTCAGGCAGGCTGTTACGAGCGAGTGCCCTCATTGAGCGCAAGCGAGCGCAGCGTGCGTGCAGTGAGCATTGGCTGCTGCCGCAAGCATACGGATGGGGTACCCGCCCCAGCGGCTGCAACAGCGCCAGAATGGCTGCCGCAATGGCACATGGGACCTCTGCACGCTGGCCGTGCTAGGCACGAGCAGGTGAGTGGCTGTTCAGGTCAGGTCTGCAGCGGAGTGCGCCTCCCCGTCGCAGGGTTTGGCGTCCGTACACATCCGGTGCAAGAGACAGCTCGGTTAACACTGTGCACCACTAAGCGCCTGCCTAGCAATGCTGAGCACTCTCAGGACCAGGCCGACACAAACACGTGCGACGCCTCTACTCACATTCCTGGGTTTCGGTTTGTGGGAGGGTTCCAATCACAATTCAGCGAACCGTATAAGTGCTAGCGAAGGTTAGGTACAACCCCTGAGGCAGTGTGCTCGCCAATGAGTCTGTGTGGGCCACGCCGCGTCCAGATTGAGCGCGGGCACTGATTGAGCAAGACAGGGAGAAAACAATCAAATTAAGCGTTGTGGCGCGCCAGACCCAGAAGGTCACCTGCCGCCCACTGCCAGTCAACATGAGAGAGTTCTCCCATCAGCACCACGCGGCGTGGATCATATATATGATCCATGCATGGCACCCGCCCGGCGGCAGCGATAGCGGCCTGGTTCTGCGGGCGGTTGGCAGCCAAGGCGCTCAGAGCCCCTACTGCGAGCTTCACTATGTCCACCGAGTCCTCCGAGGACTCGGGCCCCAGCAGCTGCCTGAGAAGCGGTATATACTGCTTTAATGGCAGCGATGGCGGCCTGGGCTCTCAGCGCTTGTGTGTGCCAGCTTGCACAGTGCAGTCGCTGCTGCCGCTTGCGCGCTCGCCGAGGAGTCTGGCCCCAAATCGCGTGTGCATGTGTGTGTGAGAAGGACGAGCAGGAATGCCATCAGCGGCGTCGAACATGAGTTCGAATCCATCGTCATCATCAGAGGCGGTAGCTGCCGCCTCAGCCTGCGACCGCTGCTCAGCTCAACGCTGGACGCCTGCTGGTCCCAGTGCCTGCGCCACAGCTGGAGCGCCACCAGCAGGGGCAGGGGCCCTGCCTGCGGCCTGCAACCTGTGCTGTGCAGCTGGACTGACATGACCCCTGGCATTGTCGGTCAGTATGTTGAGAGCACGTCCCACAGCCGCCTGCACGCCTGGTATGGCTGCACCATAGGCGGAACAGCACCCGCGGCGACAATGGCGCCCTGGGTCTCAGGCTCGTCGTCGGCAAGGCTGCACAACAGGCCCACTGCTGCCTCGTGCACACCTGCAGAGGAGCGCTGCCCCAGCAGCTGCACCAACGGCGGGATGGCGCCAGCAGACGATCGTGGCCTTGATCTGAGCAGTGTGCTCTGCCATGCTATACAACGCAGCCGTTGCCGCCATGTGCACGCCTGCTGAGGAGCCAGGGCCCAGCAGCTTGACCAGGTGGGATGGCGCCAGCAGCGGCGATGACGTCCCAACTCTGATCACTGGGCCCATGACTGTCGTCGGCTGCCAGGTGAACGAGAATGCCTACTGCTGCCACCTGCATGCCTGCTGACGAGTGCTGCCCCAGAATCTGCACCACTGATGGAATGGCTCCGGCATCACGCTCTAGCGTGCGCAGCAACCGGAGAGCGGTCGCCTGGTGACTGTTCAATTGCACATCAGAGGAGCACGCCCCGAGCACCTGAACCAGAGGCGGGATGGCACCCGCGGCGACAATGGCGCCTTGGTTGGCAGTATGGTTGCGAGCCAGTCAAGTGCACCCACTGCCGCCTCCCGCACGTCTTCAGAGGAACGCTGTCCCAGCAGCTGCACCAATGGCGGAATGGCGTCAGCAGCGACAACCGCAACCCTGATCCGAGCACTGCGTCCTTCCATGCGGCGTAACGCACCCGCTGCCGCCATGTGCACGCCTGCTGAGGAGCGAGGGCCCAGCAGCTTGGCCAGGTGTGGGATGGCGCCAGCAGCGGCGATGGCGGTTCGGCTGCCAGAAGCCTGCATGACGAGCAGATCTCGCAATACCATCTCTTGCACAGCAGGCCACATGCTGGGCTGCAGGTCGTGCACCAGGTCTCCAAAGCGGACCGACGATGGGTGCACCAGCTCGATTCATGCCATCCGCACGTCGGCCACCTGGTCGCACAGCGCGGCGCAGCAACCAAGCAGATCAAGCTTGCCAAGCCGCGTGCATGCCTTCAAAGGTGCCAGGCTCCGGACCTGAAGGCTGCCAGCCATCCACAACTCCTCGAGGTGGCTGCACGCGGGTGCTGCTGCCAGGGGGGACAGATCTGACACGCCGACCCCACGCATCCGTAGGCACCTGAGCGTCTCACAGCTGCGCACAGCATCGATGCAGGTCAGGTGGACGCAGCCGCTCACGTCGACCACTTGGAGCGTTGCTGCCATGGCGCTGCTGAACGCTGGCATGCGCCAAAGTGCCGCGTGGCTCCCTCCAGAAGCCGGTGCCTTGGAACATGCCAGCGCGGGCATGCACATGAGTAGAGGTCAGGTGCGGCATCTCATGAAATCCAGCGTGCAAGCACATGGGGCATGCCATCATGCTGACGGGGCGATCGGGCATGCATGCTGACGCGCGCTGCATGTGCATGCGATGCATGCATGCCTCACCTCTCTGATGGTGAGGCTCGTCACACCACGAAGCGACGCCGTGGTGAGTGGTTGGAGGTTGTTTCTGAATCGCGAGGCCGGCCGTCGTGCTGAACACACCGAGCAGCGTCAAGTCGACCGCGCGAGGCCATCATGACAGAGCGGAGCGGAGCTCACTTGAGGTGAAGCCGCATGCAGGGCTGGCCACGCGCGTGACTGAGTCGTCTACCTGCGACAGCATCGCTCTGCACACTCCCCGCAGCGCTGCGATGCTCGCTGGATCCAGGCTCGGCCATATGCGGCCAAACAGGTCCCGGCAGAAGAGGACGCCATGCGCGCCGGCAGCACCAGGGGGGGCAGTCTGCATGACGTGGCTAGGTGGCGCGTGCGTTGTGTGTGTGTGCGTTGTGTGTGCGTGGATGAAGAGTGCGGTTGGGAATTTGTTCGGAAAGATTGCAAAAGATCTCACATGTCCCAACCCCACCAATCCCATGGAACACATGGAACTTGAAAAAAAAATCTATGTCTATGCCGCGCCAGCCGACGAGCGCCGCGAGCTATGTCTCATCGCGCCTCTAGAGGCAGATCTGCCTGCAGCCCATCACCAACGCCTGCTCGTCTGAGTTGAAAGCGCCGTTGTGAGTGACCTGCAGCAGGACTGGTACAGGGCGCGACATCAAGTGATTGGCGAGGGGAAGTGGGAGAGTTTACAGTTTCCAGCACGCCCCCTTTGGGCGTGGGATTGAGGGAGTTGCCTAGGGAAGTGGGAGAGCCTCCCTCCCGCTGTGTGTGTGCGCCACCAGGCACTTGTGAGCCCTACCGCGGAGCCATCGCGCGCAGTGTGTTTTTATATGGATCCGTCAAGGTGGTGAAAGACGCGAGGAGAGGAACAGGCGGGTAACCACTACCACCAGCTCGGTGGCCACCTAGCAGGCCTGTGAGACGGCTGCGTCGGCTCACCGCCTACTTGAAGAAGCACTGCGACTGCTGCTGCACCAGCGCCAGAACAGCACTGGGCTGCCGCGATGTCAGGTCGGGTCTAGGCACAGCATCACTGTCACGCACACACGCGCGATGGTCCTCCTTACATCCTGCCATACTAGCACTCGCTCGTGCGGCAGGGTCCCCCCTCGTGGTGGGTCCACTCCCTCTCACTGGTAGACTCCCTCGCTCCTACCTCACACACCAGCAACATATCTGTGCCTGGGGCTAGCCCAGACCCCCGATTAATTGATTCCCACGCCGGCATTGATGTCCAAGTCGTTCCGTTTCAACTCCCTGGTCCATCGGGTCTTCACTGGCCATTTGGCATGTGTACGGGCACTCATTCGTGTGTCTTGAAAAGGAACGCAACTTGCGAAAGTGCGAAATGAGACGGGTCGAAGCTAGCTACAGTGGCCAGCTGGATGCTGCGTACGCTCCGTACGCGTACGGAGCGGCCGGCTCCCTCGCGTAACAACGCGCTTCGAGGGCTTCACATAGTTGCATCGAGGCGGATTTTATAAAATAGGCCAGATAAAAGAGGGGCTTCTAGTCGTACAAGCAAAGTCATGTGTGGGCCCCCTAGACGTGTTGTCTAGGCTTGAGCTCACGCCCCCGGGGTCCCCCGGGCGCGTACGCGTAAAATCTGTAAAACCTCAGTCATGTGTAGGTACCAGTGCGTCTCAAGTGCACGCCCCGAATTAATTGTCAACCGCCGCACGTGTGCACCCGCCCCCGGAATTTCCGCGTGGCGGTCGAGGGGGCCTGGCCCCTCGGCTGGGCGGCTTGGAATTGGGTGTGGGCAACCGCCAAGGTTGTCACCCCACAGATGGGGCGAACTGCCGAATCTAACGAGGCACTGCTTCGAATGGTCCGGTAGGTGCGAGATCGTCGGCGGCAGCGCTCGTGCACGTGCGCGCACGCGTGTGTGCAAAGCCGACAGGTGTGCCCGCAGCGTGTGCGTGCGTGCATGCGCGCGTGTGTGGGGAGGCGCGTGGGCGAGTAGGGTGGGTGAGGCGAGTAGGGTGGGGTGGGGTGTGGGGTGGGGGTAGGGGCGGGCGCGCTGCGCTCGCCCCCATTCACACCGCGCGCGCCGCCACCACCTTGGCGCGGCAGCGGCAGCGACGCCTCAACGCCCCGCTCGGCATAACGCCGAGACCTTGACCGACGGTTGTGCGGCACTCGCAGGGGGGGGGGCAAGCGGCCTGCGAGCGCCGCCGCCAGCGCGCGCGCCGCCACCACCGTCAGGCAGCGGCAGTGACGCAGCGACGCCCCTCTCGACCGATCGCCGAGACCTCGGTCCGACAGTCGCGCGGCGCTTGCAGGGGGAGGAGGGGGGGGGGGGGGGGGGGGGGGGCAGGCGGGCTGCTCGCGCCGCCACTGCGCGCGCCGCCTCAACGCCCTGCTCGGTCGATCATCGAGTTCTCGAACGACGGCTGCTTAGCGCGCGCCGCCGCCTCGCCCTCCTGCATTCGTACGCTGCGCCCGCAGCACCACCGACGCTCCGACCATCGTCGCCCTCTCGGTCGATCATCGAGATCGCATGCGACGGCTGGCTGGTTGGCGTGCGCCGCCGCCTCGCCCTCCTACATTCATACGCTGCGCCCGCAGCACCACCGACGCCCCGACAACCGCCGACCTCTCGGTCGATCATCGAGATCACATGCGACGGCTGGCTGGTGCGCGCCACCTCCTCGCCCTCCTCCATTGTCACACTGCGCCCGCGGTGCTGCCGACGCCTCGACGTCTCGCTCGCTCGATCTCCCAGAGCTCCGCAGACGCCTGGCTGGCGCGCGCCCCCTTCTCGCCGTCCTCCATACGTACGCTGTCTCCCTCGAACGATCTCCGAGATCTCCGCGGACAGCTGTCTAGTGCGCGCCGCTGCCGCCGCCGTCCCCTCATGGCCCCCCATTCGCATTCTTCGTCCGCGACGCCACCAAAGCTCCGGCGCGCGCCCCCTTCTCGCCGTCCTCCATACGTACGCTGTGTCTCCCTCGACCGACCTCCGAGATCTCCGCGGACGGCTGGCTAGCGCGCGCCGCCGCCGCCGTCCCCTCCTCGATCCCCCCCATGCGCGTGCCGCGTCCGCGACGCGACCGACACTCATTCGACGATCGTCAAGGTCTCGTGTGACGGCTGCACGTACAGCGCTGGGGCGGAGGGAGAGGGTCCTCCGACGACGCAGACGGCTGGCTAGCGCGCGCCGCCGCCGCCCGCCCCTCCTCGATCCCCCCCATTCGCGTGCCTCGTCCGCGACGCGACCGACACCTCGACATCTCCTTCGGCGATCGTCACGATCTCGTTTGAGGGCTGTACATACAGCGCTGGGACGGGGGCATCGGAGGACCCGATCCCCCCGCCCGCCCATCCTCCTCCTCCGCCGCCTCCGCCCTCCCCTCCTCTGCTCGACGTCGCCTCTGCCCCGGAGAACAGATCCTCTGGCAGCGCCTCGGCCTGCGCCTGCGTGCATGCATGCAAAGGGTGTCGGTGGTTGGTGATGGGCAATTGGTGAGGCAGTCCAGCCCTCGTTCGCTCGTCGCCTCCGCCCCGGGCTTACTTTCCTCGGCCAGCGCATGCGTGCATGCACAGGGTGACGGTGGTGAGTGGGAGCTATTTCTGCGGCATTCCACCCCTCCTTCGCTCGTCGTCGCCTCTGCCCCCGGGCTCCATCGCCCGCCCCAGGCAGCGCCTGCCTGCCTGCATGGGACGGGGTATAATAGGAGTCCCCTAGTGGTTTTGAGGAACTACTTCTGTGGCATTCCAGCCATTCTTCGCTCGTCGCCGCCTCTGCCCCCGAGCCCGCCCGCCTCAACAGCGCATAAACCCTAAAACTCTGAACCCTCAACCCTGAAATCTTCCCTGGACAATACAGGAATATGATTCCTACTCAACATACACGGGGGTGCACGTGTGCGCGCACATGGTTACCGCGCCCGCCCGCCTGGACCAACCTGGACCCCAGCGCTAACTGACTCGCGTCAATTTCAAAAGGGAATAGATCCCACTTCCTTATAAATTACAGGAAAACCATTTTTATTAAACATACGCTTGGGTGCACATGCGCGCTTACATGGCTGCCGCGCTCACGCTCACTGGCGCGTGCTCGCGCGTGCATGCTGTTGTTGCTTGTGTAAATATCAGAAGGGAGTCGATCCCACTTCCTTATAAATTAAAGGAAAATCATTTTTATTAAACATACGCTTGGGTGCACGCGTGCGCTCACCTGTTTGACCTGGCTGCCGCGCCTCGGCCTGCACCTGGACCTCGGCGCTCGCTCACTCGCGCGTGCATGCTGTTGTTGCTCGTGTCGATATCAGAAGGGAATCAATCCCAATTCCTTATAAATCTGAGGAAAATCATTCTTGCAAAACATACGCGGGGGATGCACGGGTGCGCCCGCCCGGACCCCGGCGCTCGCTCACTCGCGCGTGCATGCTGCTATTGCTCGTGTCAATATCATAAGCGATCCACTCCCACTTCCTTAAACAACAGGATCCCTACATAACATGCACGCGGGTGCACAGGTGCCAGTGATTTTGTTTCAGTTTTTTTTTAATATTTTTTTCTGGGAGCCTGACCAGTGCCTGACCAGTGCCTTATCATTGACCGCTGACCATAAAACATATGTTATTTTCAAGCTCTTGACAAGATCTATCTGATGGGATCGTCAGACCATCAAGCAATTTGGTTGGGTCAGCTCTATCTGATGGAATCGTCAGCAGCCAAATGGTTCCCAATGGATCCCAGGGACCCAAAACACAACGCGTGCGCGCACCTGGTTGACCTGGTTGCCACGCCCGCCCGCCTGGACCCCAGCGCTCGCTCGCGCGTGCATGCTGTTATTGCTCATGTCAATTTCAGTCCCACTTCCTTATAAATCACAGGAAAATCACACTTACAAAAAATAAACGGGGGATGCACGCATGCGCGCACCTGGTTGACCTGGTTGCCGCGCCCGCCCGCCTGGACCCCGGAGCTCACTCGCGCGTGCATGCTGTTATTGCTCGGGTTCCCGCCGTGCACGCTGTGGCCGCCGCGCACAGACACGTCCTGCAGGGTTAAGGGTATGGGGTTCAGGATTACGAGGGTTTAGGGTCCTGAGTGAGGGTTTAGGGGCTCCCTCCGTGCATGCAGAGGCCGCAGCGCACAGACACGTCCTGCGGTGGGGCAGGGTTTCAGGGTTTAGGGTCCAGGGTTTAGGGTAGGGGGTCCAGGGTTGAGAGGGTTAAGGGTCCTGAATAAGGGTTTAGGGGCCCCGGCTGTGCATATGCTGTAGTGGCCGCCGCGCGCAGTCACGTCCTGCGCAGGGGGACGGGGTTTCGAGTGACGCTACGGGTTACTTTGTGTTTTCGGGTGTAGGGTTTAGGGTCCAGGGTTGAGGAATTGGGATCGAGCAGGTTGAGGGGTTCCCGCCGTTCACGCAGTGTCCGCCGCGCAGACGCTTCCTGTGCAGGGGGGGGCAGGGATTGGGGTTGAGGGTGTGTAGGACCGATTAACGGAGGCGCGTTCTCGTTGCCGAGCCCTGGACCCAGCAATGCGGCGCTGCTGGTGACGAGGATCTCCGTGCCGCTGACGAGCGGGGTAAAATACGACTGGCCCGGCTCCTGCTAGACTGCCCCTCGGTGGAACACTTCAGGAGCGGCTTGCCCGGCGCTGCCGTGGCTTGGCGAGTAGCCGCGGCGCTGCCGCGGCCCGTGCTGGGAGACGGCCCTTATCCTCCCCCCATGCAGGACGCCATGCGGCACCGATCTCGACGAGTTGATCGACGAGCGGAGGAGCTGGCGCCCGTCAATGCATGCTGGACATTGGTCAAGATGGCTGCCCGTGGAGGCGGGCTACCATCACGGCTTCAGCGGTGGCGACCGCCAAGGCAACACAGAGTGAATCCGCTTCACCAATCGCAGCGTTCGTCACCGCGCTCATCCTCGGGGTCGCTCGTCTGCCGGTGACTGGCGTTGGAAGATCTTCAGGCAGCCTCCATGGACCCACACACACACACGCACACACAAACACCTGGAGGGATGCTGTGCCGCACGCATGCACACACACACACACGGGTCTTATGCGCCATCAAAGGCGTCCGACGGACTGTAAAATCGACCACACACACACACACACACACACACACACCTGGAGGGATGCGGTGCCGCACACGCACACACGCATGCACGCACACACGCACGTACACACACACGCAGACACGCACACACACACACCTGGAGGGATGCGGTGCCGCACACGCATGCATGCACACACGCACGTACACACACACGCACACACGCATGCACGCACACACGCACGTTCACACACACGATGACACGCACACCCACAAACACCGAATACACAACATACCAACACAGGCGCCCGCCAGGCCAAACCGCAAAATCTACCACACACGCACACACACACACACACCTGGAGAGCAGTGTCCCCTGGGAATGATTTGAGTAGTTATTTATTTCCCGGCTCGACCGCCCATACCAGGCGCAATACACAGCGGGCGTTCATGCAACGCGCGCCGTTGTGCTGCTCTCGGCGATACCTTTCCACTGCACCCCTCCACGCCCTCTCCCACACAGCGTGGTGTGGTTTTCTGGGAAATGGGAAATCCGGCCCGGAGCGGTATACGGCTCGCAGGGGAATCACTGCTGGAGAGATGCGGTGCCGCACACGCCCCCCCCCCCACTCCCCCCCCCCACTTGTCCGGGATGCTGCTGCCCCCCCCCCCCCGCCCCCCCACTGAAACTGAAAAGGAGGGTGCGCTGCACAAACACAAGCACACAAACACAAGCACACAAACACACACGGGGCTTATGCGCCACCAAAGACGCCCGCCAGACTGTACAATCGACCCCCCCCCCCATACACACACCTGTAGGGATGCTGTGGCTGTGCCCCCCAGTGACTGGCCTCCGAGTGACTGACTGAGGCTGTGCTCCTGTGGGGAGAGGAGTGTGGAGTGCTTGTGTGTGTGTGTGCGTGTGTGTGTGCGCAGCCTCACGTGCGTAAATAACCTACCCTCACGCGCAGCCCCACGTGCAATAATAACCCACCCTGTTGAGCGACTCCCTCAGAGTAAGCGGGTGCTGCAAGTCGTCGTAGTGGCTGCTTGTGCCCCCCCCTCCCCCCACCCCTCACACACACGCGCACTCATACCCACACAAAAGAAATGCAAATATAACCTACCCTGTTGAGCGACCCCCTCGGAGTAAGCGGGTGCTGCGAGTCGTTGTAGTGGCTGCTAAGGTCCCCCCCTCCAGCCTTAAAGTTGCTGCTGAGGTCGCCACCTGCGTAGGGTGCGTGTGTGTGCGTGTGTGTGTGTGCGTGTGTGTGCTTGTGTGTGTGCGTGTGTGTGTGTGTGTGTGTGTGTCAGTGATGCAGAAAATCATCGGCATGATTGCGGGCTTGTGACGCAGAGCACGCCCTGCAGGACCGCTTTGGAGCGATAAGGGTCGATCTTGTGACGCCAAAGTGTGAAAATTGGCAATTTCACACTTTTCACACAAAACACGTCGCCCTCTGCGCTCTGGCGCGACGCGGAGGTCCCGCCAAACGACCCTCCTGTTTGATGCACGTATCCGCGTCACGGCTTTCTGCACCACTGGGGTGCGTGTGTGTGTGCGTGTGTGTGCGAGCGCGAGCGCAAGCGTGTGTGTGCGTGTGTGCCCATTCCTTCTCGAAAAATTGAGTTGAAACAAAGCCGCGCCACCTTTTAAATGGCCGCGCGTATCCACGCCCGCTAGACCCTGAACCCTGAAACCCCGAAAGCCCCCACCCTAAAACCAAGGACGTAGCGCCGGGCGACACAAGACACGCCACCCACCAGTCTTGAGGTGGCCGCTCGTATTCACGCCCGCATAACCCTCAACCCTGACAACCCCGAAAGCCCCAAACCCTTACACCAGGGACGTGGTAAGCCAGGCAACATACTTTAGTACCGCTTTGTCTTGCCGATTAAATAATTCCGAGGACGTGCCGGCAAGGTCGATGTCTAAAACATATTGCCGAAAAGGGGGGAAAATGCCCAAATGACGTAAAAACGGGGGAACAATCCGCGACAAAGACACCCAAATCCCAACCAATTACCCCTTAAACAAGTGGCGGCAAGGCAAAGCGGTACTACGGTAAGACACGCCACCCACCAGTCTTAAAGTGGCCGCTCGGGTCCACGCCCGCGATCGCTGACGCTGCGTTAAACAGCGCGTTGTTTAGGTGCGTCGCGTGCATGGCGCTGCGGCCGGCGCCGACGCTGGGCACCGCGATGGCCCTGTGTGTGTGTGTGTGTGTGTGTGCAGGGGAGAGAGAGTCAGAGACAAGGGAGGGCAGGGGGGAGAGTGGGCGCATTGAAGAGAGTGAGCGTTGAACAGCACGTCTATATGTGTTGCGTGCATGGCGCTGCGCCCGGCGCCGACGCTCGGCACCGCGATGGCCCTGTGGGGGGGATGCAGGGGAGAGAGGGTCAGAGATAGAGAGGGCAGTACAGTCCTTGGGGCGGCGCCTCGTCGCTGGAAGACGCTACCAAGAGTGGCGGAAACGAAACAACACCTTGAAAACACGGTAAAAACATGAAAACAAAAAAAACATAAACGTACCTCGTCGGCGACCCTCCCGGCCCCCTGCCCTTCCCCCCGTCGAAGAAAGCAGACGCGTTGTGAAGCGTGTAGTCCTTGGGGGGCGCCTCGTCGCCGGACGACGCTGCCGAGCTCGAGCGCGGGCGCGCCCCGTTGGGGTGGAACATCGGCATCTCGGGGGGCGTGTACTGCGGGGTGTGGAAAGTGTGGAAAGTGAGGAAATTGTGTGTGCCTGTGTTGGAAGCGGGGTGTGGGTGTGTGAGCGGCGGGCGCGGCCAGTCTGTGTGAAACATCGGCATCTCTGGGGGCGTGTACTACGGGGCGTGAAAAGTGTGGAAAGTGTGGAAAGTGTGTGTGGGGGGAGCACATGGTGTTGGGCGCGTTTAGTTGAAACATCGGCATCTCTGGGGGCGTGTACTGTGGGGCGTGGAAAGTGAGGAAATTGTGTACGTGTGTGTGTGTGTGTTGGAAGCAGGGTGTGGCTGTGGGTGTGTGAGCGGCGGGCGCGCCCCGTTGGGGCAGAACATCGGCAACTCTGGCGGGCGTGTACTGTGGGGCTGTCGAAAGTGTGGAACGTGAGGAAATTGTGTGTGTGTGTGTGTGTGTGTGTGCATGTGTGTGTGTGGAATCGGGGCGTGGTGGCCAGTGGTTCCGTTAAGGATCTTGGGAAAATTATGACCCAACCCGGGCCTCACCCTCATTTCGTTAATCTCAACCCGCCGGAGTCGAATTTTGGCGGAAAAGTGTGAATATTGCGATTTTCACAATTTCCCGGGTCGGAATTTGCGCAATCTCAACCCGACGCGCTAGCCCGAATCGGCGAATCGGCGAACCCGAAAGTGCACTTTGTTGGGTTGCGTGGTGGCTAACGGAAACACTGGTGTTGGTGGTGTGTGTTTGTGTGTGGGGGGGCGGGGGGGGGGGGGCGGAGCATCGGCAACTCTGGGGGCGTGTACTATGGCTGGTGTGGGGAGTGTGAGGAGGAGTGTGGGGGTAAAGCAAAGCACTGCCAAGTGTGGGGACGAGTGTACGTTGATTCGCAACCTGCAACCTACAACACACCGTCAGTGCACTACAGGTGCCTAGGGCGTGCAGCCCATACTGCAACCTACAACACCCCGTCAGCAGTGCACTGCAGGTTCCTAGGGCGTGCTGCCCACACTCAAACCTACCACGGCACCCCCACACTTCCCCACACCGTCCACACCCCACCGTTTTCAGCGTGTCCAGGTCAGCAAAGCACTGCAGGTGTCCGGGCGTGCCATCCATCTCTCGCCCTCTCCACCCCACCCACCCCTTCAGAAACACCCTGAAAGTAGGTTGCACAAGTACAACTCACACCCCACCGTGTTGAGCGTGTCCACGTCAGCAAAGCACTGGAGGGTCCGGGCGTGCCATCCATCTCTCGCCCTCTCCACCCCACCCACCCCTTCAGAAACACCCTGAAAGTAGGTTGCACAAGTACAACTCACACCCCACCGTGTTGAGCGTGTCCACGTCAGCAAAGCACTGGAGGGTCCGGGCGTGCCATCCATCTCCCCCCCGTCCACCCCACCCACCCCTTCAGCAACACTCTGAAAGTAGGTTGCACAAGTACAACCCACACCCCACCGTTTTGAGCGTGTCCACGTCAGCAAAGCACTGCAGGTGTCCGGGCGTGCCGTCCATCTCGCGCGAGTCCGGCTCCTCCACAGGAGACGAGAAGCAGGAGCAGAAGCCGGACGCTTTCGACGCCTTCTGCTGACGCTCCTGCGTGTGCGCGTGTGTGCGCCGGTGTTTGCGCCGGTGTGTGTGCGTGTGTGCGAGTCCGGCTCCTCCACAGGAGAGCTACTCCAGAGGAGACGAGAAGCAGGAGCAGAAGCCGGACGCTTTCGACACCTTCTGCTGGAGCTCCTGCGTGTGTGTGTGTGTGTGTGTGTGTGTGTGTGTGTGCATGCGTGTGTGTGTGTGCGGCGCCTCCACAGGAGACGAGAAGCAGGAGCAGAAGCCGGACGCTTTCGACGCCTTCTGCTGGCGCTCCTGTGTGTGCGTGTGTGAGCGCGCGCGCGCGCGCGCGTGTGTGTGTGTGTGTGTGTGTGTGCGAGTCCGGCTCCTCCACAGGAGACGAGAAGCAGGAGAAGAAGCCAGACGCTTTCGACGTCTTCTCCTGGGGCTCCTGCGTGTGCGTGTGTGCGTGTGTGTGTGTGTGTGCAAGTCGGGCTCCTCAACAGGAGACGAGAAGCAGAAGCAGAAGCCAGACGCTTTCGATGCCTTCTGCTGGCGCTCCTGCGTGTGCGTGTGTGTGTGTGCGAGTCCGGCTTCTCCACAGGACAGGACAAGAGAAGCAGGAGCAGAAACGGACGCTTTCGATGCTTTGCTGGCGCTCCTGCGTGTGTGTGTGTGTGGTGTGTGTGGCGAGAGAGAGAGTGTGTGTGTATGTGTGCGCGAGTCCGGCTCCTCCACAGGAGACGAGAAGCAGGAGAAGAAGCCAGACGCTTTTGACGTCTTCTCCTGGGGCTCCTGCGTGTGCGTGTGTGTGTGCGTGTGTGCGAGTCCGGCTTCTCCACAGGAGACGAGAAGCAGGAGCAGAAGCCGGACGCTTTCGACGCCTTCTGCTGGCGCTCCTGTGTGTGCGTGTGTGAGCGCGCGCGCGCGCGCGCGTGTGTGTGTGTGTGTGTGTGTGTGTGCGAGTCCGGCTCCTCCACAGGAGACGAGAAGCAGGAGAAGAAGCCAGACGCTTTCGACGTCTTCTCCTGGGGCTCCTGCGTGTGCGTGTGTGCGTGTGTGTGTGTGTGTGCAAGTCGGGCTCCTCAACAGGAGACGAGAAGCAGAAGCAGAAGCCAGACGCTTTCGATGCCTTCTGCTGGCGCTCCTGCGTGTGCGTGTGTGTGTGTGCGAGTCCGGCTTCTCCACAGGACAGGACAAGAGAAGCAGGAGCAGAAACTGGACGCTTTCGATGCCTTGTGCTGGCGCTCCTGCGTGTGTGTGTGTGTGTGTGTGTGCGAGAGAGAGAGTGTGTGTGTATGTGTGCGCGAGTCCGGCTCCTCCACAGGAGACGAGAAGCAGGAGAAGAAGCCAGACGCTTTTGACGTCTTCTCCTGGGGCTCCTGCGTGTGCGTGTGTGTGTGCGTGTGTGCGAGTCCGGCTTCTCCACAGGAGACGAGAAGCAGGAGCAGAAGCCGGACGCTTTCGACGCCTTCTGCTGGCGCTCCTGTGTGTGCGTGTGTGCGCGCGCGCGCGTGTGTGTGTGCGTGTGTGTGTGCGAGTCCGGCTCCTCCACAGGAGACGAGAAGCAGGAGAAGAAGCCAGACGCTTTCGACGTCTACTCCTGGGGCTCCTGCGTGTGCGTGTGTGTGTGTGTGTGCGTGTGTGCGAGTCCGGCTCCTCCACAGGAGACGAGAAGCAGGAGCAGAAGCCGGACGCTTTCGACGTCTTCTGCTGGCGCTCCTGTGTGTGCGTGTGTGAGCGCGCGCGCGCGCGCGCGTGTGTGTGTGTGTGTGTGTGTGTGTGTGCGAGTCCGGCTCCTCCACAGGAGACGAGAAGCAGGAGAAGAAGCCAGACGCTTTCCACGTCTTCTCCTGGGGCTCCTGCGTGTGCGTGTGTGTGTGTGTGTGTGCAACTCGGGCTCCTCCACAGGAGACGAGAAGCAGAAGCAGAAGCCAGACGCTTTCGATGCCTTCTGCTGGCGCTCCTGCGTGTGCGTGTGTGTGTGTGCGAGTCCGGCTTCTCCACAGGACAAGAGAAGCAGGAGCAGAAGCTGGACGCTTTCGATGCCTTCTGCTGGCGCTCCTGCGTGTGTGTGTGTGTGTGCGAGAGAGAGTGTGTGTGTATGTGTGCGCGAGTCCGGCTCCTCCACAGGAGACGAGAAGCAGGAGAAGAAGCCAGACGCTTTTGACGTCTTCTCCTGGGGCTCCTGCGTGTGCGTGTGTGTGTGCGTGTGTGCGAGTCCGGCTCCTCCACAGGAGATGAGAAGCAGGAGCAGAAGCCAGACGCTTTCGACGTCTTCTCCTGGGGCTCCTGCGTGTGCGTGTGTGTGTGTGTGTGTGCAACTCGGGCTCCTCCACATGGGTGATTTTCCTTGCGGGAAAGTGTGACATTTTGTAAATTTTCACTATTTTGGGGGCGAAATTGCCACGATTAGCCCGCGCAGTTTTTGAGCAAACTCCCCGGTTTGACCCTGCAGCGGGGGCTGCGGGGGCTGCAGGGATGCTAACGACGTCACTGATGCGCACGTGCTCGATTTGGCCGCCCCCCCCCCCCTCCCTGCAAGCCGCCCCTCCCCCCCTCTCACTCTTCCCCTCAACCCTAAACCATGGACCCTGAACCTGCCCTTTACCCTAAAACCCGGCCCGTGCAGGTCCTTCAGATGCAGGGTTGCAAGGTACGCGCGTACTGGGGGAGGGGGGGGGGAGTGTCAGCGTCCTGACCGGTACCGGTACGTGGTACGGTACCGCAGTATGCGGTACAGTACGCGGGGGCGACGAAACGAACGTCGAGACGGAAGTGCCCACACTTTCAAAGCCAAATCTCTTGGTTCTCGACGGATCGTACATCCAAGCAGTGTTATAGAAAGCTCTTGCCATACGCCTTCCAATGCATGTCGAAACATTAGGATCCGCGTCGAGATCAGGGAGTGATGGCCGTTTGAGGTGTGTTGCATGTTAAAAGGCGTTTTGTGCTGCTGCCTTCATAGCTACCTACCTACCTGCTGCTGCTGTTGCTGCTGTTGCTGTTGCTGTGTGAAAACGAGAACAACAACAACACAACAGCCGGCTTGAGGGTTAATCGGCTTAGGGTTAACTTGCTTTATAGCCAACTCACTGATGCAAATATTCGACTCATTTTGAGTCGAAAATCGGGTTTTGGTCGACTTCACATATGGTATCCGGGGCAACATCCGTCGGAGTGGGGGGCGTCAAATATACCCAAATAGGGCAAATTTGACCCCCCTCTTTTGAGACGCATGCAAACCAAAACAAGTAGGCAAATTTGCCATACATTCTCTGGCGTCCTCCCACCGCCTCTACGCGCCTTCCCACCGCCTCTCACAGCCCAAGTAGCGACCAATGGTCAAAGCCTACAGAAACCAGCCACCCCTGCGACCTTCGAGGGCGCAAAGGCCGCAAAGAAGCCCGCTGGGGGCGCCAATCGCTCGCTGCGAGGCGCCCGCTACGCGCAGGCCCCAAGCTGGACCTCCCCCTAGATCAATAGGCTTGTTGAAGCCCCATGCGAGGCCTGGCGCTATCTAGTGTGCTGGGGCAGCATTGCGGGGAACTTTTGTCCACCCTAGCACCTCGCAAGGACCCCCGCGCCCAAATGGGCTACGGATCATCCTTATGCCGGTGGTTCAAGAGGCCTCTGCAACAGCCGTTTTCACGGAGCCGGTCTGTTCGAGAAGCAAAAATTAAACCCCGCACTTCCTAGGGACACAAATCGCTAAAGGCCTAAGCAGCCCGCGCGGGTCGTGCGCGTCCTGTTGATAAGGCCGGTGCCGTCCATCGGGGGGGCGAGCAGTGCGGAGGCAGGCAGGAGATCATCCTGCCCCCGAGCACCCTCCCCTCCGAGCCACTGTCTGTGTCTTGAAACAGGCCTGAGCATGCTCAACAACATCGCGGCCATGACGCCAGCAGTGGCGGCTTTTCATACGTTCTGTAGTGGCGGGCGCGATGCATATGTGAACTCAACTTTGGTTTTGCCGAAAGGGGGGGGGGTCAAATATGAGTCGAGGGGGGTCAAATATGAGTTAAATATTTGCATATGTGAGTTGGCTATTAAGGTTAACTTGCTTTAGGGTTAACTTGCTTAAGGGTTTACTTGCTTTAGGGTCAACTTGCTCAAAGCTGATGTACCAATCTGCATCAGCAGGTGCAGCCCCATGTGCAGCGTCAGCACCGGAAACGATGCTGCTGCTGCTGCTGCTGCTTGCGCGTGTGTGTGTGCGTCGCACCTGCATCAGCGGGTGCAGCCCCATTTGTAACGCAAGCACCGGAAACAATGCTACCGCTGCTGCTGCTGCTGCTGCTTGCTTGTGTGTGTGTGCGTGTGTGTGTGTGTGTGTGTGTCTCTCACCTGCATCAGCGGGTGCAGCCCCATCTGTAGCGCACGCACCGGAAACAATGCTGCTGCTGCTGCTTGCGTGTGTGTGTGTGTGTCTCACCTGCATAGCGGGTGCAGCCCCATCTGCAGCGCAAGCACCGGAAACGACGCTACCGCTGCTGCTGCTGCTGCTTGTGTGTTTGTGTGTGTGTGGCTCTCACCTGCATCAGCGGGTGGAGCCCCATCTGAAGCGCCAGCACCGGGAACAATGCTGCTGCTGCTGCTTGCGCGTGTGTGTGTGTGTGCGTGTGTGTGTGCGTGTCTCACCTGCATCAGCGGGTGCAGCCCCATCTGCAGCGCAAGCACCGGAAACGATGCTACAGCTGCTGCTGCTGCTGCTGCTTGCGTGTGTGTGTGTGTGTGCGTGTCTCACCTGCATCAGCGGGTGCAGCCCCATCTGCAGCGCACGCACCGGAAACAATGCTGCTGCTGCTGCTGCCGCTTGCGTGTGTGTGTGTGTGTGTGTGTGTGTGTGTGCCGCACCTGCATCAGCGGGAGCAGCCCCATCTGCAGCGCAAGCACCGGAAACAATGCTGCTGCTGCTGCTGCTTTTGTGTCTGTGTGTGTGTGTGCCTCTCACCTGCATCAGCGGGTGGAGCCCCATCTGAAGCGCCAGCACCGGGAACAATGCTGCCACTGCAGCTGCTTGCGTGTGTGTGTGTGTGTGTGTGTGTGTGTGTGTCTCACCTGCATCAGCGGGTGGAGACCCATCCGAAGCGCCAGCACCGGCAGCAATGCTGACGCTGCTTGTGTGTGTGTGTGTGTGTGTGTGTGTGTGTGTCTCACCTGCATCAGCGGGTGGAGCCCCATCTGAAGCGTCAGCACCGGGAACAATGCTGCCGCTGCTGCTGCTGCTTGCGTGTGTGTGTGTGTGTTTTACCTGCATCAGCGGGTGCAACCCCATTTGCAGCGCAAGCATCGGAAACGCCGCTACCGCTGCTGCTGTTGCTGCTGCTGCTTGCGTGTGTGTGTGTATGTGTGTGCGCGTGCGTGTGTGTGTGTGTGTGTCTCACCTGCATCAGCGGGTGCAGCCCCATCTGTAGCGCAAGCACCGGAAACGACGCTATGTCTAGCGGTAGGATGTCAACCACGATGACACTTGTGTCGTCCTGTGTGCGTGTGTGTGTGTGTGTGTGCGCGTACTTGTATGTGTGTGTGTGTGTGTGCATGCGTGCGCCCGTGTGTTGTGTGCGTGTGTGGTGTGTGTGTGTGTGTGCGCGTGTGTTGTGTGTGTGTGTGTGTGTGTGTTGTGTGAGTTTGTGTTGTGTGAGTTTGTGTTGTGTGTGTGCGTGTGCGTGTGTGTGTGCGTGTGTGTTGTGTGAGTTTGTGTGGTGTGCGTGTGTGTGTGTGAGCGTGTGTGTGTGTGTGTGCGTGTGTGCGAGTGTGTGTGTGCGTGTGTGTGTTGTGTGAGGGTGTGCATGCGAGTGTGAGGGTGTGTAAGCATGACACTCGTGTCGTCCTGTGTGTGTGTGTGTGCGTGTGTTTGCGTGTGTGTGTTGTGTGAGGGTGTGCATGCGAGTGTGAGTGTGTGCATGCATGACACTCGTGTCGTCCTGTGCGCGTGTGTGTGTGTGTGCATGTGTGTGCGCGTGTTACGTGTGTGTGTGTGTGTGTGTGTGTGTGTGTGTGTGTGTGTTGTGTGTGTGTGTTGTGAGTTTCTGTTGTGTGTGTGTGCGTGTGCGTGTGTGTGTATGTGTGTGCGTGTTTGTTAGTGTGCGTGTTTGTGTGTGAATGTGTGTTGTGTTGTGTGTGTGCTTGCGTGCACACACACGTGTGTGTGCGTGTGTGTGTGTGTGTGTGTGTGTGTGTGGCGTGTGTGTGTGTGTGTGTGTGAGTGTGTGTGCATGCGTGCGCCCGTGTGTGTTGTGTGCGTGTGTGCGTTGTGTGCGTGTGTGTGTTGTGTGCGTGCGTGTGTGTACATGTGTGTGTGTGTGTGTGTGCGTGTGTGTTTATGTGCGTGTTTGTGTGTGCATGTGTGTTGTGTTGTGTGTGTGCGCATGCGCGCACACACACGTGTGTGTGTGTGTGTGTGTGTGTGTGTGTTTATGTGTGTGTGTCTGCACTAGAGTGAGAGTGAGTGAGAGAGCTAGGTGAGAGAGTGAGAAAGAGTGGGAGAGAGAGTGAGAGAGAGTGCAAAAGGAGAGAGAGAGAGAGAGAAGGGGGGGGGGTGAGAAGGGGGGATGTCCAGGCATGCATTTACGCGCATGTGTGCGAAACTCCGCTTTTGTTCGCCCCAGGCTTTGCTAGCCCCGGGCAACCAACGTGACAAAATCAATCCACCCCCCCATGCGTGACGAACACCCCCATGCATGGGGTGCACAGCACAGCACAGCACTCCCATGCATGGGGAGCACAGCGCAGCGCAGCACACAGCACAGCACTCCCATGCATGGGGAGCACAGCGCAGCACAGCGCAGCACAGGACAGGACAGCAAAGCACACACCATGAAGCGCTGGTCTCGCAGCACGCCGTCAGCGAGTGTTTGCGCACCCCAAGAAACACATCCACCCCCACATGCGTAGTGCACACCCCCATGCATGGGGTGCACAGCCCAGCCCAGCCCAGCACTCCCATACATGGGGTGCACAGCACAGCACAGCACAGCACAGCACTCCCATGCATGGGGAGCACAGCACAGCACAGCACAGCTCAGCACAGCGCAGCACATGACAGGACAGCAAATAACACACCATGAAGCGCTGATCTCGCAGCACGCTGTCAGCGAGTGTTTGCGCCGCCTGCGACGCCGTCTTCGCACGGACAAGCTTGATTGCCTGCGGTGTGATGTGTGAGCGTGTATGTGTGCATGTGTGTGTGTGTGGATGTGTGACCGTGTGTGTGTGTGTGTGAATGTATGGACGTGTGTAAATGTGTGCGTGGTTCTGCGGGGCTGGTTCCGCGTCACAAGACCGCCATCCTGCCGAATAGTCTCTGCATCACTGGTGTGTGTGTGTGTGTGTGTGCGTGTGTGTGCTGCCTGCGACGCCGTCTTCACACTGACCAGCTTGATCGCCTGCGATGTGGTGTGTGTGTGTGTCGGTGGTTTCCTCAGAAGCAACTGACGCACGCGCATGTGCACACCCGCTGGCAACGCTGCTGTGCGCTGCCTCGTGCCCCGCAGCCATGCGCCAGGGGTTTCCATTGGGGCTGTCCGGCTGTCAGTTTTCCTGGAGAGGGCCTCCCGGACTCTCCGGTTTCTAGGGAGCCCCCTGGGTTTTCTCTGGGTTTGGGCATTTTTCCTATTTTGCCATTTTTGCAGTTTATTTCGGCCTTTCCGAGCGCCTCTTTTGCTCCTAATTGGCAAACCGTCCTTCGGGCGGTCGCCTCATCGGAATCTGATCGGCAAGGAGAACCCTGGTGTGTGTGTGTGTGTGTGTGTGTGTTTGTGAGTGTTTGCGTAGGTAGGGCCAGAACTCGACTTGACGCCCCAAAGACCGCCGACACCCCCCACACTCTTCCACACCCACAACCTTGCATCCACACAATTCCACACACACCTTATCAAGCGTGATGACGTCCCACAGTCCGTCGCTCGCCATGATGATGCGGCACCCGGTGCGCGGCACAATCACCTGTTCGGGGTTGGGGGTTGAATAAGTTGTAGGTTTTTGGCAGGGAGGGGGGGGGGGGCAGAAGTTACAAACAGACACCATGTCGATTCAATTCAAATTAAAAAACACGCACACACACCTGCTTGATGTGAAGCATCGCCAGAATGTGCGGTCCCGTATCTCCCTCCCCACTTCCCCCAGCCTGCCTGTCCCTGTGCTAGCACACACACACACACACACACACACACACACACACACATGATGTGCGGCATCGCCAGAATGTGCGGTCCCGTACCTCCCCCCCCCTACCCCCTCCTCCCTCCTGATTTCCCCCAGCCTGCCTGACCCTGTGCTGACAGACACACACACACACACACACACCTGCTTGCTGTGCGGCATTGCCAGAAGGCCCCCCCCCCCCTTCCTCCCCACTTTTCCAGCCTGCCTGTCCCTGTGCTAGCACACGCACACGCACACGCACACACCTGCTTGATGTGCGGCATCGCCAGAATGTGCGGTCCCGCATCCAGGTCCCCGATTGACCGCGACACGCACAGTCCCCCTGGCCAGATTCGCAGCGGTCCTACTCCCGGCTCGCCAGGCTTGGCTGGGCCTTGGAGGTGGAAGCCGAGGGCCGCGATGGTGCAGCCCTGTGTGTGTGTGTGCATGTGTGTGTTTGTGGGAGAGGGGCCTTGGAGGTGGAAGCCAAGGGCCGCGATGGTGCAGCCCTGTGTGTGTGTGCGTGTGTGTGTGTTTATGTGTGTGTGTGTGTCTGTGTCTGTGTGCATGTGTGTGTGTGGGGGGGGGCCTTGGAGGTGGAAGCCGAGGGCCGCGATGGTGCAGCCCTGTGTGTGTGTGCGTGTGTGTGTGCGTGTGTGTGTGTGTGTTTATGTGTGTGTGTGTCTGTGTCTGTGTGCATGTGTGGGGGGGGGGGCCTTGGAGGTGGAAGCCGAGGGCCGCGATGGTGCAGCCCTGTGTGTGTGTGTGAATGTGTGTGCGTGTGTGTCTTTATGTGTGTGTGTCTGTGTGCATGTGTGTGTGTGGGGGGCCTTGGAGGTGGAAGCCGAGGGCTGCAATGGTGCAGCCCTGTGTGTGTGTGTGTGTGTGTGTGTGTGTGTGTGAGTGGTGTGCGGGGGTAGGAGGGGGGTCGGATACGCACGGAGGTGGAGAGGGGGGAGGGAGTAGGAGAGAGCGTGAGAAGAGGGAAGAGAAGATAGGAGAACAAAGAGAGACAGAGAGAGAGAGTGAGTGAGTGAATGAGTGAGTGAGAAGAGGGAAAGAGAAAGAGAAGATAAGAGATCAAAGGGACAGAAAGAGAGAGAGAGAGGAAGAGAGAGAGAGAGAGCGTAGAGACAGCGATGCAACATACCTGCGCTTTCAGCCGCACGCGCTCGCTCTCGTGGCTCTGGATCCGGTGCGAGTCGGTCATCTCTAGCATCGAGCAACCGGTGTCAACCACGCCAGCAGAGTCTCCGAGGTTGGCAACCGTGATGAGCTCTCCGATGACGAGACAGAGGGTGACGGTTGTGCCTGGGTGTGTGTGCGTGTGTGTGTGTGTGTGTGTGTGTGTGCATGCCAGCAGAGTCACCAAGGTTAGCGACATTGATGAGCTCTCCGATGACGACACAGAAGGTGACGGTCGTGCCTGTGTGTGTGTGCGCATGTGTGTGTGTGTGCGTGTACGTGTGGGTGCATGTGTGTGTGTGTGCCTCAACTACGCCCCAACCACGCCCCGCTCGCCCCCACCCCGCCCAAGACCGCCTGCAATACACAAAGTTAGGCCTACTCTCTCAAGGGGACGCGGTGGCAGGGCACGGAGGCGCTGCTCTGGGCCTGTTTTTGTTAGCGCAAATCTTATGCTCGAGACCATTTTGTGTGTGTGTGTGTGTGTGTGTGTGTGTGTGTTTGTGCGTGCGTGTACACTACGCGGGTGCCATCCTGGTGCAGCTTCACACACAGTTGCCAAGCAGCTGCTGCCCCGTGCACGTCATTCGCGCTGCACGCACACACACACACACACACACACACACACACACACGAGCACACAAGCGACCACACACACGCCAGCTCCTCAGCCCACAAACCATCTTCTCAGCCCACGTACGTGCACGCTACGCACGTCCACATCCACACGCACGCCATGTGTCTTTCAGTCCCTGCACCCGACCTGTGCTGCTTAAACAAGCACACACCTGCCATGTGCCCTAGCTCGCTCCAGTCCTCCTCAATCTCCATGAAGATGTCGCGGATGATCATGCGCAGCCGCTCAGCAAACACCTTCAGGCCTGGTGGGGCATTGGCGACGGCATGCGGGTCATGCATGGCGTGCATGGCAATGCACGCATGGCGTCCATGCATGGGCCCCCCACTGCCCATCGAGCCAGGGGGACAGCGTAGTGGGACCTCACCCGCCGGCGAGAGCAGGTCGCACTGGTGCACGACTTCTTGCAACGCCGCGAGCAGTTTCCCCTCCAGGTGTGAAGCCACAAACTCGGCGGCGTCGACGCCGCTATGCCCGTCGCACACCAGGTACATCATGCACTGCACACATGCATGCGTGTGTCGTGTTAAAGCAGGCGTGTTGAGCCGGTTGGTCACGGGGTTTTCCCCTGCAGCCCACCCAGCCCACGCTCGACCCACTCCTGCATGCATGCGCGACACACACCTCGGGGTGCACCGACGTGAAGTCAGATACGAGCATGATGTCCTGCGCACGTGGGGACGGCACGGGGGCATCATCATGTGCATGGCGACCAAAACTCGACACGCTTCTCAGTTGCACGCAACTGCATGCACGCAGGCCATGCAACGCATGGCTGCACAGCGGTGATGTTTGTGGGCGATGCCTGAGCGGGACCCGGGCCCCCCCCATACTGGTGCATGCCCATGCATCCTCGCACACCTCGCCCTTGATGACTCGTGTTCCCATGCCATGCGATATCCTCAGAGAAGGTCTCGGGTTGTTCTTCCTCGGGTTCCTGTCAATCGAGGCATTCCGGTTTCGCACAAAGGGGAGGAGTTCAAGCGAGCCACGCCGTGGACCAGAGGACCGACCCAACGGCTCTGCGCCCAGCATGGCGCCTCCCTTCTGGCAACAAACGCTCGATTCCCAGCTGAGACCAAGGTGTGCAGCCTTGGAGCCGCAACCCCCAAATTTAAGTTTGCAGAAATGATCCACACTCTGAGCGCCAGCACGTGCAACTGCAACAGATAGGCCCAACTCCTGTTGACGGTGCGGTGGCGCACCTGAGGAAACAGTGTGACAATTACACTCTGGGGTCTGGGCTCACCTCCTCACTACCTCCTACTAGCATGCTATAGGACCCCTACCTCCTCACTACCTCACTACTAGCACGCTATAGGCTGTCCCTAGTCTAGCGGCCGCAGCTCGGACGCATTGTGGTTGAGGTAGCCGATCTGCGGGGTGGGGTAGTGGGACGCGTATGTTGACACGCGCGCGCACGCTCCACATGTGTATGTACATGAACACAACAACACATGCCCCCCCCCCCAACACACACACACACACACACACACACACACACACACACACACATGCACACGCACAGACATGCACGTGCCACACACTCAAAATGGTCCCGAGCATGTGATTTGTGCGGACACACACACAGCACGCATGATGCACACAACAAACCCAATACTTCAGGGTGGCACGATACGGAATACGAAAACGAATACGGAGTACGCTACGATACGGAACACGGGTTTCAAATGGGGGAATACGGTGGGGAATACGGTGCTGCAGTTGAGGCGCCACACACGTGCGTGAGCACGCGCATTATCACCGTGGTGTCAACACGCGTGCACCACACAACCACCACTAGTCCTGCACTAGCAGCCCCACCCTGTCTACCTGAGAAGTGGCCAAGGGCCAAGGTAGGTCGCCGTGCGCGCGGTCAGAGTTGAACGGCCACATCATCCTATTCCTTGACCGTCGTCGTCTAGTCTCATGGGGTGAAGCCCTACAAAACTGACAACGCACCAATTTATCATCATCCCCACCCTCAACCCCAACGAATTCACAACAGGAATGCCTAGAGGCATGAAGAGCTACACCCCACCCCCCCGAAGTCAAAACTTCACCCTCGGATCTCTATACGTAAATCCGGACGGATTGTACATGTGAGAGCAGTTCTGAACTCCTCTCGTCAAGCTGATGTCGATTCCACTCAAAATTGCTCAAAACTGACGATTCTACCGAAAGTTGGGAGGTGCGGGGGATTGCTTTCGGATTTTTTTCATACTCGGTGTTCCGTATCGTTTTCCGTTTTCCGTAGTCGGGATACGGAATACGCAGAAAAGACCAAATACGGCCGTATTGTGCCACCCTGCAATGCTTGTTGTGCCTCTTATCATCGCAGCACGCAATGTCATCTCCCCCCCCCCCACACTCTGACTCCCCCCACTAACGCACTTTCTCTCCCTCCCTCTCTCTCTCTCCCCGCTCCCCCGCCCCCCACCCTCTCTCATTCACCGCTGCGCACTCCCCCCCCCCACACACACACAACATACCAAACCCACGTTTCGCCTGTTTTCATCATAGCACAAACACACTTCCCCACACACACACGCACCCCCCTCCCCCCCCCCCACACAACACACCAAACCCACGTTTCGCCTGTTTTCATCATAGCACTCAATGTCGTCTGGCCCACACATGCGGCACGATTTGCACGTGAGGCGACATGCTCCGGGTCCCCATGCGCCGACAACCATGGAGTCCTGTGTGTGGGGGTTGGGGGGGTGGGGGATGTGTGGGTGGTTGTGTGTGAGTGGGTGCATGTGTGTGTGTGGGTGTGGGTAGGTGGGTGTGGGTGGGTGCATGCGTGTGTGTGTGTGGGGGGGGGGATGTGTGTGTATGTGTGTGTGAGTGTGTATGTGTGTGCACTTGGGGCGGGGGGTGCACATGCGCATGTGTGTGTGTGTGTGTGTGCACGTGCGTGCGTGTGTGTGTGTGTGTGTGTGTGTGCACATGTGTGTGTGTTTGTGAGCGTTTGCGTGCGTGCATGCATGCATGCATGTGTGCATCCATATGTGTGCATCCATATGTATGTGTGTGTGTGTGTGTGTGTGTGTGTGTGTGTGTGTGTGTGTGTGTGCGTGTGCACCCACACCTTGTCGCTCTCGCACTCCCCCTTTTCAGCGCGGGACTTGCACACCCCGGCACCGCCATTGTCTCGGCACGTTCCCGGGTCTTCAAACGGCAGCTGGGGGTAGCCCTGTGCCTTGCGTCGCCTGGGTGTGGGTGTGGGTGTGGAGATGTGTGGAAAGTGTGAAAGGGTGGACATGTGGAGGTGGGCCCACATCGCATGTCGGGGTTTTAAACGGCAGCTGGGGTAGCCCTGAGCCTTGCGTCGCCTGGGTGTGTGGGTGTGGTGGTGTGGACGTGTGGAAGTGTGGGGCTCCACTCCTACACACACACACGTACACACACACACACACAAAACTCACAAGGCTGCGTCGATCTCATGCGGTCGAAACGGTTTTACGTGCACCCATTTCGTAAGCGTCCACCTGTGAGGGTGTGTGTGTGTGTGTATATGCGTGTGTGTGTGTGCGTGTGTGTATGTGTGTGTGTTGTGTTTATGTGTGTGCATGCAAAACTACTTCAGCAGTGCCCACCTGGTGTAAGGGTGAGGCAGGGACGGGGGGGAGTTGGCTGGGGTTGAAATCGCCGCGGTGTGGTGTGCGCGCACGTGTGTGTGTGTGTGTTTGTGTGTGTGTGTGTGTGTGTGTCTGTGTAGCTTCTAGCAGGCCATATATGCACAACAGTCCTGCTATGCCTAGAAACGGCAAGCAGCGGACGGTCTCACGGATGGTCTAACTTGACGCCCCCAAGCACCCCGTGTGTTTGTGCGTGCATGTGTGTGCGTGTGTGTGTGTGTGTGCGTGTGTGTGTGTGTGTGTGTGTGTGTGCGTGTGCATGTGTGTGTGTGTGTGTGTGTGTCTGCCCAACACTCACTTGACGCCCCCCAGCACCGGGCACCCGGTGTGCGACGCATGGAAGTCCTCCGTATTGCCGTCCGGCCCGATCGACCAGAATAGCAGAGCGTCCCCACGCTTGGGCTTGAATGCAACGTGGCCCTAAAGGAAGGGAGGGGCGGGGTAGTGAGTGGGGTGTTGTGATTGGGGAGGGGGGGGCAATGCTGTTCGCCCGATTGACCAGAACAGCAGAGCGACCCCACGCTTGGGCTTGAATGCGAATTGGCCCTTCAGGGAGGAGGGGAGGGGGGCGGGGGTAGTGAGTGGGGTGTTGTGATTGGGGAGGGGGGCAATGCCGTCCGGCCCGATCGACCAGCACAGCAGAGCGTCCCCCCTCTTGGACTTGAATGCGACGTGGCCCCTACTACTAAGTACTAGTACTGGTACTAACTACTATCACTACCTACTACTAAGTACTTGTATAAGTACTAAGTGACAGGTATTCAGGGGGAATGGATGTGAGGGTCGTTCGCAAAGGTAATGCACGTGAGGCCCAATCATCCAGAACAGCAGAACGTCCCCGCGCTTGGCTTGAATGCGGTGTGGCCCTGCCACAAGGAACAAGGGGCATCGTACATGGAAGACGTGAAGATTGAATGGAGAGAAAGGGGTATAGATGGGAGTAGGTTGCCTGCAAAGATAGAGGCTGACGGGGTGATTGAACACAACAGTGAGCAGGGCGTCCCCACGCTTAAGCTTGAATGTATTCAGGGGGGTGGATGTGATATCTGTTTGTGGAGGTAATGCATGTGAGGCCCAATCGACCAGAACAGCAGAGTGCCCTCACTTGACTGCGACGTGTCCCTGTGCGTTGGTGAGCAGTCGCACATGGATATCAGTGGGGGCTGCACGGGTGGCAGACCAAAGTAGCAGGCTTGAAAGAGGGGAAGGAGAAGGGTTTACAGATATGGCTGAAGGGGCGACTGAGAAGCAGACAGCAGAGCGTCCCCACGCTTGGGCTTGAATGCCACGTAGTCCTTTGGCGAGAGGGGAGGGGGAAGGTGGGTTCTTTGGGTGGGGTAGGAATGTTGGGGGAGTGTCTCTCCCTCTCTCTGTCTCTGTTCGTCTCTCTCTCTCTCTCTCTCTCTCTCTCTCTCACTCTCTCTCACTCTCTCTCCCCCTCTGTCCTCTGTCCTCTGTCCTCTGTCCTCTGTCCTCTGTCCCTCCCTCGGCCCTTGCACTCCTCCCTCCCCCTCCCTCCCTCCCCGCTCCCCTCCCTCCCTCCTCCCTCCCTCCCATCCCCCCCCAGCCCACTCCCCTCCCTCCCCGCCCTCCCCCTCCCTCGCCCCTCCTCCCTGCCTCCCTGCCCTCCCCGCCCTCCGCCTCCCTGCCTCCCCGCCCTCCCCCCCCCAAGATATGTTTGCACCGTTTTTCATGCTGTGTGTGTTGTCTCCCTGTCTCTCCCACCCACCCACACACCCTCCCAATCTCTCTCTTCCTCACCGCTGCACACTCGGACCAGTTGTGCTGCTCCCCGAGGGACTTATCAACCCACTCGCTATTTGGGAACGCTGTCTCGCCGCCGTCATCTGGTTCGTTGAGGTAGATGAGAATGGTCGCACAGCGCACGCCCGCCTGTGCGAGGGGTATGTGCTGAGGGATAAGGGACTGACCAGACAGAAAAAACAGAGCAGTGGTCTGGAGCCAGGACACAGCGTCTGAGAGATACATGGCTCTCTTGTAGAGAGAGCAGCTAGGGCATGCATTCCTCCAAGGACATGCATGCTGTAGCAATAGATGGGCAAGCACTCACCTGACCAGACAGACAAACAGAGCGGTGGCCTGGAGTCAGGACACAGCGTCTGAGAGTGGCTGTGGGTCAGGGGCGGGGCTCTTATACGCCCCACACTGAAGGAAATAAGACGGACATAGGACAGCGGTAAAAAGGACAGTATGGGACAGTTGTTGCAAGTCTCAGAAAAGTATCAACTGTGTGCTCTGTTCACTTGTGTTCTCTTTTATGTGTGTTCTGCTCAATGGTGCATCAATGAGGTGCACGATAGGCTGTGTACTCCAGCTCAGCAGGATGTGTGTGTGTGTGTGTGTGTGCGTGTGTGTGTCTGTGTGCGTGTGTGTGGGTGTGTGGTGGTGCAGCTGATGGCTCGTTGAGGAAGATGACAATCGTTGCAACGCACACGCCCTGAGGTGTGTGTGTGTGTGCGTGTGTGTGTGCGTGTGTGTGTGTGAATGCGCGTGTGTGCGTGCGTGTGTGTGTGGTGGTGCAGGTTACGGCACGTTGAGGTAGATAATAATCGTCAAACGCATGCCCGCTTGAGGGGTGTGTGTGTGTGTGTGTGTGTGTGCGTGCGCACGCACGCACGCACGTGTGTGTGTGCGTGTGCATGCGTGTGTGGTGGTGCAGATTGTAGCTCGTTGAGGTAGATGAGAATGGTCGCACAGCGCACGCACGCCTGAGGTGTGTGTGTGTGTGTGTGCGGGGGGGGG
>VFSX01000164.1:2500-62500 GCA_016618255.1 Chlamydomonas sp. UWO 241
ACACACACACCTTGACGATGCCTGGGCAAAATAGCGACTTGTTCTTGTCCTTCACACACACACACACATACACACACACACACACACCTTAACGATGCCTGGGCAGAAGAGCGTCTTGTTCTTGTCCTTCACACTTGTGACAGCCTTGGCGTCCATCCCAATGCACACAGCACATGCACACACACACACACACACACACACACAGCACACAGCACATGCACACACACACACACACACACACACACAAACAGAGAAACACACATTGACGATGCCTGGGCTGAAGAGCGACTCTGAAACACACAGGCTGACACACACACGCGCACACACACACACACACACACACACAGCAAACCCACACACACCATCCCACACACCTTGACGATGCCTGGGCAGAAGAGTGACTTGTTCTCGTCCTTCACACACACACACACACACACACACACACACACACCTTGACGATGCCTGGGCAGAACAGCGACTTGTTCTTGTCCTTCACACTCGTGACAGCCTTGGCGTCCATCCACACCTGCAGTTACACCATTTTAATTGGTTGGTTACACCATTTGATTGGTTGGTGCTGGGTCGTGTGTTTGTGTGTTCGGGGTTTTGGACTTGGTAGGGTCTTGTGCTGGGGTTTGGGTTTGGGGATTGTCCTTCACACTCGTGACAGCCTTCGTGTCCGTCCACACCTGTTGGATTGAAGTTGGATGGAAGCTTCGTGTCGTGTTTTTGAGGACAGTATTTTGATCAAAGTTTCGCGTCGTGGGTTTTCGGGGTCGATTTTCTGGAGTTTGTTCGGGCGAGAGAGGTTCTTGTGTTTTGGTTTGGGGTGGTAGGAGGTGTGGTGTTTGGGTGTGGGGATTCTCCTCCACACATGTCCATACCGTTTGTAATTTGTTGGCGCCGGGTCGTGGGCTTCGCGTGTTTGTGTGTTTGGACTTGGGTCGTGCGTTGGTTGGGGTTTGGGTGTGGGGATTGTCTTTTACACTTGTGACCGCCTTGGCGTCGTCCACACCTGGCGGTTGCACCATTTTGCTTGGTTAGTGCCGGTGTCGTGGGCTTCGTGTGTTTCGGGTTTTTGAGCTTGGGGGGTTTGTGTGTTTGGGGTTTGGGGTGGTAGGTTTCCGGGTGTGGGGATCGACCTTCACACTTGTGACCGCCTTGGCGTCCATCCACAACTGCCGGTTGGATCGAAGTTTCGTGTCGTGGGTTTTCTGGTTGAGATTTTAGGGTTTCAAATGGAGGTTTGGGTGGCGGAGGTTTGTATCTTTTGGTTTGGGGTTGTAGGTGTGCTTTTTGGGTGTGGGGATCGTCCTCCACACTCGTGGCCGCCTTGGCGTCCACCCACGCCTGCGGTTGATGATGATGATGGATATTACAGTCTGTGTGACACCAGTAATGTGGTTACACCTTTTTGATTGGTTGGTTACACCATTTTGTTTAGCTGGGCCGGGTCGTGTGTTCGGAGGTTTGAGCTTGGGAAGTTCGTGTGTTCGGGCTTTGGGTAGTAGGTTTTGGGGTGTGGAGAATGTCCTTCACAGTTGCGGCAGCGTTGGCGTCCATCAGCACTTGCGGCCAGGGTTTTGTGTTGTGGGTTTTCGAGGTCGATTTTGGGTGGGTGGGTGGGTGGGGGTTTGCGTGAGGGAGGTTTGTGTGCGGTGTGCAGTTGTATTGGGGCTTTGTGTTGTGGGTTTTCGAGGTTGATTTTGGGGGGGTGGGAAATAAGGTTTTTGGGTGTGGGGATTGTCCTTCACACTTGTGACCGCCTTGGCGTCCATCCACACCTGCGGTTGCATCATTTTGTTTGGGAGGTTTGGGGGGTTTGTGAGGTTGTTTGTGATTGGGGTATTAGGAGGAACACTTCTATTTTTCCGGGTGTGGGGATTGTTTACACTTATGGCAGCCTTGGCGTCCATCCACACCTGCGTTTGGATCGAATTTTTGTGTTGTGGGTTTTCTGGGTTGAATTGAGGGGGGTTGGAGGATTCAGGTTCAGGTGGTACTAGGTTTCTGGGGTGTTGGGATTGTCCTTCGCACTTGTGACCGCCTTGGCGTCCATCCACACCTGCGTGTGGTTTCGTGTCGTGGGTTTTCGGGGTTGGGGTTTCGGACACACGTGTCATTTGAACACAGGCCGGAAGCAGCGTCAAATTCAGCGCAGACGACCAAAAGACGCTGGTGATGGGGCTCTCTCTTACACACCCACCCATACACACACGCACACACACACACATGCACACGCATAGGGCCTTAACACATACCCACCACCCACTCCAGCTACACCTAGCCGTGCACCGGCCCCGACCATTGGTTCGTCTTAGGGGAGAGAGTGTGGGGTTCAGGGGATGGAGCGTGCCCCATTCATACGCATGCAACATCCATCCACACAATTCGCACCTGGCCGCGCACAGGCACCGACAGGATCCAGCGCTTGCGCCCCTTGGGTGCGTTCTGCATCGGGTAGAACCTGCTTTTGTGTGTGCATGTGTGCGTGTGTGTGTGTGTGTGTGTGTGTGCAAGTGTGTGTGTGTGTGTGTGTGTGTGTGTGTGTGTGTGTGCGAGTGTGTGTGTGCGTGTGTGATCCAGCGCTTGCGCCCCTTCAATGCGTTCTACATCGGGTAGAACCTGCGTTCGTGTGTGCGAGTGTGTGTGTGTGCATATGTGTGTGGGTGTGTGTGCGTGTGTGATCCAGTGCTTGCGCCCATTCAGCGCGTTCAGCATGGGGTAGAACCTGCGCTCGTGTGTGCGAGTGTGTGTGTGTGTGTGCGCGTGTGTGATCCAGCGCTTGCGCCCCTTAGGCGCATTCTGCATGGGATAGAACCTGCGTTTGGGGTTCAGGGTGTGTGTGTTAGGGTCTGGGGTTTGAAGTCAAGCGTTTCGAGTCCAGGGTTTCATTCTGATGATATGGATATTACAGTCTGTGTGACACTAGTCATGATGTATGCGACCTGTGTTGGCGCTAGCGCCCGACACCTCGACTCAGTTTCAGGTTTAGGCATCCCGATCCTCACGGTCCCCTTGAGCGCTTCTAGGATGAGCCTTGGCTGGCTCGAGTTGTGCACGATCATTTGTGCCGCCCACGCCCTGCAGCCCAGAGCATAAGAGGCCAACACAAAAACGCTGCCGATTGAAAAAAACAGGGAAATTGGCGTTGACGTGGCCCTGGTCTTCGCGGTGCTTTTTAGCGCATGCGAGATCAGCTCCGCCGAGCTCAAGTTGAGGAGACGGACTGCGTGACGCCCAGTGATCCTTGGGAAGGATTAAGCAATTAATTATTATTCCGCTGTTCCCCGTTTTTCCCGGCACAATTTTTGTTCCCGAGCGGAAAAGCGGAATAGCCTACACAGCAATTAATACAAAGAAATCTGCTCAGATTCCGCTCCGAGCGGTGTCCTGCCATAGCAAGGATCACTGGTGACGCCCACACCACCCTGGACACCAGGATTAAAAAAATGCAACACCTAGAAAAGGAACTACGGAAAAATAACGCTGTCCTGATGTTAGGGGTCCCCTTGAGCACCGCGGGAAGGAGCTCTGGCTGCTCGAGTTTTGGGGATGCACCGCGTGGCACCCACACCACCCTGGACACCAGGATTAAGAAGGCACACAGCAAACGCAAACACCTCAAAAATGAAGTACGAAAACATAACGTTGTCCCGATGTGAGGGGTCCCCTTGAGCACCGCGGGAATGTGCTCTGGCTGCTTGAGTTGAGGGGCCACACTGCGTGGCACCCATAGCACCCTCAACACTATGATTAAGAAGAAGAAAAACGCAAACACCTCAAAAAAAAACCAGGAAAGAACACGCTTGTTTATTTGCACTTGTGTGGTCCTGATGTTTGGGGTTTGGGCTCATTCCGGAGCCCTTGAGGAGCTCCAGAATTGGATCAGTCTGGCTCGAGTTAAGGGGAGACATTGCGTGGCACCCATACCGTGAACTCCTGGATTAAGACAACACACAGCAAACGCAACACCTCAAAAAGGATCTACAAAACAAGTACGTTGTCCCGATGTTTGGGGTGCCCTTGAGCACCGCGGGAATGAGCTCTGGCCGGATCACATTGAGGGGATACACCGCGTGGCACCCATGTCACCCTCAAGCCCAGTTACAGTTACAGTTACATCAGCTTTCCAGCAAAGACTACCTCTAGTCCTAGTACCACCGCCTAGACCCAGTCCCTAGGGCAGTCCAGTTCTGGCCCTAACAATTACTTGTGAGGGGCGGTAGCCACCAGCCGGCTGCCTGCCAACGTGTAGTCACAGAGCAAAGAGGAGAGCTATTGTGTGACGCCTCCAAAATAGGTCCTAACTGCTTTCAGGGGATAGGGGGTCAAGTGGCGCTTGCCAATCTACTGTGTTGGTGTGACCCTCAAACCCAGAGGGCAAGAAAACGCGGAACATAAATAAAGGATCTGGATGAAAGCCGCTTATGTTATGCCGATGTTTGGGGTGCCCTTGGTGCACGTCTGGGATGAGCTCTGCCTGGCTCGAGTTGAGGGTATACACCGCGTGGCACCCATAACACGCTCACACCCAGAAAATAAAAGGGTAAGAAAAGGCAGAACATAAAGAAAGGCGCTTGATGACAGCTACTTACGTGGTCCCGATGTTTGGGGTGCCCTTGAGCACCTCTGGGATCAGCTGTGGCTGGGTCACATTGCACCGAGTGGCACCATTTATGCCCTGAACCCAGAAGGTAAGAAAACGCAGACAAGGAAACAGACTAAGCAAAAGACGAGCAAGTCAGTTGGAACTAACGTGGCCCCGATGTTAAGGGTCCTCTTGAGGACCTCTGGGATGAGCTCTGCCTGGCTCGAGTTGAGGATCACCATGACAGCATTCACGCTCTGGCAGTAGGAAGAAAATGCAGACAACACCGAAACAAACTTGAAAAAAAGTACGTTATTGGCACACTCTTTGGGGTCCCCGTGAGCGCCTCAGGGATCAGCTCTGGCTGGCTCGAGTTGAGGATCACCATGACAACATTCACGCTCTGGCAGTAGGAAGAAAATGCAGACAACAACGAAGCAAACTAAGAAAAAAGCAAACGAGTTACTTGGTACTTACGTGGTCCCGATGTTTGGGGTGCCCTTGAGCACCTCCGGGATCAGCTCTGGCTGGCTTGAGTTGAGGATCACCAGCGTGACGCCGGCGGCGGTCGCGATGCGCGCGGCCGTGAGCTTGGTCGCCATGCCGCCGGTGCCCCACTGCGCACACGTTGGAGGTCAGCAGGAGAGTGTAAGCAGGGATATGGGCAGTTTTTGGCAGTTTTTGGCAGTTTGCGGGGTACCACCGGGGGTGGCGGCGGTCGCGATGCGCGACCGTGAGCTGGGTCCGCCATGCCGCCCGCTGTCCCACTGCGCTTTAGGGGGATTCTTATTCGGGTCAAGGGAGCTGCAGGGTGCCGTGAGCTTGGTCGCCATGCCGCCAGTCCCCACTGCATGCGGCATGATGAGGTTTAGCAGGGGGGGGTCAGATGCGTGGCCACGAGTCCGATTGCTTGGCTTGAGATTCAGCCGCGTTGCGCGCAGTGATGGGCTTGGTCCGCCATGCCGCCCGCTGTCCCACTGCATACGTGGGCAAGTGGTCAGGATGGTCAGGGTCCTCTCAGGATGGTCAGCGTTTGGCTGGGTGTCATTGGCAGCGGTGGTGGCCTTGGTCCACCATGCCGCCCGTGCCCGACTGCATGCGTTCCGGCAAGTAAGCAGGATGGTCGGTGATCTTGCGCAGTTGGCAGGGTGTCGTTTTGGCAGCGGTGGTGGGCTTGGTCCGACATGCCGCCCGTTCCCCATGCGTGCATCAGACCAGGCAGGGGCGCGGCACAGACGCCCGCCATGTGGCTTGACGATGGATGTTGCTGTCACAAGCAGCTTGGACTAACACAATCACAGGCGCCATCTGCGTGTCCTCTTGCTGCACAACCTACTTTAGAATAATTTTTTAACCCCCATCAAGGAGCGCACCTGCGTGCCCACGCCCTTGCTCGTGTCAGCACCACATGTCGCGGAAAAAATTAAAATATACTTTGAAACCTAATTTAAAACCTGATTTAAAAACAGCGTCAAGGGGCGCACCTGCGTACCCTCGCCCTTGCTCGTGCTAGCGCCACATGTCGCGGCAAGACAGATTTTAAAATATGCGTTGAAACCTACTTTAAAACCTGTTTTAAAACCTGTTATAAAACCACCATCAAGGGGCGCACCTGCGTGCCCTCGCTCTCGCTCGTGTCAGCCTGCAGCGCCTCCACGTCAAGCACCTGAGTGTGTGGGCGTGCGAGTGTGCGTGTGTGTGTGTGTGTGCATGTGTGGAGGTGGCTGGGTGTGCGTGTGTGTGCGTGTGATTTTGTGTGTGCGTGTGTGTGTGTGTGTGTGTGTGCATGTGTGTGCGTGTGCGTGTCGGCCTGCAGCGCCTCCACGTCGAGCACCCGAGTGGGTGTGTGCGAGTGTGTGTGTGTGAGTGTGTGTGTGTGCGTGTGTGTGCGTGTGATTGTGTGATTGTTTGTTTGTGTGTGTGTGTGTGTGTGTGTGTGTGTGTGTGTGTGTGTGAGTGAGTGTGTGTGTGTGTGTGAGTGTGTGTGCGTGTGTGCGTGCGTGTGCCCATGCGTGTGCGTGTGCGTGTGTGCGTGCGCGTGCGAGTGCGCGTGTGCGTGCGTGCGCGTGTGCGCGTGTGCGCGTGCACATGTGCCCATGCGTGTGCGTGTGCGCGTGCGCGTGTGAGTGCATGTGCGCATGTGCGCACGTGTACGAGTGTGTGTTTGTGCTTGTGTTCGTGTGCTTGCGCGTGCGCGTGCGCCCCTGCGCTCATGCGCCTGTGTGTTAGCAAACAGAGACTCCATGCCATACGAGTCCCAGTCACGCCAAGGTCACCTCGTAGATGGGCGTCGCGTCCGGAATGGTCTTTGGGTTTGACGTGTACACGCCCCCCCCCCCCCACACACACACGCACGCACACACACACACACACACACACACACACACACACGAACGATGTCAGATATAACTACGTCGCAGTTCCACCGCTCGGGAAACTACACAACGGCACTTGCCTGTGCCAAAGCAGCCCCCGGCAATTGTGTCACGAGTCGAAAACAATGCCGATGACGCACACACACACACACACACACACACACACACACACACGCGCGCGCGCACACACACGCACCTCGTAGATGGGCGTTGCGTCTGGGTTCGTCTTTGGGTTGGACGTGTACAGGTGGTCGACGTCGGTCATGAGGAAGAGCCAGTTGGCCTGTGTGTGGGGGGGTGGGTGGGGGTGTATGTGTGCATGTGTGTGTTTGTGTGTGTGCGTGTGCATGTGTGTGTGTGTGTGTGTGGTCGACGTCAGTCATGAGGACTGTTCCGTTTCTGTTCCTGTTAATACACCTGCTACTGTTACGGTTAATATTACTGTAACTATTACTGTTACTGTTACTGTTTGGGTGTGTTCCCACTCGGACTCTGAAAAGTTTTATAGAAAACTTAAAGATTTTTCTAGCCGCGCTAGAAGGCCCCCCGGCGGCCCCCTAGTCACTCTAGAAGACGAGTTTTTTCTTCTTCTAGCCACAGCCGGCGTTCAGTCAACGTCGATCGCGTCTCCGACGCCGAGAACGCTGTAGTCAAAGTCGCTCCCCACCCGTCTTCTAGGCTGGAAGGCACTTCTAGGCCGTGAGGGGGAACACACCCTTACTGTAGCTGTTACCGTGATACCGCTTTGCCTTGCTGCTACTCTTATAAAAGGGTAAATTGTTTAGAATTTGGGTGCCTTACCAGGGTTTTGTTTTGGGTTTTTCCCGTTTTGACATTTGGCGTTTTTTACTTTTCGGCAATGTTTTTTAGAAATCGACCTTGCCGTGACGTTTTCCGACTTGTTTAATCGGCAAGGCAAAGCGGTACTTCAGTGCTTGCACTGTGATTGGCACCCACCTGCACGAGCGCCGCGACGTGCGCCGCGAGCGTGTCGTTGTTTCCGAACCGCAGCTTCTGGATCGACGTCGAGTCGTTCTCGTTCACGACCTGTTTGTGTTTGCGTGGTTGTGCGCGTGCGTGTGTGCGTGTGCTCTATATTCCCAGGCCTCTGTCCCCAGGCGACTCTAAGGTGTGGCAGTGGTTCTGCTAAGGATCTTGTGAAAATGATGGTGCACCCGGGCCTCACGGCTCACTCCTCAATCCCAAGCCGCCGGAGGCAATTTGTTGCAAAAAGGGTGTGAACATGTCAAATTAACACTTTGCGGGTCGAAATTCGCGCAATTTCAAACCGCCGCGCCAGCGCGAATCTGGCGATCTCAACCGGTGTTGCAGGTTTGTGGGTTGCGAGTTGCGAGTTGGCTAACGGAAACCCTGCGTTTTTTTTTTTTTTACGGAATCCCAGGTTTTCAGGATCCCCACCCAAATAGGGCGCACCACCGCGGTGTGATCTGACATAGAAAACGACGCTCCGAAACTTCAGATGACTCCCTTAGGGCCCCCACCATACCACAGCCTCAACGTCAGGGAGCATGCCGCACGCGAGCTTGGATGGCTGTGGATTAGAGGCCCCCCCCCCAGCCCACGACATCCCTACCCCCCACGACATCCCTACCCCAACGCCATGCACACTCGACGCACCGGCACAACGCCGTAGTTGAGCAGCAAAAACAGCAAGGCCACCGCCGGCCAGCCCAGGCGCGGCAGGCAACGCGAACGCCTTTTCGTATTTCGCTGCAGGCAATCCCGAGTCACTTCGTTCCACGGGAAATTTCACCATGCGCATGAATTATCCGACGAACCAGCCCACAACAGTCCGACCACAAATACGCCGCATGCACATATGACCCATTCGACGCACCGGCACGACGCCGTAGTTGAACAGCTCGCTGAACGTGTCGCCGATAAGTAGACCACCATGAGACGCGAGACCCCAGCCCACTGCAGCCCTAGTCCCACCATGCACATGACCCACCAAGCACCAATCATGGGGGCTGCCATTCGGCCCACCGGCACGACGCCGTTATTGAGCAGCAGCAGATCAGCACGCCACCGCCGACCAGCCTACAACAGCCCGATCAGAAACACACATACAGATGACTTATTCTACCCACCAGCACGACGCCGTAGTTGAGCAGCTCCCTGAACTACTTACTGTTGCTGAGTGAAGCAGACCGCCACTAGACCGGAGAAACCAGCCCACTACAGCCCTACCCCACGAACGCCATGCACACTGGACGCACCAGCCCAACACCATGGCGTCCCACACCATACCCCACCCCACCATGCACCCCACCATGCACCCCACAAACACCATGCACACTCGACGCACCGGCACGACATGCCGTAGTTGAGCAGCAAGAACAGCACGCCACCACCGGCCAGCCCACAACAGCCCTATCAGGAAACACCATGCACATGACAGCCCTATCAGATATACACAGAAATACCAAACAGATGACGCATTCGACCCACCGGCACGACGCCGTAGTTGAGCAGCTCCCTGAAGGTGTTGCGCACGTTGAGGTACTGTCCGCGCACAGCAAGGTTGTCGAGCGTCACCAGCACCTGTGTGGAAGTTGAGTGGCAGGTGGGTGGAAGCTGGGTGGAAGCTGGGTGGTAGGTGAGTGGCAGGTGGATGGCAGCTGGGTGGCAGCTGGGTAGCAGCTGGGTGGCATGTGAGATACTGCCCGCGCACAGCAAGGTTGTCCAGCGTCACCAGCACCTGTGGTGTGTGTTAAGTGTGTGTAAGAGGTGGGTGGTAGGTGGGTGGCAGGTGGGTGGTAGGTGGGTGGCAGGTGGGTGACAGGTGGGTGGAGGCTGGGTGGAAGGTGGGTGATACGTGAGGTACTGGCCGCGCACAGCTAGGTTGTCCAGCGTCACCAGCACCTGTGTGGTAGTTGAGTGGCAGGTGGGTGGAACCTGGGTGGAACCTGGGTGGTAGGTGGGTCGCAGATGGGTGGCAGGTGGGGGGTAGGTGAGGTACTGGCCGCACACAGCTAGGTTGTCGAGCGTCACCAGCACCTGTGCAGTGGTAGGTGGGTGGAAGCTGGGTGGAAGCTGGGTGGAAGCTGGGTGACAGGTGGGTGGCAGGTGGGTGGCAGCTGGGTGGCAGCTGGGTGGAAGCTGGGTGGAAGCTGGGTGGAAGCTGGGTGACAGGTACATGGTGTGGGTGGAAGCTGGGTGGAAGCTGGCACAGCTAGGTTGTCAAGCGTCACCAGCACCTGCGGTGTGTGTGGTAGGTGGGTGGAAGGTGGGTGGAAGGTGAGTGGAAGCTGGGTGGAAGCTGGGTGGAAGCTGGGTGGCGCGCACAGGTAGGTTTTGTCGAGCATCACCAGCACCTGTGGAGGTGTGACTAGGAGGGAAGGGGGCAGGTGGGTGGAAGCTGGGTGGTAGGTGGGTGGAAGGTAGGCGGCAGGTGGGTGGTAGGTGGAGGGTAGGTGAGGGGAAGGTGGCAGGTGCACACCCTGCAGCCGAGGGATTGCAAGGGATTTAAGGTCGTCTGAGAAGACGTCCCCCTATCCCCTGGAAGCAGTTACGACCTATTTTGGAGGCGTCGCACAATAGCTCTCTTTTTGCTCTGGGACTACACGTTGGCAGGCAGCCGGCTGGTGGCTACTGCCCCTCACAAGTAATTGTTAGGGCCAGAACTGGACTTGGGTCTAGGCGGTGGTACTAGGACTAGAGGAAGTATTTGCTGGAAAGCCGATGTAACTGTAACTGAGAAGACGTGCGCTCCAATTCCACGCTGACACCCTTCAAGACTGACGAGGGTGCAGCCCAACCACCATGGCGCAGCCACAAGCCCATGGCGCAGCCACAGGCCCATAGCGCAGCCACAGGCCCATGGCGCAGCGCACCCGCCGGTGATTTCCTTTCAGGATTGGGTCAGGATCAGGATCAGGATAAATTGATTCTTCCATAGCCGCAGTGTGCATTGACTGCATTGACCGTTGGCCTC
Organism: Chlamydomonas sp. UWO 241; assembly: GCA_016618255.1. Lineage (NCBI taxonomy): Eukaryota > Viridiplantae > Chlorophyta > Chlorophyceae > Chlamydomonadales > Chlamydomonadaceae > Chlamydomonas > Chlamydomonas priscui. The sequence continues at coordinate 13,425 of VFSX01000164.1, forward strand.
CCGTTGACCGTTTGTCATCATATGCAGGTCATTTGAAAGCTCTTGACGAGCTCCATCGGCGGGCTTTGTCAGACTAACAATCCACTGGACGGGTTGAGCTGTGTGCAAGGTCAAAGTACAGCCGAAATACAGTCAAATGGACGTGTAGAGCCGAAAAGGCAATCACTGCCACCCACCTGGGCGCAGCACAGGCCGACCGTGTTGAGGAAGTCCTCCCAGAACTTCATCAGGTGGACCTGTGCATGGCGTGGCATGCACGCGCGCGCACACATTGTGGGTCAGCAGCAGCAGCGGCGCATAGCATGCACGCACGCGAACGCATTGTGGGTCAGCAGCAGTAGCACCGGCAGAACGTATTAAGGAAGTCCCCTCCCAGGAATTCATCAGGTGGACCTGCGCATGGCATCCACACGCAGACACAGTGTGGGTCGGCAGCAGCAGCAGCAGCAGCAGCAATAGCAGCGCATGGCATGCACACACGCGCACGCATTGTGGGTCAGCAGCAGCAGCACTGGCAGACCGTGTTGAGGAAGTCCTCCCAGAATTTCATCAGGTGGACGTGCGCATCGCATGGCATGCACACACGCGCACGCATTGTGGGTCAGCAGCAGCAGCGGCGCATGGCATGCGCACGCGCACATGCATCGTGGGTCAGCAGCAGCAGCACAGGTCGGCTGTGTTGAGAAGTCCTCCCAGAACTTCATCAGGTGCACCTGCGCATCGCATGGCATGCACACGCGCGCACACATTGTGGGTCAGCAGCAGCAGCAGCAGCAATGCGTGCACGTTTGTGCATGGCATGCACACACGCGCACGCATTGTGGGTCAGCAGCAGTAGCACAGGCCGACCGCGTTGAGGAAGTCCTCCCAGAACTTCATCAGGTGCACCTGCGCATCGCATGGCATGCACGCACGCGCACGCATTGTGGGTCAGCAGCAGCAGCAGCAGCAGCGGCGCATGGCATGCACACACGCGCACGCATTGTGGGTCAGCAGTAGCAGCACCGGCAGACCGTGTTGAGGAAGTCCTCCCAGAGCTTCATCAGGTGCGCCTGCGCATTGCATCGCATTGCGAGGCAACCAAATGAGCAACACCACCAGCAACATCATAACCAGGAGCGGGCGCGCGACCAGTGATCTCGCCCCCCCCCCCCTGTTGATAGACAGAGACTCCACACACACACCTGCCCGGCCGCAGCGAGCGCCTGCTTCTGCGGCAGCCTGGTCGTCCTCTGGGAGAACCCCAAGCGGTGGCACTTAATGCCACGTGGCCCCCGACTCGTGAGCAACACACACCCTTTGTTGCCTGCTAGATGAGACACCACCCCGACCACGACTGACCTGCCCGACTGCAGCGAGCGCCTGCCTCGGCGGCTGCCTTGACGGCTTCTGAGCGCACACGCAACCACCCACGCACGCTCCTGCATGCTCCTAGGGCCCCCGATTAGCGGGCCGGCCCCTCCTCATTGCTTCTATACATAACAACGCCACCGTAGCCCGACCGCCACCACGACCGCGACCCCGACTGACCTGCCCGCTGCAGCAAGCGCCTGTTTCTGCGGCAGCTGCCAGGCAACTGCTCGGGCTCCGCACGCACGCACCCACTCGCGCTGGATACTCCCTTCAAGTCTGTGCCCCTGACCAGTGATCTCACCCCCCCTTGATGATACAGATCAGACTCCTCCGACTGACGTGTCCGACTGCCGCGAACGCTTGCTTCTGCGGCAGCCTCCTCGGCTGAGAGCCACACACGCACGCTCCTCCACGCCACTGGGCCCCTGCCTAGCGACCCGCCACCACTGTTTTACAGATAGACGGCACCCCGAATCACCTGCCCGACTGCAGCGAGCACCTGCTTCTGCGGCAGTCTGGTCGGCGTATGGGCACACGCACCCACGCAGTCACGCCCCTAAGGCAGCAGAAGCAGACGCAGGGCTCGAGCAGCACTGGTGCAGACCCAGCCACGACCCGACTGACCTGTCCGACTGCAGTGAGCATCTGCTTCTGCGGCTTCGCACGCACACACCCACTCATGCACGCTCATCCAAGCCACTGGGCCCCTGCCTAGTGACGCGCCCCCACTGTATATCGAGTGGGGAAAACGGCACCGGGAGGACTAACCTGCCCAACTGCAGCGAGCGCCTGCTTCTGCGGAAGCCTCGTCGGCTTCTGGGAGAGCCCCAAGCGGTGGCAGCCGACGCCGACGGCGCCGCTGGTGACGATGATGGGGAAGTGGCCTGCGGTGGACGGGTGGGTGGGTGGGTGTTCGCGCGTATCGACTCCCTGGGCGGGTGTAGGCGCGTATTCACTCCCTGGGCGGCCCACTCCCTAGGCGGCCCCCTCCCTGGGCGGCCCACTCCCCTCCCTGGGCGGCCCACTCCCTGGGCGGCCCACTCCTGGGCGCGAGTCGCGGCGGTCGGCCAATGTGAGTCGCCGTCGCCCATCCCCCTCATCGCCCCGCCGCCCCCCGTCGACTGCCGCCTATGTACTGCGGCCCACCCTGGGCTATCCACCATCGTCACCGCCCGAAGGGGGCAGCCTCAGCGAGCCGAGCAACCTCTTCCACAGTCCCAATCCTTATCCTGTCGCAGAGCCAGTCCCATGCCCTCGCCAGCGCCGAACAGCTCCTCGGCAGACTGTCGACCACATCATGGACCGCCCCGCCACCGCCTGACGCCAAGCAGATTCTTGGCCGCGACCCACTGCGGCGCCACGACACCATGCACCACATAGAACCTCACATTGCCATGATCCCCCCCTTCAGCACCCTTCACTCCCCCTGACACGCTCCAAACTACACTGTCCAACTCTTTCCCACCGTCACCCACCCACAGTCGACCACCCACCCACGCTTTCACCCCCACATGGAGCTCGCCGTCCCATGTGCACGCCATGCAGGCCCATGCACCCCCGCCCCATGCACCTCCCCAGCCCCCCCGCGCACGCTGACCCCATGCTGGCAATCCAGGCTGGCACTCCCTCCTCCCCCCCCCCCCAGCTCCCCCCCATCCGTGAGCGCACACGCGCACGCGCACTCCCCCCTTGCCTCCCACGCCTCCTCCGACCCCTCCCAACCCCCCTCCCTCTCCCCCCTCGCCTCCCACGCCTCCTCCGATCCCTCCCACGCCTCCTTTGATCCCCCCACGCCCCCCCTGATCCCTCCCACGCCTCCCCTGATCCTTCCCACGTCTCCTCCGATACCCCGGATGCCTCACCTGACCCTCCCACGCCCCTTCCAACCCCCCCTTTCCCGTCTACCGAGCCCCTATCCCAGGCCCGCCTGCCTTCGTCCGTCGCGCATCGAGTTCATGGGTCCAAGGAGCTGATTTGACGTCCTCATGGCCTGCCTGGGGCTCGATTAACGGAGGCGCGTTCTCGTCGCCGAGCCCTGGACCCAGCAATGCGGCGCTGCTGGTGACTAGGATCTCCGTGCCGCTGACGAGCGGGATAAAATACGACTGGCCTGGCTCCTGCTAGACTGTCCCTCGGTGGAAACTACAGGAGCGGCTTGCCCGGCGCTGTCATGGCTTGGCGAGTAGCCGCGGCGCTGCCGCGACCCGTGCTGGGAGACGGCCCTTATCCTCCTCCCATGCAGGACGCCATGCGGCACCGATCTCGACGAGTTGATCGACGAGCGGAGGAGCTGGCGCCCGTCAATGCATGCTGGACATCGGTCAAGATGGCTGCTCGTGGGGGCGAGCTACCATCAGGGCTTCAGCGGTGGTGACCGCCGAGGCAACAACAGAGTTTATCCGCTTCACCATCGCAGCGTTTGTCACCGCGCTCACCCTCGGGGGCACTCGTCTGCCGGTGACTGGCGTCGGCATTGGTCTTCAGGCAGCCTGCCATGACGACTCTGTTTGCCCAGGCCCCCCTGGAGGGTGGGACCTGGCCATGCATGACGCATGGGGCGCAGGCAGAGCCCCATGCATGGAGTTGGACAACCATGCACCATGCCAGGCGGGGACTTTTCTGCTTCAGCGCCGCCAGTCGGCACAGCCGGCGTGGTTGGCCTCAAAGGCCAGGAGGAGGACGGTCCTTTCCTATACGCTCCTTGCCAGACATGTCCCTCAGGGACTTGTTTGGGTCTAAACTAGCCGGCGGGAGCGGTAGTCTAGACGGCAGGTAACCGGCTGGTGGCTATCGTCCTTCACAGGGCGGTGGCACTAGGACTAGTGTTGTCTTAGCTGGAATGCCATGTAACTGTAACTGTAACTGTATGGCCTGCCCAACGAAAACTCAGTCTAGTAGGCCGCGGCCAAGCGGATCTAGTAGTTGCGGCGACGTATATATTGCACAACGGACAACCCCGACTATCGCCCATGGAATTAATCGGCACATGGGGAGATGATACGCTGCGATTGAAGTTGAAGTTGGTTGGCCAGAGTGGCAACCCAAGTTGTAGTTGGTTGGCCAGAGTGGCAACCCTAGTTGAAGTTGGTTGGCCAGAGTGGCAGCCCCCCCCAGACCCCCCCAAACCAAGGATACTATCCACTCGATTCAGGCGCTGGTCGGTCACCCGCTATTCGAAAGACATCCCAGTGCACGGGTCAGACTTCGTAACAATTGCCGGGGTGTATTGCTGTTAGTAGTACAGGCATTGCCGGTGCATGCGGACGGCCTCATGTACGCTTGGTTGGTTGGTTATGCGCGTATGGGGAGCACCCCGCTATGTGGGGGGGGGGGGGGCAGCGCCGCTGGTCAAGCTGATGTGAAGTGGCCTGCGGTTGGTGTGCGTGTGTGTGTGTGTATAGGGGGGGGGCGCTGGTGACGGTGATGGGGAAATGGCCTGCGGTGTGTGTGTGCGTGTGTGTGTGTAGGGGGAGCACCCTGCTATGTAGGGGGGGGGGGCGCCACTGGTCACGATGACGGGGAAGAAGCCTGCGGTTGGTGGGGGGGGGGAGGGGGGGGGCATGTGTGCGTGTGCGCGTGCGTGTGCGTGTGTGTGTGTGTGGTTGTGCGTTGTGTTCGTGTGCGTGTGTGCGTTGCGTGTGTTTATGCATGTGCGTGTGCGCGTGTGTGTGTGTGTGTGTGTGTGTGTATGTGCATGGCAAACCGCTCATGCGTGGCAAGTCTGTGTGCATGGGGCAATCCGGTGAGCCGGATTGACCAAGCACGCGCGCATGGGCAGTGTTCACTGATGCGGGCGCATCCGAGAGTGTGTCTCTGCTGTCACTGATAAGCTGTCGGCCATGCATATGTGCGTTGTGCGAGGCACAACGAAGCTGCCACGACTCACACGCACCGATCGCCGTGAGCATAAGAGGCGAACGCGTTGTGACAACTCAGAGGCGGGTCGTGACTCACACGCTGATACAGGCATCGGCGGCACACACCGGGATTCGGCCTGAAATTCGGCCATTCTCGTGCAAAACCGTTCCAACACCCAACGCAGCACCGCCGTCTCCCCATGCATTCATGCATACTGTCCTGACGGAATGCTGCATGCGTCCGCCAGCAGTCAGGAGCGACCCCGTAACTCACCCATGCCGCGCAGTGCCTTCACCGTCTCCACGATTCTTGCCAGCGCGCTGAGGTTAATCCTCGCGAGGTCGGGGTTCACGAGAGACGACGTCCCGACCTTGAGCACAACGATTTGCCCTGGAGGCTGTTGCACCGAGGTCCCGAGCAGAGCAGACAGGGGCAGCTCTGTTCCTGCAGGAGCAGCTGGCCTCATAACGCCAGGCATGTACATGTGTTCAAGCTGCTGTGAAGTCGTGGGTGCGCAGTAAAGTGCAAACGATGAGAAATGATGCCAGAGTTATGAAATGCCCCCCACACTTTGGGCCCCCAAACTGCCCCCCGCAACAGGCAACACGTAGGGGCATGATCATCACACTGATTGGACCCACAAGATATGCATACCAGTTGGCGCCCCTCACTGAGTCAAGACACGCAACACACACGCGCGACCCTCTGCCGAAAGACACGCAACACACAAACGCGTGACCCATCAAATCATCCGTCCCTTGACTCGTAGACCACTCGTAGACCCCGACAAAAAAACTGACATCAGATCGCATGGCGTGGACACACACATTTCGTTGACTCTGCGGAGCTCTGCTGTGCAGACCCGTGTGCCCCAGTGGTGGCATCAAGGAACCCAAGAACCTCCTGTTTGCTCCCGCAAAATTGGAGGGGGCATGCTAAAATTCCCTGAGGCAGTCCTGAGGCGTTTTCTCTCGGAAACGTGTGAAAATCGTCGAATTACACACTTCTCGGAGAGAAGTTCCCGCAACTCGACCGTGCAGCTTCCCCCCCAATTTCCCGGGTTGCCCCTGCAGCGAGGGCTGCGGGGGCGCCAATGAAACCATGTGTGTGCAAGTAAGCGTGCACGGCTGGGTGTACGGGGCTGGGTGTGCCGCCCCGCTGCCGTTTCCCATGGCGCCCCAGGCACCTTAAATCGCACGCATCGAAACTGAGCGCGTTGCTGTGTGCGCCACCGCGAGTCGTGATATCGACACCAGTGCGTGGTGGTGCCGGCTCGCAAGGTCGTATTGCATACGTGTGACCGCCGGCAGTGGATTGTAAACCAACTGCATCAAAAAAATTGAAATGTTTTTGTTACGGAAACCAAGAATGTCCCAGTTTCCCCTGCAGTTTCCCCCCACCCCCAATTCCCCGGTTCGCCCCCGCACCACTGGTGTGTGCCCTCTGCGCATGCACGGCTAGCGTGGCGCTGGGGGTATGGGGCTGGGTGTGCCGTCCCGCTGCCGTTTTCCATGGCGCCCCAGACACTTTGAATCGCACGCATCGAAACTGAGTGCGCTGCTGCGTGCACCACCGCGAGTCGTGATTCGGCACCAGTAGGTGGTGGTGTCGGCCAGTGTCTCCTAGGAAGGATTTCATAAATTATTTATTTCCCGGCTCCAGTAACTTTGGCCGCTCATTCCAGGCGCAATGCATAGCGGGTGTTCACGTAACGCATGCCGTTGTGCTGGCCTCGGCAAGAGCTTTTCAACGCGCCCCTCCACGCCCTCTCCCACCAAGTGTGGGGTGGTTTTCTGGGACCTGGGAAGTGGGGACCCCGAGCGGAACTGCTAGCGGGGGACCCCTGGGTGCCGGCTCGCGGTCGCATTGTACCAGGCATTTTGTCTTGGGCTCCTGGGAGCCATGTAGATCTCGTCAAGAGCTTGAAATTTTCCATATATTGTATGGCCGCGGTCAAAGCTGTAACTGTAAACTGTAAACTGGGCTGTAAACTGGTCACTGGGCTGTTAACTGTGAACTGTGAACTGTGAACTGTTATTCACTGTAAACTGTAAACTGTAAACTGTAAACTGTAAACTGTAAACTGTAAGCTATAAACTGTAAACTGTAAACTGGGCCACGCGGTGTGCTGGAGCACCATCATGAGGTGTGTCAGGCCGCAGGCCAGCAATGTGCCCATTACACTCGCCGCTTATCATGCTTCAAGCAGGTTATACCTGGGTCTGCCTCCGGCTGCTTCAGAGCTGAGTGCGATGCCTGGCTTGCGGTGCTGCTTGCTTGGCGCCCACCACCTAGTGTGGGTGACGCTACTGTGGGCTACTTTTGTAGCTTGACCTTTTGGTGGGCCGTGTGCCTGCTGTCGGATAGTCCCGCTGGAACTTTGAAACTGATTGTGACCGCCGGCAGTGGATGTGTAACACTACTCTCTCAGCAGGGTTGCACGGTACGCACTTCTCGAGGGGGGGTCAGCGTACTGACCGTACGTAGGACGTAGGACGTTCAGGACGCAGTACAAGGACGTGGGGCGCGGGCGACTAAGTGCCCACATCCCGTCGCACACAACTCCGTAGTATCTCAATGGATTTACGATCCGAGCAGTGCCCTGGATAGCCCGTGTTACAGGATTTCCGATGCAAGTGGAATGGTTTAAATCCATGCACAGGAGCGTGGGTTGTGGTCGTTTGTGTATGACAAGTAAAAAGCGTCTCGTGCTGCCGCGCCGCGTCCTGCAGGACCCCTGCGTCCTGACCGTACGGAGGACATATGTTAGTACGTCAGGACGCAATCACGTACCGTGCAACCCTGGCTTCAAGTGGCGTCGATCATACTGAGCGGCGGGTAAAGCAGCGGAGGATGGGGGGGGGGGGGGCTGCATTCCACGTTTGTTGCGAGCGCTCCTCCACCAACCAGGCACGAGTGAGGTGAGATTCAGAGGGGGCCGCCGCACTCACGATATGTGCGTGTGTGTGGCCATGTGCGCGTTACGGCGGAGCGCTCGCATGTGCCCCATCCGTGCACACATGCCGCGCTCGCCTGGCGTCCTCTACATACACCCATCGACTTCAGAACAAGGCACAACACGACCAACCCAACCCGTGCGGGCCGTGCCGGAAGGCCGGAAGCCGGGTGCACCCGACCGACAGACCGACAGCTGATGCGCCACAAGTGGTGGGGCGTCCGTGGAGCAGCGAGCAGCCTCCTACCAAGGGGAATGGGGCAAGTGATCGTGTCAAGAGACAACCTGCCCATTCAGCAGCCCAAGCATGTCCCAGTGGCCCAAATGTGTACATTTGGGGCTGCCATGCGAATTTGAAGAGATGCAGTTCTCACACCCTGGAGGTTCACACCCTCTCACCCGCGTCGCTCCCAGTCTGCAACACAATCGCCATGCAGGAGCTCGGTGAGGCACATGCGGGTGCGGATCCCGACCTGGGTACCTCCGTCCTCCTCAACAGCCTCATCTTCGCACATATCTGGGGCCTACTGGACGTGGACGACAAGAGGCAGCTGCGTGCGGTGGATCGTGGCGTGAGGGCGCTGGCAGATGGCCTGGTCGTGTTAGTGACGATGAACAGCAAACCAGCCACCGAGCTGGGCGCTGCCCTCGCCCGGTGGCCTGACCTGCAGCGGCTGACAGCGGACGGCGATGTGCACAGCGCTGCCGTGATCAGCGCAGCGCAGCTGTCCAAGCTGAGGGCGCTGGTGCTGGAGGTGAGCCCATGCGGGCGAAATAGCGGCATGCAGGGGGGGGGCCATGCGGTGATGATGTGCCATGCATGCATGGGGAGTGTTCGCGCCATGCCATGCGTGCTCTGCGCTTGGGTGGCACGCGTTCCAACCACTGCCAAAGCTGACATTTGCATGCCCCTCTCGGACAGGGGGGGGGGGTATGCAGGGATGTGCGCTTGCAGGCCTGTGCTAGGTGCAGCATGCTCTGACACGCTGCGCATGGCAAGTGTTCCATGCAGCCCACACTACGCGCCAGTGAGACCATGCATTCACCTGACAGCTCCTGCACACGTCCAATGTGACTAGGTTGGTGAAGGGCAGTGGAGTGCGCCGGTACTCAGCCACACAGCAGCAGCAGGGCTAGAGGAGCTGGATTTCAGCAGCGAGAGGCGCATGCACATTCGTATCTGGCTGAGCATCGAGGCTGTACGTGACTGCACCGAGCTGCGCAAACTTTCGGTTTTCGGCTGCATTGTCTTGGACCTGGCGGCACTGGGGGGCTGTGTTCACCTGGAAGAGGTGTATCGTTCGTGCGTCTGCCACAGGCAGCGGCATCCCAGACCTTGCATCATTGGGCGGCTGTGTCAAACTGAAGAAACTTGCAGTTGCTGGCAGCCAGCTGTCAGACCTTGCACCCTTGCGGGGCTGCGTCGAGCTCCAGGACCTCGACATAGGCGCGTGTGGTCACCTGGTGAGCCTGGAGGGACTACAGACGTTAAGCAAGCTGGCGCGTTTCGACTTGTCCTTCCTGGCATTGAGCAGCCTTGAGCCATTATCTGCATGCGGACAACTCGAGCACCTCGACATTTCGGAATGTGGATCTGTGAGCTGCCTGCGGCCTCTGTCTGCGTGCAGCAATCTTCAGAGCTTTATTATGTTCCGCTGCACATCTGTCACCAGCCTCGCTCCCTTGTCGTCGTGTACACAGCTGAGCAGGGTCGACATAGGCAAGTGCCGCGGTGTGTCAACACTTGAGCCGCTCATTGCTTGTGCGCAGCTGGTGGAGCTGGGTGTGTACGGGCTGGCTATAGGCCTGCCTGGACGTGCCGCGATCAAGGCCGCGCTGCCGCGGCTGCGTCTCACTGAAGGATTTACTAGCTGATCACCAGTAGTGATCGCACTAGATCCAGGCTCACTAGCTCCGGGGTTTTAGGAGCGGCGCACTGGGTGGAACAGAACATGGGTGCTAGCCTCGTTAGGCAGCTCCCTCAATCCCACGCCCCGCGGGTGAGAACTGTAAACTGGAACAGTGGTCAGAGCTTCGGCTCCAGCCTCCATTGGGGAATGCCCACTGCTCCCTGCGCGAGCGCGGGGCACTCAACCTGGCAGCTGCAGCATTGCATCAGATGATGATGATGGATGTTACAGTCAGGGACACCTCTAAAGGCAGGGGGGCTGAGGGGGGGCTGAGGGATGTAGAGGGGTGGACGACCTACTTTGAGGGCCTGGTTGGGGGCGAGCATGCCCATGGGGAGCTGCAGGAGGGAGGGAACCCGTTTTCGGATGCCTCCGAAGGAAATAAGCAGCGGGCACGAGTACTCAACGCTTGGATCACCGAGGACGAGGTGAGCACAGCCCTCCTGGGCATGGCGGCGGGCAAAGCGCCGGGCGTGGACGGCGTACCGGTGGAATTTTATCAAAGGGCATGGACTGGGGAGGGGGACACAGGGGGTGGGGGAGATGTGGAGGGGAGCGAGCCGCAACACGCGCTGCTTGAACCGATCACACATCTACTCAATCGGGTCTTCCGCGAGGGGTATCCCAAAGCATGGCACATGGGGGCAGTCACGCCGGTGCCGAAGAAAGGCAATCTGGACGAGCGGGACAACTATAGGGGCATCACGGTGGGTGGGGCGCTTGCTAAGCTCTATAGTCTGGTGCTACTCCGCAGACTAGACGACCTTGCTGAGAAGGGCGGCCATAGAGCCGCCGGGCAGGCAGGGTTCCGGAAGGGGCGGGGGACCCCTGACAATGCCTTCATCCTACAGCACATGATTGAGAGGCGCAGCCATGAGCGAAAACCGCTGTATACTGCCTTCATCGACTTTAGAAAGGCATACGACTGCGTGCATCGGCAGCTCATGTGGGAGTGCCTTAAGAGCCTGGGGGTGGGGGGGGCGTTTTTAGCAGCCCTGACATCACTGTACGATGGGGCTGGCATGTGCGTGCGCATAGACGGCACGGTGGGACCAGGCTTCACCACACGCCAGGGGGTCATGCAGGGCGACCCAATGTCGCCGCTTTTGTTTGGGCTGTTTATCGACTCACTAGAAGGGGAGCTTGACGCACAGATGCCAGAGGTCGGGGTCCCCCTAGGGACAGGAGCAAACAGGCGGCTCCTACGGTTACTCTTGTATGCAGATGACCTCGTGCTCATGGCAGAGACGCCGGAGGCGCTCCAGCGCTTGCTAGATGCACTTCACGTTTTTTGCAGGACGCACGCTCTCACTGTCAATGTCCGCAAATCTGAGGGGGTGGTGTTTAACGACCAGTACTGCCCGGTCACGAGCGCCAGGGGAAGGGTGACCCTGAAGTACGCTGGTATGGACCTGCCCATCAATCACGAGTTTAAATATCTGGGCATCCTTTTTGGGAGCCGTCTGGCAATAGGCGCGGGGCTGGAGCAGAGGCAGGGGGCGGGCCAGCGTGCACGCTTCGCCCTAGCGCGCAGATACGATGCCATGGGCCTCCACAACGTGGGAGTAAAGGCGCACCTGTTCAACGCACTGGTGCGACCTGTAATTAACTACGGGTGCGAGATCTGGGGCCCAGGGTTGATGGCGGGGGCGGGCATGGGGGTACAGGGGATCTTCTCGGGGGCAGCCGACAAGTGGGGGGTGGCTGGAGGGGACGGGGGCCCCTCCAAGGCGGCGCGCCGCAAGTGGCGCGCCATGGAAGCCCTGCACTTGCAATCTGTGCGCGAGGCCCTCCGTATTCGCAGGTGTGGGCAACAGCTATCGCTGCTGGCGACGGAGGTGGGCTGGCGACCGCTGTCGACCGACTGGCTGCGGCAGGCGGCGCGCTTCTGGGCGAAAGCGCTACGGCGGCCGGATGGCGATCTGCTGAAGGCGGCAATGCGGGAGAGCTGGGAGCTAGCGGCGGGTGGCGTGCGAGAGAGCTGGGTGGCACAGCTGAGCGAGTGCCTCAGCACAGTGGGGCACACGCTGGTGTGGGGCCAGGAGGCGGGGGGCATCGCCCGCCTGCTAGAGACAGCAGCGGCAGGTTGGCTGGCATCAGAGACCAGCACACCAGAGCTGCCAGAGGACGCCAACCAGCTCAGCGTCGTCCGCTCAGTGCCTGACTCATGGTCACACCGCTTCAAGATGCTTACTTACTTGCGGTGGATGGCAGACGACTGTGGCGGCGCACCAATGCTCTGGACGGGGCTGAACAGCGCCGCCCAGATCACGACACTCGCACGCTTTAGAATGGGGCTGCATGAACTGCAGATAGAGAAGGGGCGCCACACGGCGCAGGCAGAGCCACGCAGCCAGAGGCTCTGTCGCCTTTGTGGCATGCGGGAGGATGAGGCACACGTGATTTTTGAGTGTCCAGCGTATACGGAGACACGCGTACAGTTCCACACCCTTTTCCTGAGCGTCCCTGGGGACGATAAAGGCTTGGATGCGAAGATGCGGGCGTTTATGAACCCCAGCCCGGGGCTACTTTACCCTTGTTTTTGGCGTGACATGGCCAACTTTCTGGTCTCGTGCCTTGATATACGTAACACAAGCCTGGAGATGGTAGAGGATCGGGAGGAATAATTGACCTGAAGCGAACGATGTTTTGAATTAGGAGTCAATGAGGCAGCCACGATAGTGGCGGGGACCCAAGCGTGGGTTCCCGAGGAGCTGCGGTGGACTGTGCCGTTTGCAGTGCACCGCAGCTGGCGCACCTGAGAAATGCCCACGCTGGGTCTCACACGTGAAAGCTGCCTCAAAGATGACGACCTCAAAACGGAGTATGCAGAAGGAACATATTTATCCGCTATAACCGGGGGGCAAGCTTGCTTTCTAACCTATCACCAAATCCCACACTGTTGGTCACTACTGACCGCCTTTTCCAGCCCCTTTCTAGGTAGTTAGGCTTAGGGATGTGCCCCTCACCGAGTCCTTCTGTGCCTCCCCCCTTCAGCAGGGGGGGGGCCTGCAACACGTCCAATGTCGTGCTCGGTGCAACTACAAGGGGTCAGCTTCTGCTCAGAGCCGGATTAAGGGTAACAGGTTGAGAATCCTGTGAATGCTGGTTGAAATCCCAGTTAGAAAACCCCTTAACACGTTAGAGGTTGCGGCCCGGCTGGATATCCTTTTCGGCCACGTCTTGGCCTTTCTCCCCACGGGGGGATGTCTCTTCTGGCAATTGGCGACGAACCTGCCTTGCGTTTTCCGTTTCCCAACATGCGCTCACCGACTTCAACAAGCGTTTGCTGCCGCTGCGGTAGGGGACCTAGGGGTGCGCCCACGCTCTTTACAGAGTTGGGGTTCCCTACCACCAACAGCCAGCCATCTCAGTAAGGTGCTCGGGCCATATGGCGCCGAGCACGGTCTTATACGCCTTTAGAGGTGTCCCTGACTGTAACATCCATCATCATCAAAGGCGTATAAGACCGTGCTCGGCGCGTATGGCCCGAGCACCTTACTGAGATGGCTGGCTGTTGGTGGTAGGGAACCCCAACTCTGTAAAGAGCGTGGGCGCACCCCTAGGTCCCCTACCGCAGCGACAGCAAACGCTTGTTGAAGAACGCATGTGGGGAAACGGAAACGCGAGGCAGGTAAATCGCAATCGCCAAATAGGTGTGTTCCTTGAATTTATACTATGTGACTGCGCAGGCCGCAGGTGTGCCTTATGCTAGTCCCCGCCGCCGCCGTGCCCGCAGCAATCTCATGCAGGCTCCCTTCCAGCAGCCGCAGGCTCCGCAACAATAGCTCCAGTAGCTCCGCTCCAATTGCATCGTCAACTCCCCAACGAATCAACGCTGTGCTGGCGCGAGGCCCGGCCCGCACCCTGCTGTGCTGGCGCGAGGCCCGGCCCCTGTGCTGTGCTGGCGCAAGGCCCGGCCCGCACCCTGTGCTGTGCTGGCGCGAGGCCCAACCCGCACCCTCCGCTGTGCTGGCGCGAGGCCCGGCCCCTGTGTTGTGCTGGCGCGAGGCCCGGCCCGCGACCCCGCTGTGCTGGCGCGAGGCCCGGCCCCTGTGCTGTGCTGGCGCGAGGCCCGGCCCGCACCCTGTGCTGTGCTGGCGCGAGGCGAGGCAGATAGGCAACGAGTAGATGCGTAGGTGGAATGAGATGCAAGGAAGGCAATCAACCCTCGGACAATCAACCCTTAGAGTTTTATTTTGCAGAAAGGTGCTTGGGCTCCGTGCTATGAGAATGGCCTTGCACGCCTGAAGGTGAGGTGTCCTTAACTGCAACATCCATCATCATCCATCATCCAATTCTGCATGAGTCCTTTAGCGGACCAGGTCTTAAATGTATTGACTCTCGCAGCACGGCCTGTGGCACATCAGGGTTCATCCCGCTGCTGCTGGTCTGCTTTTGGTAGGGAGGGCGAGGGTCACCAGCCATCAACCCAGGAACTGCTTGAGCCGTGCCCGAGCCGTGCCTTCATACAATGCCAGCCATGTACACTCTCTCTCTGTCTCTCTTACTCTGCTAGCAAGTGTCTCAGCTCAATGGGCGCTGCGCCTACGTGTCGCTGGTGGCGACGTGTCTACTCGGATCTGTGAAGCCGCTGTTGCAGGATCCAATCGTCTAGTGGGCGTCACGACGGCCCGCCCACGCGCCGCTGGTAGGGCGTGCCTGCAAGCTTCACGCCCCCCGCGCCGCCCGCATCCCCTACAGTTCTCCCGCCACCGCCGCCGCCGCGCCCTCCTCCGTCTGCGTAGAGCGCCGCGCGCCACGCTGGCATGTTGCGCGTCGCCCTGCGCGTGCACGGCATCAGGGCGCCATCAGAGCGTCAACAGATTGCGCGTAATGCGAGTGCGCGCCATCAGAGTACACAGGCCATCCGAGTGTCATCAGAGCGCAAGCAGGATTTGCGTCCCCAAGCGCACGCCGTCATAGTGCGCGTCGCCAGAGCGCCACCAGAGCGCTGCACGTGTGTCGAATGCGTGCGAGCCGCGCGAGTGCGGCCACGAGCGCACACACACAACACACACGCACCCAGACACCAACCCACGCACCCACATTATCTCGCACACACTCGGTGGACTAGTGCGCGTGCTATCTGCATGCCACAGGGATTGAGTGCGCAAGCACAAGTCAAATACGCCATCAAGGGCGTCCAAAAAGACAGTGAAACTGTCCACTCTCTCACACACACGCTCACACGTTCTGATGACCCCACCTTCGCGACCTCCACGCCCTTGTGCTCATCCCGGCCCACACATCACCGCCGATAACTACCGACGACAAGCACGTGCACACACACACACACGCACACCCACCCTCACACGCTCTGATGACCCCACCTTTAGCGACCGCCACGCCCGGATCATCATCCCGTCCAACGCTTCACCGATGACTACCGATGACTACCGACCATGAACGCACACACACGCACACGCATACCCACCCACCCACAGACACCCACCCACTCACACACATCCTCACCCTCACACGCTCTGATGACCCCACCTCCGCGACCACCACGCCCGGATGATCATCCCGACCAACACACCACCGCCAATAGCTACCGACCACGAGCATGTGCACACACCCACACCCACACGCACCCACCCACCCACACCCACACCCACACCCACACCCACAAACCCAAACCCACACCCGCACACCCACACCCTCACAAGCTTTAAACCTTAACCCTAATGATCACACCTTCGCGAACGCCACGCCCGGATCATCATCCCGACCAACACACCACCGCCGATAACTACGAACACGAGCGCAAAGAGACCGAGTCCCGCGGTTGACAGCCCCTCGCTGGCCTGTGGGTGGTTGTTGGGGTGGTTGTTGGGGTGGTTGTTGGGTATGAGTTTAGTTGTTGAGGTGGTTATCTGAATTTAGTTGTTGAGGTGGTTGTTGGGTGGTTATCTGGGTATGAGTTTAGTTGTTGGGGTGGTTTGTTGGGGTGGTTGTTGGGGTGGTTACTGGGGTGGTTGTTGGGGTGGTTGTGGGTGGTTGTTGGGGTGGTTGTTGGGGTGGTTGTTGGGGTGGTTGTTGTGGGTGGTTGTTGGGGTGGTGTTGGGGTGGTGTTGGGGTGGTTGTTGGGGTGGTTGTTGTGGGTGGTTGTTGGACGAGGGATTTCCAGCGCGAGGCCTCCTCCGACTTTTCCGAACAAGTGTGAGGACAAACGCAAAAAACACGCCGCCCATGCTCAGGAGCTGCATCAGCCCCTAATACGGCTGGGTCTGCCCATTGTCAGCCCATGCCCAGGAGCTGGAAGCCTGCACACATGCCCACTGGGCAACATTCACGGAGTGATGAAGCGCATGGCTCTCCTGTTGCGCGCTGGGCGTCTACGACAGCCTCTCGCACGTCGGGTCTATCCCGCATGCGCTTGCGAAGCCATTGTGGCGGGTGTTCATGGTGCCGGTTGAGCCAGCGGTGGTCAGCGTCTATGGGATGTCATCGCAAGGGGGACGGTCAATGCGATGCAGAGATACGGCTATACAGCTGGTTGACTCTCGGACCTGGAGGAGGCCCAGCGGAGGAGGGTCGGAGGAGGGTCAAAACAGCAGAGGAGGGGGGAGGGGTATCCTCCGCCTCCTCCGGTGCCTCGACATCGGAGGAGGGTCGGAGGAGGGCTCCTGTGGAAACCCCCAAGGGCGGAGGAGGGTCGGAGCAGTGTCGGAGGACCCCTCCTCCGGTCCAATGGAAATACCCCCTTGAAAAAAACAATCCTGAAGAGGACTTCACTGCCCCCAGGTGCTCCACAGGTGAGGGGTTAAAAGCCCCCAAATCTCCCAACCTGCAATGCCGAAACCCAGACCCGGTCACCTTTTTGCTCTTCTTGTTCTTCCTCTTCAAAAGAAGGGCCGCGGCCTTGGCCGCTGCTTTGGCTTTCTTCTCCGCCTT
Organism: Chlamydomonas sp. UWO 241; assembly: GCA_016618255.1. Classification (NCBI taxonomy): domain Eukaryota; kingdom Viridiplantae; phylum Chlorophyta; class Chlorophyceae; order Chlamydomonadales; family Chlamydomonadaceae; genus Chlamydomonas; species Chlamydomonas priscui. The sequence goes on from VFSX01000164.1 coordinate 30,402, forward strand.
GAGGGCGGCTGCTGCTTCTGCCGCAGCGTCCTGTTGCATCGAAGGCAATTGGGTGTGTGGGGTCTTGGTTTGCAAGTTTGGGTGTGTGCGGCCTCGGCTTGCGAGTTAGGTTTGCGAGTTTGCCGTTGCTGCTGCCTTTGCGGCAGCTGCTGCTTCGGCCGCAGCGTCCTGGTGTATGGAAGGAGATTGGGGCAAGGGGGGGGGCCGTTATGCTACGGTCATTTAAACTGTCCAAAGGCAGCTACCAGGGGTTTGGGGTAGGGGTGCGGTTCTACAGGTGAGGGATGGGCGTCTAGGGCCCTTGCTGCTGCTGCCCACTTGGCGGCAGCTGCTGCTTCGGCTGCTGCGTCCTGGTGTGCGAGTTTGAGTGTGTTGGGCCTTGGTTTACAAGTTAGGGTGTGTGCGGCTTTGGTTTGCGAGTTTGCCGTTGCGAGTTTGCCGTTGCTGCTGCCTTTGCGGCAGCTGCTGCTTCGGCTCAAGTGTCCCCTGGGAAAAATTGTACGGATTATTTATTCCCTGGATCCAGCAACTTTGACCGCTCATACCAGGCACAATACGTAGCGGGCATTCACGCAACGTATGCCGGTTGTGCTGATCTTGGTGGGAGCTTTCCAGGTTTTGGATGTGGTTTTAGGGGTAAGGGTCGGAGGTAAGGGGATTGCAAGGGGTTCGGAGTCGGGGTTTGGGCGCTCGAACACGCAGAAAACGGAAAACCTCTGCAGAGACACAAGGACTCCAGTGTACACCACGTTGTCTTGAACAGCAGACCCACAAAAAGCAACGCGTGGGTGCGGTAGTGTTCGGACTTACCAGGCGCTGCGTGAACTTCGGGAGAGGCGCGACCGGTGCGCCTGCACACGCGTCCACGACCGAAGGTTCGACGTAGGCCCCCGAGTAGCACGGCTGCTTCTCTGATGTCACCAGATCTGCGGAAGGGTTTGTTTCTTTCCTAACTGGTCAAGGGAAGGTGTTTGTGTGTTTTGGTTTACAGAGGAAGAGAAGGGAGACAGCCTGTTGCAGGCACGAGTAGCACGGCTGCTTCTCTGACATGACCAGATCTGCGGAAGGGTTTGTCTGATTAGTTATTGGTCAAGGTAGGGTGTTTGTCCGTGTTGGTTTACATGAGAGGACAAGGGAGACGGCTTGACGAAGACACCCGAGTAGCACGGCTGCTTCTCTTACGCCACCAGATCTGTTGGAAGGGTGGTACAGGGAAGGCGGCCGTATGTTTTGGTTTACAGAGGAGGGGGGCACGAGAGACGGCACACATGAGGGGCATGAGAAGCACGGCTGCTTATCTGACGGCACCAGATCTGCGGGGAGGGCGGGTGGTCCAGGGAAGACGGTCGCGTGTTTTGGTTTACACATAGTTTCTCTCTCTCTCTCTCTCTCTCTCTCTCTCGGCCGGGAGCCGGCGGTTCTCTTGTGCACTTGGGCTGGAGTATCGGCGGGTGATATCTAGTAGACGAGTAGCCTGCTCAGCTGGAAACCCCGTGTTACTTGTTACGTTTCTCTCTCTCTCTCTCTCTCTCTCGAGTGAGTGTGTATGTGTGCGTGCGTGTGTGCGTGTGCGCTGCGTCCCTCACACCCACCTGCCAGCGCGCATAGCTGTGCGCCACCTTCTGGTGCAAGGTCCTTGAGTCGGCTGCACACGAGTAGGCGGTCGGCTGTCGCCTGCATGTGGAGCCGGGTTGTTGTTTAGTTGTTTGCGTGCGTTGGTTAATTGATGGGTTGATGCATGTGGGGTGATGGGTTGTTGGTTAGTTGGTTGTGTGGGTGAAGCTGTGTGGGGCTCGACTAACGGAGGCGCGTTCTCGTCGCCGAGCCCTGGACCTAGCAATGCGGCGCTGCTGGTGACGAGGATCTCCGTGCCGCTGACGAGCGGGGTAAAATACGACTGGCCCGGCTCCTGCTAGACTGCCCCTCGGTGGAACACTTCAGGAGCGGCTTGCCCGGCGCTGCCATGGCTTGGCGAGTAGCCGCGGCGCTGCCGCGGCCCGTGCTGGGAGACGGCCCTTATCCTCCCCCCATGCAGGACGCCATGCGGCACCGATCTCGACGAGTTGATCGACGAGCGGAGGAGCTGGCGCTCGTCAATGCATGCTGGACATTGGTCAAGATGGCTGCCCGTGGAGGCGGGCTACCATCACGGCTTCAGCGGTGGCGACCGCCGAGGCAACACAGAGTAAATCCGCTTCACCAATCGCAGCGTTCGTCACCGCGCTCATCCTCGGGGTCGCTCGTCTGCCGGTGACTGGCGTTGGAAGGTCTTCAGGCAGCCTCCATGACAACTCTGTCGTCCATGCACCCCTGGAGGGTGGGACCTGGCCATGCATGAGGCATGGGGCGCCGGCTGAGCCCCATGCAAACGAGAGCTGGACAGCCATGCACTGCCAGGCGGGGACCGTTCCAGTCAGCGCCAGTCGGCTCTGCCGGCTTGACTGGCCACAAGGCCACTACTGTGACCCTGAGGAAGGTCCTCTCCTATATGCTCCTTGCCAGACATGTCTCTCAGAGACCGCTGTTTGGGGTAGTCTAGCCGGCGGGAGCGGTAGTCTATCGGCCGGGAGCCGGCGATACTCTAGTACTTAAGTGTGCTGGAGTATCGGCGGGTGTCTCTAGTAGAAGAGTAGCCTGCTTAGCTGGAAACCCCGTGTTACTGTTACTGTTACTGTGGGTGGAGCAAGGGTCCTTGAGTTGGCTGCACACGAGAAGGCGGCCGGCGGTTGCCTGCGTGTGGAGTCACCAACAATCATATCCCGCCACCACGGATCGCCAGGCACACGCACATACCCGAAGCATTCCCCCCCACTCCACACCCCATCCCACCTCACGGCACTAGATTCCCCGACCGCTCAAAACCCGCAGAAGTCGTCCGCGCACGCTGACAGTCAGCGGTCGCACATCCACATGCACGCACGCCCCACACCTCCACATCCCATCCCACCTCAGTGCACGGCACCAGATTCCCCGACCCTTCAAACCCCAAGCAGTCGTCTGCGCACGCTGACAGCCAGCAGCCACACATCGACGTGCACACACTACCCCACACTACTCCACACCCCATCCCACATCCGTACACGGCACCAGATTCCCCAACCCCTCAAACCCCAAGAAGTCGTCTGCATGGCACGCTGCCAGCCAGCGGTCACAAATAAACATGCACACGCTACCCCACACCTCCACACCCCACACCCACCTCCGTGCACGGCACCAGATTCCCCGACCCCTCAAACCCGAAGAAGTCGTTCGCGCACGCTGACAGCCAGCGGTCACACATCGACGTACACACGGCTGGCTTGGCGCCGGTGCCGACCTCCGGATCGCAAACGCGGCACGCGACGAGCGCTGTTGTTGCTGCACATCCTGGCGACACGCCTCCCGGCAGGCCATCGGGCCCCTGGTGTGTGGGGAGGGAAGGGTGTGAGTAGAGCCGCTGACGGGAGAGCCGCTGGGGTGGGGAGGGTGGCAAGAGCGCCTGTTTGATGATGGATAGTACAGTCTGTGTGACACCAGTAAGTATGTATAAGACTAAGACCTGTGTCGGCGCTAGCGCCCGACACCTTGAACTCACTTTCAGTGGGGAACTGGCTGGCTACCTGGTAGGGGTGAGGGTAAACCCCCATATGCGCGCATGCACTGGGTCTAGACAGGGCACTATCGTAGTACCGCTTTGCCTTGCCGCCACATTTATAAAGAGCGTAATTGTTTAGAATTTAGGTGCCTTGCCGCGAGATTTTTGGCGGATTTTCTCCCGTTGTGACACTTTTGGCGTTTTTTTACTTTTTCGGCAATATTTTTTAGAAATCTGCCTTGCCGCGACGTTTTTCGAATTATTTAATCGGCAAGGCAAAACGGTACTACGATAGGCCCCCAGATCCACCCTATGCCACCCAGGTAGTGTTTAGATCAGTGACGAGGGAGCCTCTGGTTGGCATGCGGCGAGTGCGGTGGCTTCGGTGCGTCCGCCCGGCAGGCCATCGGGCCCAGTGATGTAAGAACTGGCCGGGGGCGGACCAACTTTTGAAACCTTGACTGGCCAGGCGGACGCGACATCCGCGAAAGGGGGGGTTTGGTCCGCCTTTTTGGTCCGCTTGTGCAGACAGAGGTTCGGGCAGGTCACGCCCTCCGCTCAGTCGCTTCTGGGGGGCTAAACGGGGTTTGGGGGCGCTGCCCCCGAAAAAAAATGCAGGAGGATTGGTTTTGCTGCTGCCTCTGCCTCAGGAGGATGCCTTTTGGCGGGTTGGTCCACCCGAGGAGGATCCTCTCTGACACACTTCTTACACCCCTAATCGGGCCTCTGGCGTGTGGGGCCTTGGCAGCATCAGTTGGGGGCGGCCAGTGCGGGGAACAACAGCACTGCAAGAAGTGCGAAGCTATGAACAGCCTGGTTCAGGGGAGGGGGTGGGGGGGTGGGGGGTGGGGGGGGGGGGGCAGTTTGTGAGGCAAGACCCCATCACGAAATGTAATGCGCGCTGGCAATAGCAGCCCAGATCATTCTTTTGCCTGACAACATAGAATTTACCAGGGTTTTGATATATCCCAATTTCAAGATGTCCAGAAACATTGACCGACATCATGGCCAGTGATTTCTTTTTCGGCTTTACACAGCCATTTGGCTGTATTCCGGCTGTACTTTGACCTTGCCCACAGCTCAACCCATGCAGTGGATTGTTAGTGTGACAAGCCCGCCAGACAGAGCACGTCAAGAGCTATCAAGTGACATATGTATGAGGACAAACGGTCAATGGGAGGTCAACGGTCAGCGCGGTCAAAGCAAAATCCGGCTGTGGAACAATGTATAAAAAAAATCCCGAACAAGAAATCACTGGTCATGGCATCGACAGCCGCGCCCGTGACACGCGCCCCTCGCAGCAACTGCCCTCTGGCGCCAATTGACCCTGGCCTTGAACCCTGCCAACAACCGACCCTGCCACACAGTGACCAGAAAATGTGCTCACCTGCAGCGTGCGCTGGATGAGCAGGGCATGGCTGTGGTTGCAGCACGTGCACGGGAACTGTGGGCAGAACGGCAGGCCTCCCGAGTGCGACATGGGCACGGGGTACGGCTGGTCTAGCTGTAACCATCCCTGCGCTCATGCGTGGCGGAGAAAGGGTGCGTGTGTGCGTGCTGAGCCCGCGGTGCCGCCTTCCGTGCAGACGTGCATGGGACGGCCCATGCGGCTCCATGCGGGCCCATGCGGCTCCATGCGGCTCCATGCGCAGAGAGGTGAGTGAAGCGCTGGTGTGCAGGTGCTGCCGTGCACACACCTGTGGCTTGCACGTGGGTTTGGCATCGCTGCCGTCCACCGCGTGAGGGCCTCCGCCAAGCAGCATGGCTGCAGTGAAGATCAGCGCCCAGGCACTCGGCGGCCATGCATCGCGGCGGCCCACGTGTGTCCCCATTGCATACCGCTGATTGCCCCCTGAGCGGCGATTCACCACCGATCGCGCCATTGCCCTTTCCCCAGCGATTCTCGATGGGCAAGTGATTCCACTCAGGTCTAGGTCCTCAAAATGCTCAAGGTCCTCTTCAGCGTGTCGTCGGATGGAGATCTAGCAATGTGGCAACCGTGGACGCGTCGATGCTGGAGGTCAAAAAAGGGTGTGGCCAAAACAGTATTTCAAGCAATAAATCCCTCGATCTAGCCCGTAACCCCACGAGCGACCACTGAAATTATTTGCGCACGCACGCGGAGCTCTACTGAATGCGTATGTGTGTGTTCACAAAGTTGCAACAGCGCGCTTTTTGGTTGCGCTTTATCGCGGCAGTGTCGCGGCCTGATACCTGCTAGTATCCACCCGTTGCTGAAGTGTCGAGGGTTTACATCGTAATCAAGAGCCCTCGAAACCCAGAGCTGACGAGTATCTGATTAGCCTCCAGGTGTGGGCTTTAATAAGTGGCCGAGGAGCAACAAGGTGCACAACCCTTATTTCAACGACATCATTTCCGTGATACCTTGCACTTTCACCTACAGGTGCATCCCTAACGCGCAACAGCTAACGGGAGCGCCCCACAACACTCGGAAACACCAGCTAGTAGCACACCAGCGCAGCGATGCAGACCCACCTGGGCTCCACGTCAGGCTGTACCACCTCCAGGCCATCCCCATGCACCCGTAGCTCCATGCTGCTGCCTTGTGGGGCAGTGTCGGGGCCGCAGCGCACGCGCACGACTGCAAAGCGCAGTGTTGCCATGCAAGCCTCGACGCTCAGTCGCAGCCCTGTGGGGGGTGCGACTCTCGGCTCCCTGGCCAGCGTGTCCAGCGACGTCAAGCGCATTGCTGCAGAGGCCGACATGGATTTGAAGCAGCTGCGGGACGTCAAGGTGAATGGCAGACCTGCATGCGCATGCATGCGGGCAGCGAGTGGCTGGGGCGCACCCGCCACCATGCGGCCGGGCACGCAGTCCCCATGTCACGCGTGCCCAGGCTGGCGCCCACAGCTGCTGGCTCGCGTGCAGCACCCCTCTCATGCATCTCTCAGTATCTGCATGCTGGGCGGGGAGACATGGTGCTGCACCGCCTGCCTGCCCCCCAGGCGCGCCGCCCTGGAACCCTTGCTACAATACACTCCTGCCTGTTGGGTGCCGTCACTCCCGCCCTCCACAACCATTGCTACAAACCACTGCTTGATGGGCTCTGTCACTCCTAAACGCGGGAGGAGACGTCCAACTTGGGGGACCACATGACCACTGCGGCGCAAACTGCCAACCCCAACGGCCTACGCCTGCGCATCCGCACACTGCACCCGTACTGCGCCGCCAATCCCGACGCAAACTCTCATCATGCCAATCCCGGCCCTCAACGCGCCAATCTTAACCGCGGCGCACCGCAGAGCGTCTCTTACGTGTCCCGCCGCCGCATGGACGACGCGGGTTTCGACCCCGACGGCGTCGACGAGGATGGCCTCCCTCTGGTATACAACGAGGCCAAGGTTGGTGTGTTGGTTGGTGGTGGTGTGCTGAGTCAGTGTTGTGCGCTGAGTCGCAGGGAAGTTGGCTGTGCCGGCTGTGCTGACGCAGAACATGACGGCCTTCCTCTGGTCTTCAACGAGGCCAGGGTTGCTGTGTTGGTTGGTGGTTGGATGTCGGTGGTGGTGCTGCTGCTTCTTGGGCAGTTTTTCGTGCAGGCTGCCGCTCACGGCCGCGCTTGCGCTTGCACCCCCGCGCACGCGCACGCGCCCGCGCTCTCACTCTCACGGCCACTCGCACTCTCACTCCCACTCACACTCTTACATTGTCACCCTCTCAGAGCTGAGTTCTGGGGTAGCAAGCCCGGGGAGCTTGTCGGTCGCTGGACGCGAGTCACACCCCACCCACTCTCACCCCCACTCACTCTCTCACTCCCACAGCCGCTCTTCTCACCTTCTCACTCTCCCACTCCACCCTCTCAGATCGCCGAGTTCTGGGGTAGCAAGCCTGGGGAGCTGGTCGACCGCTGGATGCGAGTCACACCCCACCCACTTGCACCGACTCTCACTCTCTCACGCTCTCCCGGTATTTTCACCCTCTCACCCTCAGATCGCCGAGTTCTGGGGTAGCAAGCCCGGGGAGCTGGTCGGACGCTGGACGCGATTCACCTCGATCTCGGCGCCTTGGCTCACGAGCGTCGCGAATGCTGCCATCCAGGGGAAGCTGACGAACCTGGACAAGCAGGTGGGTGGGTGGGTGTGGGTAGGTGTGCGTCTGCGTGCACGTGCCAGTGATGTCCTTAGCGCCCCCGCTGCGGGGGCAAACCGGGAAATTTGTTGGGAAACTGCGGGGGTGAGTCGCAGAATTTCGCTCAAAAATTGTGAAAATCGGCAATTTCACACTTGTCCGCAAAAATGTTGTCTCCTGCGGGGGCAATTCGGCATGTTCCTTGCATTGTCGCGGGGGCAAACAGGACATTCTCGGTTTCCTTAAGGACACCACTGGCACGTGCGCGTACGCGTGTGTGTTCGCGCATGCGTGTTTGTGTGTGTGCGTGTTTGCGCGTGTGTGTCAGCTGACCCTAAATTCGGCCGCGCCCAGGTGGATCTCGCGCGCGACGCGGTGAACAACCTCGAGCGCCTCGGCCCCACGTTCATCAAGCTCGGCCAGGTGTGGATTGGTGTGGATCGGGACTGTGCACGCACACACGCTGGCTGGCGCATGAGCAGCAGCACCATTGACAGCAGCAGCAGCACGGCCCCGCATTCATTCCCAAGTGTGGGATGGAGCTGTGCACATGGGCGCTTACGGTATGAGCAGCAGCAGCAGTGTCAGCAGCAGCAGCATTCGCAGCAGCAGCCGCAGCAGCAGCAGCAGTGGCAGCAGCAGTGGCAGTGGCAGCAGCGACAGCAGCAGCTGCGGCAGTGTCAGCAGCAGTGGCAGCAGTAGCAGAAGTGTCAGCAGCGTCAACAGCAGCAGCAGCAGCAGCAGTGGCAGCAGCAGCAGCAGCAGCGCTGCAGCAGCAGTGGCAGCAGCAGCAGCAGTGGCAGCAGCAGCAGCAGCAGTGGCAGCAGCAGCAGCAGTGGCAGCAGCAATAGCAGCAGCAGCAGTGGCAGTGGCAGCAGTGGCAGCAGCAGCGGTGGCAGCAGCAGCAGCAGTGGCAGCACCAATGGCAGCAGCAGCAGCAGCAGTGGCAGCAGCAGTGGCTGCAGCAGAAGCAGCAGCAGCAGTGGCAGCAGCAGCAGCAGTGGCAGCAGCAGTGGCAGCAGCAGTGGCTGCAGCAGCAGCGGTGGCAGCAACAGCAGTGCCAGCAGTGGCAGCACCATCAGCAGGCTTGGCCAGGCGTGGGTCTCAATGGTGGCGGCGAAGGCAGTTGCATGGTGCATGGCAGGTGCATGACAGGTGCATGGTGCATGCACCCAGTTGCATTCCAGGCAGCTGCCTAGGGCAGGGCATGTTATAAGTAAACGCACCTACGCACTCACCAGTGGTTCCGTTGAGGATCTTGGGGGAAATTATGGCTTAACCCGGCCTCACGGCGCTCTCCCCAATCTCAACCCCAAGCGCCAGCCCAAATCGACCAATCTCAACCCGAAAGTGCACTTTGTCGGGTTGCGGGTTGGCTAACGGAGACACTGGCACTCACCCCACGCACTCAACCACGCAGATCATGTCGATCCGCCCGGACGTGCTCCCCCCAGCAGTCATGCGCGAGCTGGCAAAGCTGCAGGACAGGATTGAGCCGTTCAGGTGAGGAAGCTTCTGGGTACCTGCATGGAAGCTGCGCGGAGGATCTGGGGAGGCGACATTCGAGTTTTAGGGAGGCTGCATATGAGGGGGCTGCATGCGCGAGCTGGCAAGGCTGCAAGACAGGATTGCGTTGTTCAGTGAGAGTCGTTATTTGTGCAGGGCGGGGGTGGCGATGGTGTGGGGGCGCAATCGCACAATAGCGGAAGCTGAGGTCGCGTAGCTGTAGAATCGAGCCACTCGGGCGTGGCGCGTGGCGTGCCTTGCATTACATCCCGAGAAGTTGATTCCAAGCCTTGTGAGTCCCACACGCTCGCAGCAATGCCGAGGCGCGCGCAACAGTCGAGGCTGAGCTCGGCAAGCCGATTGTCGAGATCTTCTTAACAGTTTGCCCGTCCCCTAGTGCCTCCTGTAATTGTTAGGGCCAGAACTGGACTTGGGTCTAGGCGAGGGTACTAGGACTGGAGGAAGTCTTTGCTGGAAAGCCGACGTAACTGTAACTGTAACTGTAGTGCCCCCACTCATTAACTCAACCCTGCAATCTAGCAATCTATCCACTCTAACTGCCTTCGTCGCATTCTGGGTGTGCGCCTGGTCGACCGGCACAGATTAACTTATATTCGGCAGGCGTGCGACACTGAGCCAATTGAGAGGCTTGTGGCAAAGCGATCAATGCAGTGGCTAGGCCATGTGATGCGCATGCCGGCTTCTCGTCTTCCTCGTACGACTTTTGACTGCACAATGGATGTGGCTCGGCAGCAAGGCCGGCCTCCAGCCTCCTCCCGACACTATTTTCTTAAGCTACTGATTCAGCAGCTAGGCGAAACTAGTGGCACTCGTTCTGATTGGAAGACTTTTTCGGACACGGCGTTTGAGCGTGCTCAGGATAGGGTCGGGTGGAGAGCCGTGGTGTACGGTCCGGCTGCCCCTCAGGCGCCGGCCCCTCCACCACGGCGGTCAAGTAGATTGGCAAGCGCCACTTGACCCCCTATCCCCTAGAAGCAGTTAGGACCTATTTTGGAGGCGTCGCACAATAGCTCTCCTTTTTGCTCTGGGACTACAGGTTGGCAGGCAGCCGGCTGGTGGCTACCGCCCCTCACAAGTAATTGTTAGGGCCAGAACTGGACTTGGGTCTAGGCGGTGGTACTAGGACTAGAGGTAGTCTTTGCTGGAAAGCCGATGTAACTGTAACTGCAATCTAGACCATCCCTGACCCCCCCTCCAAATCTGCAGCAATGCCGAGGCACGCGCTTCGATTGAGACTGAGCTTGGCAAGCCGATTGTCGAGATCTCTGCAACAGTTTGTCCGTCTCTAGCTAGTACCCCCACTCCTTAACTCAAACCTGCACTCTTAACCCTCCCCGCCCGCCCCCCCCCCAAAAAAAAATATGCAGCAATGCCGAGGCACGCGCTTCCCTCGAGGCTGAGCTCGACAAGCCGATTGTCGAGATCTCCTCAACAATTCGCCCGTCCTCAACTCAACATGGAACTTGAGTTCCCCCTCTCCTCAACTCAACCCCGCACTCTTAACCCTCCGCCCCCCCCTAATAAATCTGCAGCAATGCCGAGGCACGCGCTTCGATCGAGTCCGAGCTCGGCAAGCCAATCGACGAGATCTTCTCCGAGTTCAGCGATGACCCGATTGCGGCAGCGTCGCTCGCTCAGGTGTGCCCCCCCTCCCCCCCCCCCCACCCTCATTTACTAGGGTTGTTTAGTAGAATGCCGCCGTGCATGGGTTGGCATCGAGTTGAGTTGCCGTTGGAGTTCAGTGATGCGCGCCGCTCGCTCAGGTGCCCCACCACCCCACCCCACCCCCCATCCCCAGTTAGCTAACGCGCGCGGCTGCGCTCCACCGGAAAGGAAGTCGCCGCGAAGGTGCATCCGCAACCCAACGACCCCCCCCACCCACCCACACACACACACGCACACGCACACTCCCCCTCCCTCCCCCACACACAGTCACCCCACCCCATGGAGCCCTCACCCATACCATCCTGAACGCCAAGCAATTTGCACCAAGCGCTGTACCCTAGACCCTCAATCCTTCACACTAAACAAGTGTGGAACCCCCAACTGCTGCGCAGGTCTACCGCGCGCGGCTGCGCTCTACCGGAGAGGAAGTCGCGGTGAAGGTGCAGCGCCCTCAGGTATGATGGTGTGTGGGGGGGGGGCAGCACGCCGGGCGCAGCGCCCCCAGGTATGAGAGGGGGGGCACGCTGGGTGCAGGTCTCGCAGGCATGCTGTGTGTGTGTGTGTGTGGTGGGGGGTCTCCACCATCTCCAAGTACCTCTATGAGCTCCGCCGCGCTGTTGGCGTCGACGAGGCGATTGTTAGTCGTTTTATCCACCCATCACACACACACGCACACACACACACACGCAAGCACACACACGCACACACACACACACACTCTGCCTAGGCCCTCTCCACCATCTCCAAGGACCTGTACGTGTTCCGCCGCGCTGTTGGCGTCTACGAGGCGATCGTTCGTCGCTTCACACACACACACAACACACAAACACACACACACTCTGCCTAGGCCCTCTCCACCATCTCCAAGGACCTGTACGTGCTCCGCCGCGCTGTTGGCGTCTACGAGGCGATTGTTAGTCGTTTTACCCACCCATCACACACACACGCACACACACACGCACACACACACACACACACACACACACACTCTCTCTGCCTAGGCCCTCTACACCATCTCCAAGGACCTCTACTTGCTTCGTCGCGCGGTCGGGTTCAAATAGGAGAGCGTCCGTCGCTTTACCCACCCAACACACGCACACGTAATCACACACACACACACGCACACACACACTTTCTAGGCCCTCTCCACCATCTCCAAGGACCTCTATGTGCTCCGTCGCGCTGTTGGCGTGTACGAGGCGATTGTCCGCCGCTTCACGGCGCAAACGACAGACTACCAGGAGCTGGTTTCCACGTTTGCCGAGGGGCTGTACACCGAGCTTGGTACGTGCGTGTGTGAGAGATGTGTGTGCGGGGGAGAGAGAGAGGGAAGTAGAGAGAAAGGGGGGGGGGATAGGGCGTGTGTCAGTTTGTGTTATGGCTGTGTGTGTGGCGGCGTGGCATACTACCAGGAGGAGGTGTCGATGTTTGTAGAGGGCTGTACACTGACCTCGGTACGTGCGTGTGGCAGAGATGTGTGTGTGTGAGAGAGAAAGAGAGAGAGAGGCAGGGAGAGAAAGAGAGGGAGAGAGAGAGAGGGGGGGGGGTCGCCGTGTGTGTTGCGGCTCTTCGTGTGGCTGCGTGACCAACTGCCTTGCCTGCCAGCGATGGCGTTCCTAAACCCGCAAGAAGAGAGGCGGTGGCGACTGGCCAGCACCAACTGTTGCAACAACTCTGCGTGCTTCGCACCACACGCGGTGTGCTCGTCTCATCAGCTCGATCAACGTGGTGCATCAATCGGGTGCCTGAAATGGCTGTTCACTACAGCTCAACACCCGTGCGCATGGCTCGGGAGGCAGCCAGCGGCCCCGATGTCGACGCTTCCGAGTCGTCCCACCCCAACCTCACCCCCACCCCTTCCGTCCTTTTCCCCATCCTAAGTGGTGTGTCGCCTCTGTCGAGTCCTCCCACCCCCATCCTCACCCCCACCCTTTCCTTTGTTTGCCCCATCTCTCTCCTACAGACTTCCGCAATGAGGCTCTCAACGGGAACCGCATGCGCGAGCTGCTGGACGCCTCGGAGTTCAAGGCCGCCGACGTGATCATCCCGAAGACGTACATGGACCTGACGACGCGCCGCGTGCTCACGATGGAGTGGATCGACGGCGTGAAGCTCACGACGCTGCCGCCTGCTGAAATCCGCTCGCTCGTGCAGGTGGGGAATCGAAATCAGTCGTAAGACTTCAGTGCGTATTAACCTGGGAAGGTCTGGAGATACACGTGGCCGAAACCCTGGACCTCACGGCGCGCCGCATGCTCCTAACCGAGTTGATCGGCGGTGTGGAGGTCACGCCGCTTCCTGACTCAGCTACTCGAGATTGGCTGCATCCACGGCGACCCCCAGCCCCCACCCCCACCCCCCCACGCACTCACCACCACCCCCACACACACACGCATACACACACGCTCACGCCCCTTCCAGGTCGGCCAAGCCGCATTCCTGACTCAGCTTCTTGAGATTGGCTTCATCCATGGCGACCCCCACCCGGGCAACCTTCTCAAGATTGTCAGCGGGCCGCACACCGGGAAGCTGTGCCTGCTGGACTTTGGGCTGGTGGCGGAGATCCCAGGTGGGAGGTGGATTGAATTAAAGATAATTAAAGTGAATTTAAAGAGATTAAATGGAACCACTATCATGGAGTGTGCAATTTACTGAAGATTGTCAGTGGGCCGCACACCGGGAAGCTGTGCCTGCTGGATGTCGGGCTGGTGGCGGAGATCCCAGGTGGGTGGTGGATTCAATTGAATTTAATTTAACGAGATTAAATTGAACCATTATCCTGGACTATGCGACCTGCTGAAGATTTCGCGCTCTAATGACTTGGTGTGATGTCCATGCTGGCTCACAGACGTAGACCATGAGGCAATGATTTTATGCGATGCTCTCTACCCCCCTCACTCTCTCACTCTGTCATTCTCTCGGCTTCTCTCCCTCTCGCTCTCACTCACACTCTCTCTCACTCTCTCACTCTCTCGCTCTCACTCTCTCACTCTCTCACTCCCCGCTCTCTCACGCATTCACGCAGGCGAGGACCGCGAGGCCATGGTGTCTGCGACGATCCACCTAGCGAACCGCGACTGGGACGCACTCACCAACGACTTCATCGACCTCGGATTCCTGCCGCGAAACTGCGACAAGGCGCGCATCATCCCCGTGATGGACCGCGTGCTCAGCCCCTACCTGCGCGGAGGGGGCGCCAAGGCGTTCAACTTCCAGGCGCTTTCGCAGGACCTGCTGTCGGTCACGCTCGAGATCCCGTTCTCAGTGCCGCCCTACATGAGCCTGCTCGCGCGCAGGTGTGTGTGGGTGTGAGTGTGTGTGGGAGTGGGTGTGGGTGTGTGGGTTTGTTTGGGTGTGTGTGCATGTGTCTTCTGTGTTTGCGTGAGCATGTGTGGGTGGGTGGGTGTGTTGTGTATAACCAGACCCAGATGTCATTATCGGTGCCGCCCTACATGAGCTCGCACGCAGGGGTTTGTGTGTGCTTGGGTGGGTGAAGCGATGAACAATCGCCTCTTAGAGAGTAGGCCTTGGGTCTTGGGTAGACTCCAACAGCACGGCGGAGCACGTACAGGTCGTTGAGATGGTGAAGACTTTCTTCACACCTCCACACATCATTCACACACCCCACACCTCCCACACTTCTCACACTTTCAGCATCGCGACCCTGGAGGGCATCGCGCTCGCGGGCGACCCGGAGTACCAGATGGTGGCGCAGGTGTGTGGGGCTGAATGTGTGGGAGGTGCGGGGTGTGGGCTGGCAACCCAGACTACCCAGATGCCTGCGACAGTGTGGGAGGTGTGGGGTGTGGGCCGGAGGCACAGAGTACCAGATGGTGGCACATGCGTGAATGGTTTATGAGCGAACCAGCAAAGTCACCTCGATCTGTTTGGGCCCCCGCCACAACCTTTGCAACAACTGTGCAACCATCACCTCGCACACAGGCCTATCCATCAGTGGTCCCTGGGAAGGAGTTTAGTAATTAGTTTTTTGCCGGCTCCAGCAACTTTGACCGCCCACACCAGGCACAACACACAGCGGTTATTCATGCAACGCATGCCGTTGTGCTGCCCTCGGCAACAGCTTTCCAACGCACCGTGCCACGCCCTCTCCCACGAAGTGTGGAGTGGTTTTCTTAGAAATGGGAAATCCGGCCCGGAGCGGTATACGGCTCGCAGGGGAATCACTGCTACCCATTCTCGTGTGCAAGGTCCATGTCGCAATGAGGGGGCCTGTGGTCGAGGAACCTTGGGACCAGATCAACTGTGAACCACCCGATTTTCAACCCTTGCAACTCGACCCTTGCAATGATCCTTGAAATGATCCTTGCAATGATCCTTGCAATGACCCTTGCAACTTGACCCTTGCAACTTGACCCTTGCAATTTGACCGCTGCTAAAAACACCCTTGCAATCATCCATCCTCCACACGCAGGTCTACCTATTCGTCGTGCGCAACATCCTACGCAATGACAGCTCCGGATCAGACCAACTGCTCGCCATCAATGTTTCGTAACCCTACCGTAGTACCGCTTTGCCTTGCCGCCACTTCTATAAAGGGGGTAATTATTTAGAATTTAGGTGCCTTGCCGCGGGATTTGGGGGGATTTTTTCCCCGTGTTGACGTCACTTTTGGCGTTTTTTGACTTTTTCGGCAATGTTTTTTTAAAATCGGCCTTGCCGCGACGTTTTCCGAATTATTTAATCGGCAAGGCAAAGCGGTACTACGGTATGCACCGACCCTTCCCAACACCCCTGCGAACACTCGTGCACAGGCGTACCCGTTCGTCGTGCGCAAGATCCTACGCAATGACAGCTCCGGAGCTGGCAGCCTGCTGCGCGACATCCTGTACAACGGGGAGGAGCTCCGACCGGCGCGTATGGTGAGCCCCATGCAACGCTCTTTGGTCGAGCGGTATCGGTCCATGTGAGGTTGGCTCTGCAGGGTCGGGGTGGGATGGATGGAAGCTACATCCTGTACAACGGGGAGGAGCTCCGGCCGGCGCGAATGGTGAGAGTGTGGGGATGGCCATGTAATGCTCGTTGGTTGATTTGAAGCAGCGGGCAAGAGTATACGCAGCATTTTCCAGCTCAATGCGAGGCCGGCTCTGCAGGGAGTGTGTGGGGTGTGTGGTAGCAACATTTTGTGGAATGGGGAAGAGCTCCGGCTGGTGCGCATGGTGAGAGTGTGCGGAGGTGTGGGGCGTGGGGAGGTCATGTGGGCTTGACACAACGGGGATGAGCTGTCGGCGCGCATGGTGTGGATGCAGGCAGCCCAGCACACCTGCCATGCATGTGCTGCGCTTTGCCGTGCTGTCTATGCTGCGCTGTGCCGTGCTGCGCCGTGCTGTGATGTGTTGTGATGTGCTGCGATGTGCCGTGCTATGCCGTGCTGCGCTGCGCCATGCTGCGCTGTGCCGTGCTGTCTGTGCTGCGCTGCGCTGTGCCGTGCCATGCTATGTCGTGCTGCGCTGTGCTGCGTTGCGCTGTGTCATGCTCTTCCGAGTTGTGTGGCCAGGCTACTGCCACCACCACACAGCACCACCAGAACCACCAGCGACAGATCGGACCATGGTTAAAAAGCCAACGCACGCATGTTGTGTGTGTCCGCAGGGCGCGCTCCTCAATGCAGCGCTCGGCTACGTCGCCGACACGGCAGATGGATTTGTGGACCTGGACGCGGTGCCTGACGAGGGCGCGAGTGCGCAGGTGGGTTGGTTGGGGTAGAATGGGGACCAGTGTTTCTGTTAGCCAACCTGCGTGCGCTGCTGGTCCCCCCCCCCCACACACACACACGCAAACTAATGTTCACACCCATTTTCACACACCTGATCCCATGCTGCGTGTACGCAGGAAGTGTTCCAGTTCCTGCTTTCGCCCGAGGCACGCGACCTGCGGCCGCTGCTGGTCACGCAAATCACTGGTGGCCTCGACCTGCTGCTGCGCGACCGCGTGCGCAAGGTAAGAGAGGGAAAACACGAACAGGCAGAGAGGGAGATAGGGAGGAACTGAGGCTTCCTACCCCCCACCCCATTCCAACCCCACCCTCGCTCACATGTTTGCCCACTCAACGTGTTTCCGCATCCTCCCATCCCGGCTCCGCCCCGAGTCTCACACGCACACACACACACACGCACGCACACACGCACACCTTGCGCAACTCTACACAGTCACCCTCCCATCGCTCGCCTCGCGCCTTTCCTTCGTGCCCCCCCCCCCCCCCCCCCCCGCCCCTCCACACACACACACACACGCGCACACACACACGCATACACACACACACGCGCACACACACACACACGCACACACACGCATACGCACATGCACAGACACCTTGCGCAGCTCTACACCATCACCCTCCCATCGCTCACCCAGCGCCTTCGCTTCCTGCCCTCCCCCACCGCCCCCGCCCCGCCCTTCCACACACACACACACACACGCCTGCGCAGCTGTACACTGTGACCCTCCCGTCGCTGGCCCCGCGTCTACCCTTCCTCGGCCCAATCTTCCCGGCTCCCCAGCTTCCGCCCATCTTTCTGCCTGGCAAGGGGATTATGCGCGCCCAGGAGGTTGTTGATCTACTCGCACCACAGCTGAGCCAGCAGGTGCGTGTCGAAAGAAGAGAGAAGGTTGTGACACCCTCGGCTTCGCAACAGACATGCAAGCGCCCATCTTCATGCGTGTGTGGGGGGGGCTGTTGCGTTACGAATATGGTGTTCTTGAGGAAACCGCGAGCTTTGCGTTACGAACATGGTGTTCTTGAGGAAACCGCGAGCTTCGTGAGTATTTGTTTGAACTCCCTCCCCCCCCCCATGTTTGAACTCCCCACATGCGCAGGAGGCGGTCTACCTCACCGAGCTGACGTCGTCGCTCACCGGGCTCAACGTGGCAGACCTGGAGGACCCTTCCCCGTCCATAAAACTTCCACCCAGAACTCCAACACTGAAATCGCGTGGCCACCGACACCCCGCACGAGGCGGTCAACCTCGTGACCCTCACCGAGCGGACCTCTCCTCTCTACACAAACTTCATGTGGCAGATGCCGACGACACTCCCCTCCCCCAAAACTGTCAACCGGAGCACACGCACTGAAACACGACCACCACCGACACCCCGCATGGCATCGCTCACCAAGCTGACGTCGGCACTCACTGGGCTCCATGTGGCAGATGCCGAGGACTCTCAGTTACAGTTACATCGGCTTTCCAGCAAAGAGGACTCTCCCCTGCGCCCAAACTGTCACCCAGAACGTGCCCAGGACGCAAATACTGAAGCCGCATGGCCACCGACACCCCGCAGGAGGCGGTCTACCTGGCGTCGCTCACAGAGCTGACGTTGTCGCTCACTGGGCTCCATGTGGCAGATTCCGAGGACACTACCCTCCCCCAAAACTTTCAAATACTTAAACCGCATGGCCACTGACACCCGCAGGAAGCGGTCTACCTCGCATCCCTCACCGAGCTGACGTCGTCTCTGACCGGGCTCAACGTGGCAGACCTGGAGGACCCTTCCCCGGCCCGCGTGCTGCAGCTTCTCACCAGCCCCCCCAACCAGATGCGAGAGCTGTCGGGGGCGCTGTCCGCGGCCGCGGGCGCGGGAGGGGGCAACGGGGTCGGCGTGCGGAGCAGCAATGGCAACGGCAGCAGCGGCGCTTCGCAGCATGCTAGCTCGAGCCACAACGGCGGCGCCAGTGCCAGCGGCAACGGGAGCAGCAGCAATGGCAGCGCAGCGCCAGCTTCAACGGAGGTGCCGCGTGACGGGCGTGGCGCGCCTCGGCCGCCCCGCGCGCCGGTCGACCCCGCCGCCAGCGCGGCCGCGGCGCGTGACATCGCGCGGAGCGTGCTCGAGCAGCTCGCAGCAAGACAGGTGTGTTTCATCGCACATGCGTGTGTGAACACACACGCACATACACACACATCAATACACACATTCACACTCGCACGCGTGCATTTCGACACACGCGCACGTGTACCCCACCCTTCAACTCACCACAAAATTCGCCCACCCACACACTGCAGGCGATGCGCGCGGGCACGACAACCCAGGAGCTGTTCCCGCTGCTGCCGCTGATGCAGCGCGCACTGGGGGCATAGATTTCAGACCGAGGCAGACAGAGATGGGAGAGGAGAGGGAGGAGAGGGAGAGCAGGGCAGTTTTGAGGGGACGCTGGTCCCGAGGGGGGCATGAACGCCACACGTGTAACACCTTACATTCGTCAATTGCGTGTCGCCTACAAAGCAGTCCAAAGGCTGATTGCCTTGCCTGTGTCTCATTGCATGTACTCGCTAGTTGTCATTCTACTGGAATGCTGCAGCTGATGGTCGAGTGCCCCGATCGCGAGCTCGTGCAAGGGTCAGTGGCCACCCCCCAGGGCCCGACTGGCTGGAGGTGACGCTCTGACCACTGTTCCACCCACTTCTCTGCTCTCCAACAGAAGCTGGAGCTGAAGCTCTGATCACTGTTCCAGTTTACAGTTTACACTCTCGGGGCGTGAGATTAAGGGAGCTGCCTAACGAGGCTAACTAGTACCCATGTTTTGTTCCACCCAATGTTCCGCTCCTAAAACCCCAGAGCTAGGGAGCCTGGACCTAGTGCAATCACTATCTGGTCAGCTAATACATCCTTCCCTGAGGTGCAGCCGCGGCAACGCAGCCTCGTGCGCCGCAAGTCCAGGCAGGTCTTCAGCCAGGTCGTACATGCCCAGCTCCACCAGTTGCACACAAGCAATGAGCGGCTCGAGTGTTGACACACCGCAGCACGCGCCTATGTCGAGCTTGCTGAGCTGTACACGATGACAAGGGAGCGAGGCTGTTGACAGATGTGCAATCGAACATGATGAAGATCTGAAGATTGTTGCATGCAGACAGAGGCCCCAGGCAGCTCACAGATCCACATCCCGAAATGTCGAGGTGCTTGAGGTGCTTGAGGTATCCGCACGCAGATACTGGCACAAGGCTGCACACTGCCAGGTAGGACATGTCGAGGCGCGCCAGCTTGCTGAACGCCTGTTGTCTCTCCAGGCTCGCCAGGCGAGTACACCCTCTGATGTCGAGGTCCTGGAGCTTGACACAGCCCCGAAGCGCTGCAAGGTCTGACACCTGGCTGCCAGAAACTGCTAGTTTCTTCAGCTTGGCACAGCCGCCCAATGGTGCAAAGTCGGCGATGCTGCTGCCAATGGCAGACGCACGACCGATAGACACCTCCTCCAGGTGAACACAGCCCGCAAGTGCCGCCAGGCCCGACCGAGACAATGAAGCCCGCAACCGATAGTTTGCGCAGCTGGGCGCAGTCACGTACAGCCTCGATGTTCAGCGGGGGGGACTTCAACGTGTGCCTCTGGCCGATGAAATCCAGCTCCTCTAGCCCCGCTGCTGCTGTGTGGCTGAGCGCCGGCGCGCTCCACTGCTCTCCATCACCCTGGTCACATTGGGTGCGTGTGCAGGGGCTGTCAGGTGAATGCATGGTCTCACTGCGCAGGCTGGGGTGTGCGTCGTATGTGCTGGACGGCACACTTGCCACGAGCAGCGTGTCAGAGCATGCTGTCACCTAGTGCAAGCCTGCAGGTGCGCACACCCCTGCTTACTCCACCCTGGCCAAGCATGGCGTGCGTGCCAGCCTTGGCAGTGGTTGGAAGCTTGCGCCACCCCAGCGCAGTTCTTGCATGCATGGCGCGGGCAGTACCCATGCATGGCGCGCACTCCCTCCCATGCATGCCGCTATTTCGCCCGCTTTGTACTCCAGCACCAGCGCCCTCAGCTTGGACAGCGGCGCTGCGCTGATCACGGCAGCGCTGTGCACATCGCCGTCCGCTGTCAGCCGCTGCAGGTCCGGCCACTGGGCGAGAGCAGAACCCAGCTCGGTGGCTGGTTTGCCGTTCATCGTCACCGACACGACCAAACCATCTGCCAGCGCCCTCACGCCACGCCCCACCGCACGCAGCTGCCTCTTGTCGTCCACGTCCAGTAGGCCCCAGATATGTGCGAAGATGAGGCTGTTGAGGAGGACGGAGGCACCCAGGTCGGGATCCGCACCCGCATGTGTCTCACCGAGCTCCTGCATGGCGATTGTGTTGCAGACTGGGAGCGACGCGAGGGTGAGAGGGTATGAACCTCCAGGGTGTGAGAACTGCATCTCTTCAAATTCTCATGGCAGCACCCAATTGGATGGGGGTGCTTTGAGTCTGAATGTGGCAGATTGTTTCTTGCCCCATTCCCCTTGGGAGCAGGCTGCTCGCTGCTCCCGACGGGGCGAGCCCGCTGTGTGGCGCATCAGCTGTCGGTATGTGAGGGTGCGGTCGGGTGGCGGAGGAGCAGTGATTTTGTTTTCAGCTTTGTTGGTTTTTCTTGGGAGCCAGCCGGCTCGCAGACCAACGAACCGCTGACCTGCGTTGACCGCTGACTTAGAATTGACCAGTGCGGCGGTGCCTCCACAGCCCCACCCTGCCCCGCACTACGCCACATTTTTGGGGGCTGGAACCCTGCCGCCTGAGATCCACTCCAAGACAACCAGCTGGTGAAAGAGTTATGTGCATCCTCTAGTGCCGCCACGATTCTGGTAGGTAGCCTCGTTGTGCAGCTCCCTCAATCCCGCGCCAGAAGGGCAACATCCAGTTTATAGGGCAACATCCTGCCGTGCCGCCACGATTCAAGGACCCCACGACTGTTGCCCCCGATCACACAGATCTAGACGATCAACGTTGGCGCAACATACAATGGGTCTTGCGCTGGCAGGAGCGGGCGGACGCCGCAAAATTATTCCGCATTCCACAGCAAGCTGGCTAGGCAAACTTTGAGGTGTGTAGTGAGAGCTCATACCGACACACCCAATCGTCTGGGCTAGACGATTCGCTAATCGTCTGGGGTAGACGATTGCTCCCCAGACGATTGCTCCCTGGACGATTGCTCCCCAGACGATTGCTCCCTGGACGATTGCTCCCCAGACGATTGTTGCGTAGACGATTGCTCCCCAGACGATTGTTGCGCAGTCGATTGCTCCCCAGACGATTGCTCCCCAGACGATGGCTCCCCAGACGATTGCTGCGTGGCGCAGACGATTGATTGCGGCGCCACACCGCACGTTGCTGCACTCCGCCTGTTCTTAGTCGCTGCAATACCAACTGCAGCTGCTGGTGGCTGTCAGAGAGCCAGGCGATCTGCTAGCCTACCAGATCTACAAGATGATTTTCAGATCATCCAGCCTCAAGCCCAGCCCTCTGCAGCCTCCTCTGCGACTCTATGTTGCAGAGGAGTCTGAGTCCGCATGATTCAGCACTGTCATCAAGGAAATCCGCCGCCCAGGGTTGTCGCGCAGACGCGCCCCCCTCAGCTTGCAATGCACGATAATCAACATAGCATGCACGTTCATAGTGAACGTACCTAGAGGGCCGCTATCAGGCGCCTGAGGCTGCACTGAGGCGGCCGCGCCGGGCAATCTGCCCATGGCCACATAGTCGGTGCCTCCAAAGCATAGTTATGTCACACAACATTGCCGAGGAACGACTTGACTCGGGATTGCCTGCAGCGGAATACGTAAAGGCGTCCGTAAGCACGAGATCCGCGTCGTCTTGCCGCCCCCCGGGCCTGAGACAGGAAATGGCAGGCATGGCTAGGCCTAGCGTAGGTAATAGCGTCGGCATTCAAGTGAAAGCGCGCTGCTCCGGGGCAGGGCTTTTGTATGGGTGCGCCACCGCCGGCGCTGCAACCAACTATAGCTCTAGCTAGAGGCCTGCGGGCCTAGTAGAGCCCCCCTAGACGTGTCGTGTAGGCCTGAACTTACGCCCGGGGGTCCTCTGGGCGCAAACATAAAAAACAACATGTACAACCTAAAGGCCCGGCGCTGTCGGTGCTTGGACGTTGCTGGGCGCGCCTCCTGCTGCTGCCACCGCCACCGCCGTCCAGCAAAGGCAGCAGAAGCACCGTAGGCGTCGGTGTCTTAAGCCCGCCCCCCGCCGCTCTCACCGCCGGCCGCAGCGAGGACTGCAGCTGCGCCGCACCCGCCTAGCACCCGCTTACGCTGTCAGTGCGGCGGCCGTCGCAGCTGCCACCGCCACTGCCATCTAGCAGAGGCAGCGGAAGCGCCGTCGGCGTCGGTGGCGATGCCCCCCCGCCGCCGCTCTCTCGCCCACCGCCGGCCACAACTCGATGACAGCAGGCTTACGCCGTCGGTGCTCCGGCATTGCTGGGCGCGCCACCGCTGCTGCAACAGCTGCCACCGCCATCGCCACCACCGCTTAGCAGAGGCAGCGGAAGCACCGTCGGCGTCGGCGGCGATGTCCACCCGCCGCCGCTTTTTCACCCACCGCCGGCCACAACTCGATGACGGCAGGCTTACGCCGTCGGTGCTCCGGCATTGCTGGGCGCGCCACCGCTGCTGCAACCGCTGCCACCGCCACCGCCACCGCCGCTTAGCAGAGGCAGCGGAAGCACCGTCGGCGTCGGTGGCGATGCCCCCCCGCCGCCGCTTTTTTGCCCACCGCCGGCCACAACTCGATGACAGCAGGCTTACGCCGTCGGTGCTCCAGCATTGCTGGGCGCGCGACCGCTGCTGCAACCGCTGCCACCGCCACCGCCACCGCCACTGCCGCTTAGCAGAGGCAGCGGAAGCACCGTCAGCGTCGGTGGCGATGCCCCCCCCGCCGCCGCTTTTTTGCCCACCGCCGGCCACAACTCGATGACAGCAGGCTTACGCCGTCGGTGCTCCGGCATTGCTGGGCGCGCCACCGCTGCTGCAACCGCTGCCACCGCCACCGCCACCGCCGCTTAGCAGAGGCAGCGGAAGCACCGTCAGCGTCGGTGGCAAAGCCCGCCCACTGCCGCCCCCGCCTCCGGCCACAGCTCGATGACTGAAGCCTCACACCGTCGGTGCATTGACGCTGCTGGGCGCGCCACCGCTGCTGCCACCGCCACTGCCGTCCTGCGAAGGCAGCGGAAGCACCGTCGGCGTCGGTGGCGGTGCCCCCACCGCCGCTCTCTCTCACCGCCGGCCGCAGCTCGATGACTGCAGCCTCACGCCGTCGTTGCTTTGACGCTGCTGGGCGCGCCACCGCCACCGCTGCTACCACCGCCACCGCCACCTAGCGGAGGCAGCAGAAGCACTGTCGGCTTCGGTGGCAAAGCCCGCCTGCCGCCGCTCTGACAGCTGGCCGCAGCGAGGACTGCAGCTGCGCCGCACCCGCCTAGCACCCGCTTACGCTGTCAGTGCGGCGGCATCGCTGGGCCCGCCGTCGCTGCTGCCACCGCCACTGCCGCCAAGTGGAGGCAGCGGAAGCACTGCCGGTATCGGTGGTGATGCCCCCCCGCCGCCGCTCTCTCCCACCACCGGCCGCATCTCGATGATGCCCGCGCGCCACTCTCTCTCGCATATCGATGACTGCAGTCTTACGCCTTCGGTGCTTCGACGTTGCTGAGCGCGCCACCGCTGCTGTCACCGCCATTGCCGTCAAGCGTGCGTAGCGGCGTCGAGAGGGCGGCGCTCCCGCTGCTGCCTGCGTCAGCGCCGCCGCTGCTGAGGGCGGTCTGTGGGTGCGCTTGCGTGGGTGTGCCGGCGTGGGTGGGGCGCCTGCACGAGTGGGGAGGTGAGGGGATGCGTGCAAACTGTTGGCTGTAAACAAATGCAATACCTGGTCGCCAACGCTGCCGAGTGCAGTCTGCGGGTGCGCTTCCGTGGGTGTGCCGGCGGGGGTGGGGTGCCTGCATGAGTGGGGACACGAAGGGATGCGAATTGTTGCTTGACAAAAGAAAAATGTCAATTCTTGCTTGACGATCTTGTTGGTGAGGTTTTAACCTGAACGCAAAAACACACTGACGCAGACGCACACACGCATGCCACACGCATGCACAGACATAAGCACACACACAAGCGTGCAAACACACACATGTACGCACACGCACACACACACACGCACACACACACACATACACACACACACACAGCTGCATGTCCAGGCCGTGAGTGTGAACACACCCAAGCCTACCCCGGCCGTGCCCCCATGGAAACAAAGGCGGATCTGGAGGCCGAGTGCCTCGTCTAGGTCTAGCCCTGACCCACTAGCTAGCCCCCCACCAACAGTAGACAGTCTGTGGTGTTGGGGCACTCTACGCCGAGCAAGGTCGAATATGCTACCTGTAGGTGCGCCCCATACGACTGTAAAATCCATCATCATTACTCGCACGAAAAATCAGCCCCCCTTGAAGACACCTGCCCACCCTGCAACTGCCCCACCACACGTGGACGGGGTCAAGGCTGCTCACACACGACTGCCCCACCACACGCGGACTGGGTCATGACTGTTCACACCCAGGCTTACCTGTCCACGCGGCTTTCGTGCCGCCTGGTTGCGACGCGCTGCATGGTCTGTGTTGGGGGTGTGGGGAGGTGTGGGGAGGTGTGGGAAGGTGTGGGGAAATGTGGCGCGTGTCTTCCGGGCCGCCTGGTAGTAAAACGCTGCATGGTCTGTGTGTGGAGTTGTGGGGAGTTGTGGGGAGGTGTGGGGAGGTGTGGGAGGTGTGGGGAGGTGTGGAAGACGCTCTGCCTGCACAAAGTGAGTTTGCGAGACCCACGCAGACCCCACATTACTGCCTTTGCAGTTTTTATATACATTCCTTTGAATCAGCCCCCCCACAAACGCGCACCAGAAGCGACCGCAGCGTCGGCGCCCGCTGCATGTCCCGGACGTTTTACCGCCATGCCCGATGCTGTTTTCAACAACAGCCTCGAGAACCCAGACCTGCTTTAGGGGCCTAAACAGGTTTATAAAAAGCCCAATTTATTCTCTTGACCCACCAAAACTTCGCACCACGAGCGCACCTATCGCCGGCGCCCGCCGCACGTCCTCCACACTCTTACCGCCATGCACACAGTCTAGCCGCAGCAAAGCCCCGAGCAGCTTCAAGCGTGCGAGCTCCACACATTCCCCACATTATTGCATCTTTGCAGGTTTGATACATTCCTTAGAATCAGCCCCCCCCCCCCCCTAAAAAAAACAGTACCGTTGGCGCCCGCCGCATGTCCTTCACACCCTTACCGCCATGCACACAGCCTAACCGCAGCGAATCTCCCAGCACCTCCGAGTGTGCGAGTCCCACGCACACCCCACGTTATTGTATATTTGCAGGTTTGACACACTCCTTTGAATCACCCCCCCCCCAAAGAAGCACGCACCAGTAGCGACCGCAGCGTCGGCGCCCGCCGCATGCCCCTCACACCTGATCTCATTACAGCCTAAAAAACCAGACCTGCCCTTTGCATATTCAGATCTCAACCAATTCGCTTGGGCTGGGACGCAGAACAACGCACCAGTGGCGACTGCAGCGTCGGCGCCGCTGCATGCCCCGGACGCTTTTGCCGCCGTGTCCGATGCCTGACGACAAAACAATCATCCAACCCTAAATCTGCCCCCAAGCCTTGCTTAACATCGACTGATTCTTCAAACTTCGAAATCACAAACGCCCCAACAACTCCGCACCAGTAGCGACCGCAGCGTCGGCGCCCGCTGCATGCCTCGGACGCTTTTGCTGCCGCGCCCGATGTCCGATCGCATATGCTGCGTGGCATGGCGCGGCATACGTGATTTCAAGGGCCATGACTAGACTTGCAGTTGTGGACAAAAGGCAGGGGTGTGTGCTGCACGCCACGGCATGGCATGGCATGGCATTCGTGATTGTTAGGGCCGCAACATAGGCTCTAGGTGGTGGCATGTGCTGCGTGGCATGGGGCGGCATGCGTCATTTCAAGGGCCATAACTAGACTTGCAGTGGTTGAATGGAACGGCAGGGCATGGACACGGCAAGGCATGGCAACGGATTCCGCATAGCGTGGCGCGGCATGCGCGATTTCTAGGGCCATAACTAGACTTGCGGTGGTATAATTGAGTGGCAGGGCATGGACACGGCAAGGCATGGTAATGGATTACGCATGGCGTGGCGCGGCATGCGTGATTTCTAGGGCCATAACCAGACTTGTGGTCGTGGAATGAAACGACAGGGCATGGCGGACGGTGTGCTGCATGCCCTGGCATGGCATTCGTGATTGTTAGGGCCGCAACATGGGCTCCAGGTGGTGGCATGTGCAGTGTGTCACGACACATGTGCTGTCCAGTGATGTCCTTAGCGCCCACGCAGCCTCCGCAGCCTCCGCTGCGGGAGCAAACCGGGAAATTTGGGGGGAAATTGCGGGGGCGAATCGCGGGAATTTCGCTCCGAAAAGTGTAAAATTTGTCGCGAAAAAACGCCTCCTGCGGGGGCAATTCGGCATGTTCCCTAATGTGTTGCGGAAGCAAACAGGACATTCTTGGTTTCCTTAATGACACCACTGGTGCTGTCAAGGGCCTAAACTAGAGTTGCAGTGGTGGAACGGCATGGCGCGGCATGCAACGGCATGGGTTTACAGGTTTTTAAAACAAGTTTTAAATGTGCGCGCCCAGAGGACCCTGGGACGTGAGGCAAGGTCTAGACTACCGTAGACTTGGTGAGCCTTTAGCTGTAACAAGTGTTTCAACCCCAGCTAAAATGAGTACGTTAAGTGTAATTAATAAGTATCAGTGGTGTCCAAAGTCGGATACCACTGATCAGTGGTCCCTGGGAAGGATTTTAGTAATTAGTTTTTTGCCGGCTCCAGCAACTTTGACCGCTCACACGAGGCACAATACACAGCGGGTAGTCATGCAATGCATGCGGTTGCGCTGCTCTCGGCAAGAGCTTTCCAACGCATCACTCCACGCCCTCACCCACTAAGTGTGGGGTGGTTTTCTGGGAAATGGGAAATCCGGCTCGGAGCTGTATACGGCTCGCAGGGAAATCACTGCCACTGATCACCCGTAAAAACTGGATTTTCTCAAGTAGGGACGCCACTCGAAATTCCCAAAGTAACGGCAGGTTTTGCCACTTTCTGCCACTTTTGGTCACAGGTTGGGTGGGGATGGCCGTTTGTTACTACATGCAAGTTTGTGCCTCTGTACCTGTGAACTGCTGTCTTTTACTAATGTTGCTGTCGTTTGCTGTCTGCTGCTGTCTGCCTGTGTCTACTACTGTCTGTTACTGTCTGTACGCGTCTGTTGATGTCTGCTATTGTCAGTTACCTGCAACGCGACGAGGTCGTTTTCCACACCTTCTCCGGCTGCGTCCAAGTCGGCCTTGATCTGCGGCGTTGAGTGTGTGTGTGTGTGTGTGTGTGTGTGTGCATGTGTGTTAGTGTGTGTGTTTGTGTGTGCGTGAGTGTGATTGTGTGTGTGCGTGTGTGTGTGTGTCTGTGTGAGAGAGTGTGTTTGTGTGCGTGCGTGTGTGTGCACGCGTGCTCCATCAGACCGCCCTTTCCTCCCTCCCTCCTCCTCCCTCCTCCCTCCCTCCCTCCCTCCCTCCCTCCCTCCCTGCCCCTTTCCTCCCTCCCTCCTCCCTCCCTTCCCTCCCTTCCCTCCCTTCCCTCCTTCCCTCCCTTCCTCCCTTCCTTCCCTTCCCTCCCTTCCCTCCTTCCCTCCTCCTCCCCCTCCCTCCCTCCCTCCCTCCCTCCCACCTTCAGACCACCCATCAATGAACGGCAGGTATTGGGCGGAGGTGCAGTTGGAACACAAACTTCAACCACAAAAAACACAGGCTCACACAGCCCAACCTCCCACCCAACACTCCCTCCCACCTTCCAAGTCGTTTATGAGGTTGCGAACAATCGACCGCTGACAGTGTAACCACGCTGTTCACACACACACACACACACACACACACACCTGCAAGACGTGTATGAGGTTGCGCACGATCGGCGGCTGGCAGTGTAACCACGCTGTTCACACACACACACACACACACACACACACTCACATACACACACACACACACACACACACACACACACACACACACACACACCTTCAAGTCGTTTATGAGGTTGCGCACAATCGATGGCTGGCAGTGAGACGAAGCAGGCGCGACGAGAGCGAGGATCGGAAGGAGGATCTGCATGGGGTGTGGGGGATTTGGTGGGTGTGGGGGGTCAACAGTGTGGGGAGGTGTGTGTGTGTGTGTGGGAAGTGCAGACATACAAGCACACACAATCGGCGGCTGGCAGTGTGACGAAAGGGGTGCGGCAAGCACGGGCATTGGAAGCAGGATCTGCAGGGGGTGTGGGGGATTTGGTGGGTGTGAGAGGTCATGGTGTGGGGAGGGGAGTGGGGAGTTGTAAGCATACAGCCACACAAAATCGACGGCTGAACGTGTGACGACAGGGGCGCGGCGAGAGCGAGGCTTGGAGGCAGAATCTGCATGGGGTGTGGGCAATTTGGTGGGTGTGGGGGGTCCAGAGTGTCGGGGAGGGGAGTGGGGAGTTGTTCACATGCAGCCATACACAAAATCGATGGCTGGCAGCGTGCCGACGGGGGGGCATGACAAGCGCGAGGATCAGGGGCATAATCTGCATGGGGCATTGAGGGATGAGTGTCCAAAGACCCGCAAAGGGTGCGGGGCTGAGAGGAATGCAAGGATGGGTAGCAGAGACCCTACCACATTCACAACACCTGAGGCGGTGCCTCAGGCGTCCCATTCCATGGCGCGGATCAGGCGGCGCCTAAGGCGCTCCGACCGCCTGAGGCGCCGCCTGAGGCACACCCCTGATCGCCCCAGGCGTCGCCTCAGGCGTCGCCTCAGGCGTCGCCTCAGGCGTTATCCAAACCGCCTCAGGTGCCACCCCGACCGCCTCAGGCGCCCACCACCGCCTGAGGCGCACCCCGGACTGTCCCAGGCGTTATGACCGCATTCCATGGCGCGGATCAGACGTTGGGATTTTGGTAGGGAGTGCGCAGAGTTGTGGGCGGTTGGGGGAGTGGCTGGGAGTCTTAAGAGGCGACATACACATGTTTGGACCGATTTTACTGTTTTATTATTTGTCGCATTATCGATGATTACTGGATGTTTTGGCGCTTCTAATCAACCAACCTTGCGTGCCTTATTTGCTTATAGTACAATTAACGAAATTGGCTTTATGTTAATGGCTCTTGAAACTGATTGGGGCACTTGATGGCAGCCTGTGTGATTATGCGGGCGCGTGCCTGAGGGCGCTGGGGGGAGCAGTTAGGCACCAGAGGACTAAAATAGACCGCTGACTTTGGTGTTGACCGGTGAGTTGAAGCGAGCGTCCCCCAGCCAGTTTACGCCAGCCTTCGAAGCCAGCGCTAGCAGAGCAGGCACAGGTCAGGAGCCACCTCGGCCGACGAGCGCGAGGATCGGAAGGAGGATCTGCATGGGGGCATTGAGGATTTCATGTACACAAAAGACTGCAAAGGGTGCGGCACTGAGAGGAGCACGAGGATGGGTCGCAGAAGGTGTGGGGTTGTGGGCGGTTGGTGGAGTGGCCAGTTTTTTTCTTTTTCAGGATGTTAAATTAATTAATCCACAGCCGGATTTTACTTTGGCCGCGTTGACCGTTGACCTCCCGTTGACCGTTTGTCCTCATACATAGGTCATGTGAAAGCTGTTGACGTGCTCTGTCTGGCAGGCTTAACAGAATAACAATCCACTGGATGGGTTGAGCTTTGTGCAAGGTAAAAAATCAGCCGGAACACAGCCAAATGGCTGTGGAGAGCCGAAAAGGAAACCAGTGGGAGTGGCTGGGAATGTGAGAGGTGACACAAACATTCATCACAACAATCGACGGCTGGCAGTCTGCCGACGGGGGCGCGACGAGCGCGAGGATCGGAAGAAAAATCTGCATGGGGGCATCAAGGCTTGAGCGTCTAGAGACTTGCCCTACCAAAATCCCAACGTCTGATCCGCGCCATGGAATGCGGTCATAACGCCTGAGACGGTCCAGGGTGCGCCTCAGGCGGTGGTGGGCGCCTGAGGCGGTCGGGGTGGCGCCTGAGGCGGTTTGGATAACGCCTGAGGCGGCGCCTGAGGTGACGCCTCAGGTGGTCGGAGCGCCTTAGGCGCCGCCTGATCTGCGCCATGAAATGGGACGCCTGAGGCGCCGCCTCAGGTGTTGTGAATGTGGTAGGGTTGCAAATAGTGCCGGACTGCGAGATGTGCAAGGATTGGTAGCAGAACGTGCGTCTTCGGAGAGGCGGAGCACCGCTGTCAGCGACATGGCAAGTGGTAAAGATCGGCCGAAGGCCAGCCTACAGCCGGAAATCCCATGCAGCACGCGTTCATTTTGCGTCAAAAGGTGCGAAATCACCAAATTCACATGTTTTTCCTCCTTTCAAAAATGGTTCTCCTCCGGTTGTAAGGAATTAATGCAGAATTAGTGCATCATAGAATAAGTGCACTGGGTGGGCATGAGTGGTCTGATGAAGCGAGAGAGGGAGGCAGGGAGGCTGATGAAGCGAGAGAGGGAGGCAGGGAGGCCGGGAGGGAGGGAGAGGAGGGAGGGAAGGGAGGCAGGAGGCAGGGAGGAGGGAGGGAGGGAGGGAGGGAGGGAGGGAGGGAGGGAGGGAGGAGGGAGGGAGGAGGGAGGGAGGGAGGGAGGGAGGGAGGGAGGGAGGGGGAGGGAGGGAGGGAGGGAGGGAGGGAGGGAGAAAGGGAGGGAGGGGCGGATACAGTTAAGTCACCAAAACACGAATGAACCACTCACCGCGGCTGAGTAAACGAGCAGCACGATGTCAAGGCCGATCATTGCGCCAGCGAGCGCCGACGACGAGACGATCTTTTGCTCGTCGTCCGGGATACCGTCCGTCTCCGTCGTGTACAGCGCGAAGGCGCATAGAGCGAGGTTGACGGCGTTTTCGAAAAACTGCGAAGACGCGTGTGTATGAGTGTGTGTGTGAGTGTGTGTGTGTGTGTGTGCGCGCGACGGCAGGAGGATTGCGTCCGTCTTCGTCGTGTATAGGGCGAAGGCGCAGAGGGCGAGGTTGATGGCGCTTTCAAAGAACTGCGAAGACGCGTGTCAATCACGTGTGTGTGTGTGTGTGTGTGTGTGTGTTTGCGTGTGTGCGTGTGTGTGTGTGTGTATGGCGATGGCGCATAGAGCAAGGTTAACGGCGTTTTCGAAGAACTGTGAAGACACGTGTAGATCACGTGTGTGTGTGTATGCGTGTGTGTGTGCGTGTGTGTGTGTGTGTGCGCGCGTGTGTGTAGAGAGAGCAAAGGCGCAGAGAGCGAGGTTGCTGGCGTTCTCGAAGAACTGCGAAGAAGCGTGTAGACCACGTGTGCGTGTGTGTGTGTGTATGTGTGTGTGTGGAAAGCAAAGGCGCATAGAGTGAGGTTAACGGCGTTTTCGAAGAACTGCGAAGGCGCGTGTATATCACGTGTGTGTGTGTGTGTGTGTGCACATGGCA